>VYXB01000125.1:203981-290075 GCA_013397135.1 Pachyramphus minor
AAAAGAAAAAAAAAAAGAAGGAAAAGAGTCATAACCTCTGGCTTTGGCTCCATGAGAGACCAGTCTTGCCTGCCAAAATATAGAAATGTCTGATTGTACTCACACTTGCAATGACCTTTATATTTTCATGTACAATGAATAATCGTGAAAGTGAGCTTAAGAATGGAATATTTTGTAGATCTTGTTGATGATATGGGCAGAGTTACTGTTTGAGGTCTTTAAAAACCTTTTTTCTTCTAATTTGAAGCTTGTGTTAATGGGTAAGCATAGAATGGGATGTGAAAGATGTTTGCCAGTCTGTGGTCCACTGCCATGTTGTATACCCATGTTAGAAATCAGATGTCCACTTGTTCCAATCTGTTTAATGAACAGAAATTATTTGCTTCTTAATTTAGATTAAATTCAGTACTCAGTTTCCTTCAAGAATCAGAGTCAAAATAGACAGGAATATTACTCATTGTTGAAAACTTTAATCTCTTCCTAATGAATATATATATATTTAAAAAAAAAAGGAGTTGTTCTTAAAATAATATTTAAATATTGAAAACACAATTATTGAGAGGAACATAAGAACATGAAAAATCTAAAATAAATATTTTATTTTTTTAAGTCAACATTTAGGATGTACTGGTTGTTTCCTCAGAACTCAGATCCCAGATCTGGAATGATTTTGGCAGGAATTTTCTGACAAGAAATCTGTGTACGGACACATCCGTGAATCATTGGCCCTTGGCAGCCAAGACACAGGTTGTGGGAACGGGAACTTTGCAAGATAGAGGGGAACAAGACTAGTTACAATAGAGATAGAGGGCCAGGTGTGCCACCAACTGCTCAGTCAAGAAGAGAGAGAGGTATGAAGACTATCATAGAATCGTAGAATCATAGAATCAGCAGGGTTGGAAAGGACCTCTGAGATCATCAAGTTCAATCCTTCATCCTCTACCACTGCAGTTACTAAACCATGACACTAAGTGCCACATCCAGTCTCTTCTTAAAAACCTCTGGGGATGGAGAATCCACCACTTCCCTGGGCAACACATTCCAGTGGCTGACCACCCTCTCTGTAAAGAATTTCTTCCTAATATCTAACCTAAACCTCCCTTGACAGAGCTTAAGACCATGCCCTACGATAAGAGGAAGTAACAACCCTAGAAGGGGATAGGGACCCTTGGAGTGCTCCTGTCGCAGGCACGGTCCAGCCCATCAGCACTTTTTTGAAGTGCTGAAATGACAATTTGGAGACCCCTTCTTTTTTCATGAGATGGCCACACGTGTCAGAACAAGACTGCAAATTTCCCAGATGAAATGCTCAAGATGTTTTGTGTGCCGGGGTGAGGCACTCAGAACACTGAGGACCGTCTTACCTCTCTGGGGCATCTCTGGGGATGCCTACCAAGTGTTTTGCTTGCCGAAGCTCATCATGATGGGACTTGGAGCTTGTCTTCCAAACACTTCTTCTGGGGTCAGTATGTACCTTCTAAGCTTTGCACTGCTTTAACTGGACGTATCTGTAACTAATAGTTTAGCTGGACGTATCTGTAACTAATAGTAGCAGTTGCTTAATAAACTGATATATTTCTTTGAACCTGCCTGTGAATGTATGGCTTTTCTTAAACATGGAATACTTGAATCCTGGAATAACATCTTTCATTTGTTTGTAATCAGGTTACAGTGATTGGACAACCTTAAACTAAGTTCTAGATGACATGGATAAGATCTTAATAGTTTCCTAAAGAGAACAGTCTGATTATATATCGTAGGTCAATCTGATTAAAATATACTAGTGAGTGAAGGGGATAAGCACAAATTTTAAAGAGGCTATACTGATTTCAAAGTTTATATATGTAAATGTACTTTATTGATATCCATATGTGCTCATATTAAATATGGAATAGACAAGTTTGTGTAATCCCTAATTGGCCATTCATTGCAAAGAATGTTATTTTAGTTTGCATTAAATTACATTTGCCCTGAGTTACACTATAGGTTGTGAAGGAGACAAACAACATGTTATTTTTTTTGTGTACTACTTCCTTTTGGCTACAAGCTGATTTATTTGCTTGATTTTCTACTTAGAACCCTTCATCTTCTAGTACAGTAGAGTTTCTGGGCCTCATTATTCAAATATGAGCAAAATGTCTTTGCTTAGATGTAAGTTCATAAAATAGAAGAAAGAATGTACCTAATGAAGAAACAACATACAGCACTAATTTTACATGTAGATACCTGCTGAGAAAGTTCTTAAACAGAATCTCTTACTCTGTACTTGCCAAAATGCCAATGTGGCCAGTAAAACTAGGAAGCTTGCCTAAGTTTCGTCTTAGCCTTGGAAACAATATAAGCCATAATCTTCCTGTTTAAAATCTACTAGGTGTTATTCTCTGTCCTGAAATGTTCTTTCTGCTTCTATGCAGCTGTGTGCTTTAACACAGCATTCTGTTTTTGTCATGTAGCACAAAGTATTTCCCTGTGCAGAAGAAATTTTTCAGACTGTTCCCTTCAAACTTGTTTCATGTTCTTCAAATTCTTTAACAGCAGTTGGTTATACATCCAAGATATACAAGAAAGCCTGTTATCACCTCTTGGTTTTTGTGGGGCAGGAAGGGATAAGAGGGATATAATCTTAATTAATTTCAAGCTTCTTTTATGAACCCAGTTCTGTGAATTTTTCATTTGTCCTTAGACTGAGTCAATAATCCACTGCAGCTCATCTGCACTCAAAACCAGCAGCAGTTCTTGCCTCAGGGGCCCTTATGGCCAGAGGCCCATGGGGTATTGGCTGACGCTTCCCATTGTTGTTAAATGAAAAGCAGCTCATCAAGTATCTGTAATCACATGGAGGGGTTTTGAACAGGTTTCGTTTCAGTTTGAAACTTCACCAGATGCAAATACCAGATAAATTAAAAAAAAAAAAAAAAAGAAAAAAGGTTGAAACAAGGTAGAGGGCAGAGATTTTCCTTTGAGGGAGAGAGAACAAGTTGCTGTTGCTAAAGGAAACTGTCTGTTCAAAAAATAGCTTTTTTGTTTGTTCTGTCTCATTTATCTCTTTCATCAAACACCATCATGATATTAGATTGTGTTTGCATGCATGCCATGTATGGAGTGCAACTGACTGCTACTACTCTGTTTTAGTACCTCCACAGTGGTTTACCTTCTTTTCATCTCCTTCTATTCTCACTGCTTGGATTGTGCTACATTATTTCTTAGGCAAGCAAAAAGTCCTTATCCTGGATTGATTTAAAAGGTTAAATGTCTGTTTTTCAGGGAACTTCACAACACTGCTGAAGAGCACAAATAAATGGTCAGTGTGATATTTAGATGTTTCTTATTGTCACTATGGTTACTTGATGAGTTTTCTCACTTGACACTGTAGGTCTTTAAGTAGGATTAAAAAAAAAAAGAAACCAAACAAAAAAGAACACTTCTGCCCCTAATGGCTTTACTGCTCAGTTTTTGGAAGTCCTAAATCTGTGTCCATAATAACTTGTCTGTTTCAGTGAAAGATGTTATTGCGTAAGAATTTCTATATTATGAACATAGCTGGCCTTAAGTGTGGTAATTCCATTCAGTCACCTTATCATCCTCTTTACCAACAAAATATTATTCTCTGCTATGCTTTTTATTATTTTTTCCAGGCCATTTGTAAAGGATTTGTTTAGCTGTCCTGTCCACACCACTTTTTATTGTTGTTGTTATTGGTGTTGAATAACAGAATTTACTTTATTTCTGAGGTAGTCATTTTCTATTATAATATAACAACACAGTATGGGGTGAACCAATAGGAATGATGAGTTTTCTTCCACTGCTTTAAAAGACTGCTCTATAGCCTAATGTATGTCAAGGCTAGGAAATTACATGTTGCTTTATAGTCCTCCCTGTATTGTATTTATACCTCCTTTTATGAGTTTAAGTAATTTTTCTTGCTGTTTTATATTCCTACTTTTCAAAGTTTTCACTTATTGTCTTATTAAGCAGGATATATAAATTTCTGTCTTACTTTGATTTCTTCCTCAAAGGTCAGATCTTTCAACATCTTAGTTTGGGTTTTTCTCTTCTGAATTCTTAATATTATGTGAATTTTCAGATGCCCAGGGCTCAGCATTATGGGGCTAAGCCACAATTCTGCCACTTCAGTGGGTCTTAATATATGTCTGGTCGATGATGGATACACCTCTGTTTGTACCTAAAGTCATATCAAAGTTATTGTTTTCAGTTTTTCCTTCTTGCTGGTATAGTGTTTGAAATATCATAACTGACTTGCTATTCACTGTCACCTCAAGATGTTTTCAGCACTACTGCTTTTTGTGTACTTCTGTGTGTTCAAAAACAATTTTTTCCTTACAGTCATAGGTTCCTGGTATCCTCTTCCCTTTCTTTTCCTCCTTTTATTCTCCATTTTCTCCTCCTTTTTCTTTACTCCATCTAGCATCTTTCTCTCCAAAGAGAAAACCCAGCAGTTTTTCAGTAACAACAGTTACTGCAGAGCAGAGATAGGCTGCAAGTTTTCAGCCAACCTAGTCTAAAACACCTCTGGTGGGGAGGGAGGAAGTGGGGTAGGAGCTTCCTTCTTTCACTACAAAGGCACTTCATAATATTTTTCTTAACTTTCATTCTGGATTTTGATTTTTTTGTTTCAGGAGCTGAATGCCAAAAAGCTACCCACTTTGTAGATTCATAAATCTAACCTTAAGTGTTGAAGGTATATTGAAATTAGGCAACCATCTTTCGAAAAGTTTACCTGTGTGTTCAAGCACGTCCTAGGTATCATTAGATGAAGTTTGACATGAGATCAGGCTTACTCATGGCTTTTGTGATGGCTTGCTGAATTCTTTGTCATTTCTTGTTGTTTATGTTCATACTCAGCAAAGATATATCTCTTCTTGACCCTACGTTCTTTAGGAGGGTTTATGGCATTCTATTAAATACCCCTCTGGACACCTACTAGAATAGAACCTCGACTTCCCTTTTATAGGATGTTCTTGCACATTAATTGAAAACAATCCTTTCTTTAACTGTTGCTTTATTATTATTTATATATTTCTCTCATCACTATATTGCCATGGTTTTTCTATTTTATCTGACAAAACCTGAAATATACAGGATGCTTTTTCTTGTCTTATATAACGTACTCCCATGTACACTCATAAAAACAAGCTACAGAAAGGGTATCTAGATTTTTACAGGTGGTTTTATGAGTACGTGTAGGTGTGTGCACATTTATATAAAGTATTTAATGGTAAAACAAATGTAACTTACAACCATCAATAATGTAATTTAGCACTTGCATGCAGAAACTCCAAAAGTAAGAATCAGTTTGTATGCAATGTGGCAGCAGTGTAAAATATAGTATCATCTTAATAGTAAAGCTTTACTTGATTTTAAAAACACAATTTCTAATTATTCAGTAAAATGATTGACTAACTGATTTAAGATTATTTCCATTTAGAGATAAGTTCTGCTATTAATTGCATAGGCTTTCAAAAATTCTTTTTGTTTTCTTAGAAGTTTATGATACATGGATTATTACATACTTTCTGCCTAGTACAGTATTTTTGAAAATTTTTTTCCCCATCAGCTGATAACCTTAATTGGCACTGCCAATTTTGTCTCATTTCCTCTTTATTCTGCATTTACTACGCAGGTTTCATTTTGCTTCAGATGTCTAGGCTATGCCTTTAGGAGCCACTGCAAGATCAAGTACAAAAAGCAGATGGGCTCTGGTATTTTCTGCTTTGAAACCTATGCTTGGTTTTTGATAGGGAAAAAAAAAGTGAAATGCAAACTGATCAAGATTTCTTCTCCTGATCAGTTAATGTCAGGTTTTGGCATTAACTTCTTCTCAAAAGGACAGGAAACTAGTTCTCTTAGTGGTCAAAGATTTCAGACATCCCTGTTGGATAACACAGGGCTGGTAGGACATCTGGACTATCATCAGCTTTTTAGTTGAAAGATTGATAATAGATAAGGAAAATATGAAAGAAAATATTCTCATATCTTATCAGTCAGAAGTTAGTGTGTCTGAAATGTGTGAGTATATCATTAGTATCTTGAAGAATCCAGAGTGTGGTTTAATCAGTCCTTAAAATTTTTAGAAGTTTTAGTCCAGATCCATGAGTTTTCCTCTGTAATTCCATTTCCATACATTGTCAATGATTTATTGAGATTCATCAAGAATCATCAAGATTTATAAGAGGTGTATCTTAGACCTTTTATTGAGCACAATGTTTTTTAATTTAGTGATTTCCAGTAAAGGAAAAAAGCTCAGCATTTTGCTTTTACATAGAAATTCCTTTTGAAATAGTCTAGGGTTTTTTGCTTGTTTGTTTGTGGGGGGTTATTGTGTTGTCTGCATTCTTCATGTGTAATTTCTGGGACTCAAATCAAGTAATTAATGACTTTCAACCTTTATGAAAATCGGAGTGTGTTTAGTTTTCTCTAAGTAACCTTTTTCAATAGATGCAAAGACAACATAGAAAGAATGTCTCTGTGCATGTAAAGTGGTAAAAGTATGGTAGAAGACATAAAACTTAAGAAAAAGTACCTTTTTAGTTTTTAGCATTTTTAACTTCTTTTCAGATTCTGAAGGTGTGGTCTGATCAGTCTTGCACCTGTGGATAAAAGTACTGGACAAATGCTCTCTTAATAAATATAAGAAACAAAGTATTTGTTTTAATCCCTTCCTCATGTCATGTGAACAGCTGAGATTTTATGCAGTTCTAGCTAAAATTATTTTCAACTTCAATTATTTTAATACCACTTAAAACAACTATGGCAAAAACATTATGTCAATATATGTATGTTTATATAATAAATTTCAACCAATGACTCAAAAGTTTTGTAAATATTACAGACTGTTAGTCTGGGGTTATTAACATCTAGTTCTAAATTAGACACCTATTCTAAAATGCCTGCTCAGTCTTTGTCCTCCAGGAAGACTGGAGAGAAATGAGGATTATCATAGCATGACTTAAACATGTTTTTGTAGAGTACATTGAATTGTTCTCTGGACGTGTTTACCCCGATTGACCATACAGGGACAGTAGAGGACAAACTTAATCAGAGATGAATGGAGCAGCATATATTTGCAAAAGTTGTATTTAAAGTTAATTTGCTTTGTTAGGATTCTTTTTTATATTTTTCATTTAGCTAGTGTCTTGACTATTCAGAAATAGGAATAATGTCTTTGGAAAAAATCTCCCATCCATGCAGTGTTATGTACTCCAATCTCACTTTCTGAGTGTTCTCAATCTTCACTATATCTAACAACACTATAAAATAACCTGGCTGTGTATCGTTCATATCTAAACTTCTCATTGTGGAATGCAACCAGTTTAACCAGATTCCACCTTCTGATGATAATCCAAGTCCCTGTTTGTCACGGAAGGAATAACACACTTCACTTGTAAGAGAGGAGTAGCAATAGGTTTACTGATATAAAACAATCATATAAAAAAGTTTGGTAGTAAATGCGACAGTGGTTTAACAAGGACACAGTCATACCAGTGGCTTTGCCACCAGGTTTTTTAAAGATACTGGTTCCTCTCCTGTGGCAGTCATTCAGGCAGTACCTACTAACAGGAACACTTCTTGATTCCACTTTGCCCTTTCTCTTTCTTCTCACCCTGGAAAATAACTGATCCTTTTGTGAGCTTGGTAGTTATCAAACAGTTGACTGTCCTTCTATCGGCACAGTTTTATTTTCCTAGTTGGTATATTACTGTTAATCACAATTTAATCATACTAGAGGTCTTTTCCATTTAACTCCAGAAAGTCAAACAAAATAATAGCCAGCAGGTAATAAGAACATTAATTAAAAAACTAATATAAGTTACTCTCATTCTCCACATCAACAATATAATTTAAAAACTTCATAAATGACCCTCTGAGCATAGTAAGTTATCATGTGTAGTTTTCTCATTTATTCACCTGATCAAGAATGAGAGCCATATGGCAATAATTTATAATAATATTACTACTACTACCACTGTTAGTATTTATTTAAAAGTCTTGAGGGGGAGAGACATTGTGCTTTAAAATTTTTAAAATTCACTATTATAATGAGGTATGAAGAAACCAAGCTTATGGGTGTTTTTATGGGTTTGGTTTGTTGGGTTGTTGCTTTTCCCCTGCTAGTTCCATTATTTGGGACTGGCAGTATAAATAATTAATGAAAAAGAATTATAACAGAGAAAGCAGGAGCCTCTAGGTGCTTGGGACCAAAATATATTTGTCTTTGATGATAAAGCCCCAGCCCTTGACTATAATCTACATTTATAGAGGGATGATATTGTCCAGAAAACCAAGATAATTTCCCTTTATATTTTCCTCTTCTATAATTTATGTGCAATTTCCCTTTGAAAAATCTTTTGGCTTTGGGAGGGGTTTTTGGTGTTTTTTTTTTTTTTTTTTTTTTTTTTTTTTTTTTTTTTTTTTTTTTTTTTTTTTTTTTTTTTTTTTTTTTTTTTGTTTTTTTAATTTGCTTTTGTTTTTAATGGGAATCTCAACCTTATTTACAAGTCCAATCCACCCTTCAAGTCATATTTGTTTGGGGGTTTTGTTTGTTTGTTTGTTTTTCTGGCAAATTCAACACCCAGCAAAGTTATATTTGACATCCAAGGCTGATATTGATGGAAGATTTGTCTCACCTGTTATTGATCTGACAAGCCAATGGATATGGATAAGGGTAAAAGTCCTTGGGTTTTAAAAAAAGGTGTGTTTTTTTGGAAGATATGCTCTGTCATTTTAGCTATGTATACTTTTGTTCCATTTTCAATCATATCATTGAGTTTTAAATAAGTGTTACCTCATACCTGGTTTTCATTCAAGTATAACAGAGATAATGCTTAAATCACAGTGAGAACTGTAGATAACAACAGCTACCCTTGTTGAAGTTAGATACTGTCTAACAATATCTAAAATTTAATCACCTGTTGTTTCATTATCTTTCCTTTGCTCACCTATGTTGTGGTTTGGGAATGGTGCTTCCCAATTTAGTTCTCCCACTGAAACACTCCAAACCAGAGGCTGCTCACTCTCTACCCCACTTCCCCTCCCTCTTCCCTCTCCTCATATGGTGATGAGAAATAGAGGCACAAAAAGATGAAAATTATGGGTTGAGATAAGAACAATTTACTGGAAACAGCAATAAGAGAACAAAAGACTAGCAGCAATGATATTAATAACAAAAGGCATAAGACAAAGAAACGATTTATATGGAAAGTAAACCAATACTGGACTGTAAAGAATTAACATGTCCTGGCCAAAACTAAGACAACTTATTATTATAGCTAGCTAAGAAATATAGCCAAATCTTTTCCAATCTTCTGATTTTCAGCATCTCCCCCTAGTACTAATATTTAGCTCCTAACCAGCACTATTACAAATTCGTAGCCTAACTGGACATGGTTGAGTATTTTTAAGTTTAGGAGCTCTAATTATTTGGGTTTATATTTTTTTCCCCCTTCTTTTACATTTCCTGATTCACAGAATTTCAAAATGACCTTTAGTTTAAAAACAGAAATAAAGGTGCACATCTGTAAAGCTTTTAATTAGCAGTGTTTTTGTGAATCCCTCCCATGTGGTGCTTTGAAAATTTATCCAATGAAGCTGGTCAATTTTATTTTAAGTATCCCCACTGTTGAATTTCATGTCCATTTACTGTTGAATAATGTTCTCTCTAACAGAGATGAAAAGTGCTAATCTTTATTCATAAGGCCAATAAATTTGTTCAAAGCACGCATTTGCTAAAGGCTGAAATGGCTATCAATGAGATAAATTGTGACTTTGTTTAGATATCCAGTGACAGTTATTTATGAAAAGAGATGTAAGCTTTTTGCTGTTTTATCCATTCTTTCAATCTTTGATGAAGTTTTTGATGTAGAAGGTGAAATACAAAATATATGAAACCATACATGGGTGATTTTTATAATAATGTATGAACACAAAAGAAACAAAGTAGCAAAAGTATCCATTACATATTTTGATATTTTCATTGAATTTCTACTTGGCCATGTTTCAAAGCTTATGTGAATTCCTCCACACAATGCAGCAAGTAAAACAAAAAATTATACTTGATATTAACTCTCCCAGAAGAGTGATTACTTTAATATAATCATTTGTGATATCTTAAAATGGTTTTATTTTACTTGAAACTGGTTTTAGTATTTGAATTTGTAGTTACATCTTTTCACAGCTATTCCATGGTGTTTGGGTAATACTGGATTCTTTATGTCTCTAGGTGTTGACAGTGGCAGTAATTGACAAAGTGGGTAACACTGTGCTCAGAATAAAGACAGAGCAAAAAGTGCTTTGCAATTGTTTTAATTGCTAGCTCCTTAAAAAACCCATGCACACCAGAGATTTGTAGCTTCCTGATGATCTTTCCTTGTAAGGAGGGCAAATGTACTTAGTACAATCAAGGAATACAGGACCTTGGTTATCAAACAAACCATGACAGTAGTCCTATAAAAAACATGATTTGGTTTTTCTCAGCAACGAAGTTGCTCATGAAGCACACAATAGAATAATCTGTATGTATGATATCTGTGTACACCTGTTGTGTTTCTCTCTTAGTTTGCATTTAAACAGAAAGCAGAAAAATCTTGTTTGAAGGATTGATATAAATAATCATAATTGCTGTTACAATTCTACTTCTGCAGAAATGAGTGGTTGTTTCTGTCTTCCTCCTTATATAATTACTCTCATCCCTGTTTAAATCACCTCATGTGATGCAGATTGAAAATTCTTAACAGACTAAGAACCGCAACAGGCATTTTGAAGAAAAAACCCCTCATATTTCATTATTTTAAATTGAAGATATATTTCTTCTTGATTTTAGTTAATTAGAACTAATTTCATCTCCTAAGAATGAATGTGGTCTTGTCAATGTGCTTTTTAGAAACATGTATTATATTTCCTCCGGACTACAGAGACAGTGGTCAGTCACAAAAGTTTCCACCTTCACAATGAGGTTTAGGGCAAGGATATGACTTTTATGAAGACATAAGCAGATACAGGGATATAGCTATGCTTTATTCTGTATTATCCTTCTATAATATCTTTCCTAGATATATAGGAATTTATTTTATCAGTTGCTGAAGTAGCTTCTTTTCCAAGAAAGAATGCCTTCATCTGTACTTGATCATAGCCAATTTCTTTTGCAAGACACAGATATTGTGAAGAAGGTGGTATGAACAAGAATACCATAGGAAAAGAAAAAAAAAAAGAAAGAAAATATAGTCATTTTCATCAGACTTTAAGCTGAAATCAAGCACAACTTGTTTTTTTTTGTTTTTTAGTCCTTCCTGGCTCTGCTACAGATTTCCTATGTGTTGCTGAAAAAACCTGTCATAATGCCTATGCACAACAAGGCTTATTTGGTCTGTCATTCTCTAACTTTTCAGTGTTTGATTTCACAACCTTAATGTTCTTTTAATGTCTTTTGCATGCAGTATACATACATACAGTTTCCATTTATTATTAAAAATTGATAAAGCACTTGCTTTTAATGATATGCATGCTTAACTGTGCATCCCTAATGTTCTCGATATAGTTTTTAAATGGGATTCTGCATTCAGTAGTGTCCTTCTTTAATCACCTAATATAAACAAGGGTCCTCCCTTGTTTAGCAAATTACAAGAGGGGGTCATTAGACTCTAAAGTATGTCTGATTATAATAACAAGGGTTTTGTCCTAGGTATTAACAGCCATAATCCTGACTGAATACTCAGTGTAATGTATCAGTTGCCAATTATTGACCTGACACAGTTGTGACTGCCTTTGTCAAAGAAGTAGTCAGTCTGCTGTTCATTACAGGAATAGACATGTTACTGAGATAACATCTATGCACTGCCCTTGTGAAAGGAGATTTTAATTTTCCATGAATACAATCCGTGCAGATGGTACCAAATAAAACATAATGAATTAGACTGATACCTTGATATCTGCAGGGTTAAAATATGGACAGACAAGCAATGAATAAGAATGAACACAACATAAGATTTTATGTGCTGTTTGAGGAGTATAAAATCTCCAGAGGTGTTCTGTTGCACAGCCATATGCTGTTTTCCCACTTAAGGCTTGTGAAAATTTAAAAGATTAATAAGATTACTAATATTAAAGTCTAAGCCCAGAAATCTACCTAGAATCTTAAGAGAAAGAAATGACAGACAAATACAGGGAAATATAAGCTGAGGGAGGAGGTGGGGGCATCAGACTTTGTGCTAGCTTTAAAAAGAATTTCATTATTTGTCAATAGAATGGACTTTTATCTGCACTAGATTTTTCAAAATTATATGCTTATATTACTTTAAGATAGGTCTTACTGAAGCTTACTAAACAGTGGAGTTAAAGAAAAGGAGCTGCTTGGGTATTTTACCTTTTCTGTAAAACTTGAAGCTGTTAAAAATGCCATAAATAATAAATAAATAATAAATAAACACTTCTTGTATCATAGACCTGTATCATAGATTGAGGCTGTGCATAACATTCCTGACCTTCTGGTTTAGAAGCACATTTTAGCAAAACCTGCAAAGCAGGTATACTTTTCTCCTTTAAAATTGTTGTGAAATTTGTGTAGGACTGAAAATTCAACACGTCAACACAAATTCTCTTATAAGTATTCTTGCATTCAGTATTACATTGCTGAGATTTTCAAGGATTAAAATGATCATTGTGGAGATGCTAATATTTCATTGCCAGAGAAACTGAGGTACCAGGCTGCTTCTTGCTTGCTAAGATTTGTTTTGTTTTTCAGTGGAGACATCTGGGGATTTTTTGCCATTTCTTCAGACTAGCATAACAGCAAGTTACTTCTTTTTCTGTCAGACAGCAAAGCAGCAGATGGACTGGTTTGTCCTCACTAAAGTGGTGTTTTGACGTCACTTTAGGAGTAACAATCTGAGTTCTGTCTCGAAACAGTCCAGCTTTTCCCCACCTCCCAACCCCCCTACTTTTCTGTGTGATTAACAAGAAGCATGGTGAGATTATCTTGTCTTTTAATCAACCTCTAAAGCTATTGTGTACACAGAGTCTAAAATTATTTTATTTACAGTGCCAATCCCTCTCCCAACATAGTCGGAAAAGTAAACTCCAAGCTTAAATGTAAGATCTCTTCACATCTACTATATATATTTTCTTCCCCAGTGAGATTTCTGGTGGGAAACCTGTTTAATCCAGTAATAAGAGGAAACATTTTGTACTGCCAATAATTGTATGCTCTGTATATACATACACTATATATGAACTATACTATTATTAGTATTACTGATATTTGTATATCAGATGACTGAGATGATTATGTCATTCTAAGTAAGCAGCTGAAAACATATCAGTAGCAAAACCTGACGGGAATATCCCCAGTTCTGAAGTCTGTTCCACACAGGCAGGCTACTGTGCTAGGAAAGTAGACTTTCAGTGTCCTTCACAAAGGAAGAAAATGTTATTTGAGTAGAAGAAAATTACAAGACTGGAGACCAAAACTGGATTCTAAGTGGTAGTCTTGGACTCAATAGTTAAGTGGTGTTCTTATCACAGCAGAACAAGTATCTTGCAACTTTCTGAATTTTTGCTAGTTAAGCTTTATCAAGTCACTGACTCTTGAAGAACTTCTGGAATAAAGATTAAAGCTTTCATGTTTCAGTGATTTTCTATCAATAAATATTTGTGGAATATATAATATATATATAAAATATATGTAATATATGCAATATGTACAGTAAAAATAACTTCTTAGAAACAAATCAAACATGAGTAGAGCTGTAGAAAATAGAATACATATTTGGTGAGATTTCATAAGAAAAATAAGTTTGGGTAGTCTTAATTAACATCACATGAGTGACAGTGTTATTCTTTTGCTTCTACATATATTGTACTTTTATTTTTGTAGTGGTAGAAAGTGTGTACATGTGCATTTACATAAATGTTTTGATTTAAAACTATAGAGATAGAGTTAGACAATTGTTCAGGACAACAAGAAAAAATAATTCCTGTTTCCACAGAATTTAGATTCTTATGACTATTTTTAGGTCCTCTGAAAGAAGTAAAATTGGTCAAGACATCTGAACAGTCTATCTGACAAATCTTCTTTATCACTTTCAGCAGAAAGACTTTCAAAAATATCTTAACAAAAACATGTGTTCATTTCTTCAAACTTCTACTATGCTTTTTTTGATAGAACAGAATGGATTGCTCACAGAGAAAAAAGTCACATCTATATAGGATATATAATACAAATTGTTAAAGCAATAATGCATTATTAAACAATGTTGACATACCTATACATTTAGGTATCCATTTAATTTTTTTACTAAAAAGTCACAGAAATTAATATTAGAAATAATACCAATCTGGGTGTTATTTCCTGCAAATGGCAAAATCTTATTCAGGTTTTATATAACAAAATGAAGACTAAATTAATACCATTATTTTTATGCAGAGTATAAATTAATACTATTTATACAGAATAGAGTATTAAAACCTTCTCAGCTCTAGATTAGTGTTTTGATGATAGGATTGCATTCCTGACACTTAAATCTATATTTTTATTTAGTAATCTATAAAAGTTCTGTTTTCTGTGATAATTTTTATTAAATAAGCAGTGTACAGCAAAAACATTAAAATCATTGCATTATTGATTGCATTTAGTGTTGTTGATGCTAAATTCATGGAGAAAAGCTGTTGGCAATTTGAAAGGAAGAGCTTTCATCTCTTGAGGAACCTGAAAAATTAAAGAAACTCATGAATGTCAACAAGAAGAAGCACAAAGTGGAACAAGCAGCCTCCACATGGCCTGGGAATCTGGGACCCTGCTGAAGAGCCTGTAGGATCATGATGGATTACAACATCTCCATTGTCAGAGGTTTTCAGGGCTCTACATGGAAAAATCATGACTGACTTAATCCATTATTGGTGATACTTCTTTGATCTAGAGCGTGGACTAAATGACCTTTAGAAGTCCCTTCCAAACATTATTGTAATCTTATGATCATTAACATTTCAGGGGGTGGGAGAAAGGGGGTGGAAACAGTCTCTAATCATACAATTGATGTTCTTTTAACAGTGTACCCCTGTTAAAAGTTTATCATTCATCCTGAACACAAGGGCAAGTTTGGAGGTCTGTTACAATTCAATATTAGGAAACCTGGACAATTTACACTGGCTACTTTGAATTTGTCCAAGTCACATAAAACTCTGAAATTACTTTAACATGGTAACAATATATTTTTAAAAGAATGCATTAGCTATGATACTGTTGAGCAGATGGAAGTTAATAAAATACTATGATAAATTCCTTTTCAGACTATTGTAGTCTGTAAACTTTGTATTGCCACAGTTTATTAGCCTGCCATGAAGATTTAGAAATTAAGAAATAAAATTTCCCAACTCTGCTACAAAAAACCCACATATCCTACAACAGTTTCTCAGTTAAGAGCTTTCATAGTATCTGTGATTTACGCAATAAGAAAGGGAACTAAAAATCAGGATGGCTAAATGACATGGTTGTATTTTATTTAGCACCTAATAGGTTACTTTTATTTTTTAGTAGCATGTTAAATATGGTGCTGAAGTCCAAAGATTGTCCAGGGAAGAGTACTTTGTGTTATATTAGTTTATTCTGGGGTATTAAGGAGTCTAGTTTGAATTCATAGACTTATAGAAACATTGAGGTTGGGAAAAACCTCTAAGATCATTGAGTCCAACTCTCCAAACTGTTTCCCTAAGTGCCACATCAACACATCTTTTAAATACCTCCAGGGAAGGTGACTCTACCGCTTCCCTGGGCAACCTGTTCCAACGCTAAGCAACTCCAGCTCCCGCAGTTGCTTCTCATAAGACTCATTTTTTCAGACACTTCACCAGCTTTGTTGCCCTTCTCTGGACATACTCCAGCACCTACATGTCCTTCTTGTAGGGAGGAGCTCAGGATTGAACACAGGACTTGACATCCTCTCCTGCCCCATAGCCTTGTGTGTGTCTACGTGGTGTAGTGGGTCACTGACCATTTCTCCCATCAGGACTTCATTCTGCTCCCCATCACTGTCTTCCAGCTCCTGTTTTGCTTTTTTAAGGTATCTGTTAAAACACCTGTATCACTGTGTAATTTTTTGCTTGATTTTTAAAAGTTCTGCAAAACTGAGAAAGAGATAATAAAAAAGTGCAATAAACTGAATTTTAGATTTCTATCAGTTTAGTGGCAAGGCAAACTAATTTTAGACTATTATCTTTCAATCATTATATCTTCAATTAAATCACAGATGCACAAGTAGTATTGAAATGTCTGTTGGGATATTAACTTTATACAGCATATGAACATTATTACTAATTCTATCTTAAAAACCCAGGACCTAAAAATATATTGCTTCTGACATTGTGTGTGTATCCAAGTGTTCTGTTCTAAAAAAGGATACAAAAATTGCCTTCATAAAGGGATTTACTGAATGGTCAAATCCCAAGAACATTCCTGGGGTTTATATTTGTTGCAGATTTGAATTAACATTTTAGCATTTTCTTTCTTAGAGAGGTATTTATCTTTTATTCTACCTCTTTAAGCAACTAGAATAATAAAGGGATCTTGTCTTCATAACTGAAGCCTATTAGAAAATTTTCTTTAGTGTAAAAATTGTCCTATCTTCTAGAAATATGTCAAATAGGACTAAGGTACATAGAAAGATATTTCTCTTTCCAAGTTGTGAACTCAGCTCTTATTGTTGCCACCACCTCCTTTCTGTCAACAGTGAAGAAGAGTCCAACAGGTGTATGTTGTGGTTTATCCCCAGCTGACAGCTAAGTGTTATGCAGCCAGTTGCTCCCCCCTCATCTCCCCTTCCCTCCACAGCAGAGGGGAGAACTGGAAAGAAAACGTAAACCTTGGTAGTCGAGGTAATAGTGGGTTAAATAATTGAAACAAATTAAAATATACTACTACTAGTGCTGCTGCTGCTACTACTACAACAACAAATTATTGTTATTGTCATGGTATTGTTATGGTTATTATTGATATTATTGTTATTATCAGGAGTGAGGGAAAGAGGAATAAGAGCCAAGAGAATCGAGTGATGCCCAATAGAATTGCTACACGCTGACCAGTGCCCATCCCATCCCAAAAGAGTGATTGGCTCCTCCCAGACAACTCGCCCAGTTTATACACTGTGCACGATGTTCTGTGGTGTGGAATATCCCTTTGGACAGTTTGGGTTAGCTGCTATGGTTGTGCTCCCCCGTGGCTTCTTGTTCACCTGCTCACTGGCAAGGCATGAGACACTGAAAAGTCCTTGGCTTGGAGTAAGCTTAAGAATACTGAACTAAAACACCAGTGTGTAATCAACATTATTCACATACTATATACAGAACATGACACTGTACCAGTTACTTGGGAAAATTATCTCAGCCAAAACCAGGACAGCATCTCATGATGCCAAATGGCCCCACAGTGAAAAGGCTCTCTCCAGTGTTGCTGAACTAATGGAAAACATTTTAACTAATTTTCCTTGCAAATCTAAATTCTGCAATAAATTGATTAGCCCATGCTGTTATTGACAACCTTATTCTTGCAGTTGTTCGGCACTCTCCTTTAATGATCTTTTCTTCTTAGTAAGTACAAAGTTGTCTTAAGCACGTTACTGATGCACTTGAAATGAAACCTATCCTAATAACTCAACACTGTC
The DNA here is from genome assembly GCA_013397135.1 of Pachyramphus minor. Lineage (NCBI taxonomy): Eukaryota > Metazoa > Chordata > Aves > Passeriformes > Tyrannidae > Pachyramphus > Pachyramphus minor. The sequence goes on from VYXB01000125.1 coordinate 221,645, forward strand.
ATGTGAAAACATTGTTTCCTGAACTCCAGATTCATTATCGTGCAGTCATTTCTCAGCCTCAGGACTGTAATTATAATGCTACAAAGCTATGCCCATACAGTACCACATTTGACATCCTGGTATTCAGGTGAAAAACTACTGAAAAAAACCCTTTTTTCTTCTCCTAATATCTACTTTGGTGGATTTTCAAGGGCTGTTGGACTCTTACTTCTAACTAGGATGATGATCTCTAACCATGAAAAGCAATTAACTTGGAATTGTGACTAAATATATAATTCCAGTTTATACATTGGATAACACTAGAGAAACACAAGAAAAAGCCATAATGCAAGATATCTTGACTGAAAACGTGAAACACAGTGTTTGGTTCTCCTATATGTCACATAGTCATATTTTGAAAAGAACTTGTGTCCAAATCGAAATGTTATTCAAGCAACCAAGGCCTAGATTCCTATCCTTTCTTTATGATTCCTCCTAATTAAATTATATACTGAATGTTTATTGGACATTATGTATATGTAACTTTTCTCTATTTCCTGTGATCCACACAAATTTACAGTAATTTTTTTTAATGAAAAACCGATAATGCAGGAGAAATGTGACTGAGCCTGTTGGATTCTGATCATATCTCTTTGCTGGCTGCTATAAAAGTCTTATTTGCAGTTGCACTTTCTCTGCTGCCTTGTCCTTGAATGCTCATGGTTGGAGGTAGCCAACAGGCCACTTGAATGACTTCATCTTCCCTTTTTCCTAGTGAGTTCACAGGTCTTTCAGAAGCAGGCTGGCATGAAGAGAAGTTTGTGGTACTTTTTCTTCTTTCCGAGTTTTTCTTTTCAAACCGAGATTCTTTCCAGTGAATTATTTAAACTGACATAAACTTATTTTTTAAAGGGATTAAAATACTTCTGCTTATATATCTGCCCCATGTTGCTCTTTTCTTCAAGACATTTGCTTTTGGCCATTTTCAGAGGTGATGTACTGGGACAAATGGACCTCTGGTCTGACCCACAGCAGTTTTTCTACTGTTCTTACTGAAATACCAGCATCAGAGTCAGCCCTTAAAAATGCTCAAAAAAAAGAGAAAAATTAATTTTGGACCAGTTTTACTGTCACTGTTACTGCAGAGACACAGTTTGCTACAAAACATTGAGTAAACTTTCTGGGCAGAAAGTTTAATTTAGATATATTTTGGGGAAAATGGTGTGAACTGATTTGTGAACAGTTTAGTGACTGCAACTGTAGAGGTTCTCACTAAAGTTTGGCTTTGTCTTAATGACAAATTTACAGTAATACTTTTTGTGCAATCCTAGGTTGTGTAGTATATCTTGAGATTGATTAAAAATAAAATATTTCCCATGTTACAAGTTTCTTTTGTACTCTGAGAGGGTTATAAAACGTGATCTTTTTCATAATCCAAGTGATTAAGAGTTAGTAATATCCATCCAATTAAAACAAAATTGAAACAGAGATTCAAAACAGAGCGAAAATAATACATAAAATCAGTAAATTGTTTGTCACTGTGACTTATGTGTTCTTCCTTTAGTTTCACTACACTATGATCTCTTGGAGTTTATTTCAAGATAACTTCTTTTTATTCATTTAATACTTAGAGTAAGAAACACCAACTTGAACTGCATTTTCCCTTCCTGAATTTACAGCAAAAGTAAATACAAATTTGATTTTCTGTGTTTCATACTGTTTCGTTTTAAGCCCTTATACCTCTGAAAATATCTTAATAAAACCAATCTCAAAGAGCAAGAGATGTGAATATTTAGTAGGTCTTCCTATTGAGCTTTTCTACTAAGTGTTTGTGAAATAGAGGTTTATATACACAACAGTGATACGGTTCCCATGGTAGGAGCTCCCTTCTCTTCTAGAGAATTAATGTAAGCAAGGAAAAACTAGTTTCTGTTTCAATGTTTACTATTTTAATAGGATGAAAGTCCCTAGCTCTCATTTTCAATGTAGGAGTTTGTATAATGGCTGAACATTAAAAAAATAAATAAAAGTTTTAGAAAAGTTGCTAATGTAACTAATGGATATTCATTATTTACAGTGCCTTTATTCAGAAAATGAATTCTGTACAAGCTGAGATCATAATGAACCTAATAAAGTGTCCTGATATAGTAGTTCAACCTCTGAGCTACATGAGGCAGTGGAAATGTTACTGCTATATACTTCCTATCTCATATAGCAAAGAAATAATGCAATGAGTCCTGACAAAAATTCATAGAACAAATTTAACAGAGAATGCTGCTTAGGTGTTGGGTCTTGTCTTGGTAGATCAGAATAACCTGTACGTAATCCAACCAGAACCAACAGTTCTTTCCAGTGACAACAGAAAGATAAGTTGATTGGGAAGATGAAAAGGGAAACAATCTGGGTCAATTGGGAGATATTTCACAGAACACTCTTGGCACAAGTTTTTACAGACACAGCTGGCAAGTTTAAGGTTTGCACAAATCCTTCATAAAGATTATTTGTTGGAAAAAAAAAAGAAAAAAAATCAGAAAAACACCAGAAAGTTTGTAAATTTAAAACCAATTTCTTTTCCTTTAGGCTTTTTCCAAGGCAAATGGAGGGCAACAAAACTGGTGAACAGGCTGGAAGAGTGTCCTATGAGGAATGGCTAAGGGTTTTGGGACTCTGTACTTTGGAGAAAAGGAGGCCTGAGAGGTGACCTCATTCCTCTTTACAGCTTGCTGAGGAAGGGAAATGAAAGAGGGAGATGCTGAGCTATTGTCCTCGGTGTCTACTGACAAGACACATGGGAATGACTCAAAGCTATGCCTGGGGATGTTCACTCTTGACATTAGGAAGTATTTCTTTACTGAATGGGTGGTGAAATGCTGGAACAGGCTTCCTAGAGAGACAGCCAATGCCCCAAACCTGTCAGTTTTAAAGAGACATTTGGATAATGGCCTTAAAAACATGCTTTAAATTTTGGTCAGATAGTTGGAAATAATTTTTTCAGGTCCCTTCCAACTTGAATTATTCTCTGTGGTTCTTTTCTCTCTTCTTCTAAATCAAGCATTACAATGTGAATGCAGCTTTCACATGAATGTATTTTTGTTTGCTAGCAAGAATTTCCCTAACTTTAATATTGTTTTTGCCTAAAAATTTCTCTGAAAAAAGTGAACTAAGAACATTTGTCCCCTAAGTAGTCTAAATATCCATTAATAATATTTTGTTTGTTGAGATGATCCAGAATGCTTTGTAATCATTTCATTCAATATTAGTCATCCATTCTCCCAAGCAGTGATTTTCATCTGTACATTTACATGTGTAGGTGTTGTGGGTTTAACATGTAAATTTATATGTTTACATGTAAATGTACAGATGAATAAGATTTTAGTACACTTCTTTTGTTCAAAAAGAACGTTCCATGTGATACTTTTTACAGAGGCAGTGTTACGTTATAGAGTATTTTACTCGTGACTTGGTCCTTTACCCTGCCTTCAGGAATTCTTTTGGAAGAGTCTTAATGCTGGAAATCAGTAGGAAGATTGGCCATTTTGCAACTGCAAATCAAGCTGACATAACCCTTTCCATGAACCAGTTTGGGAAGCCTACAGGTTTCATTTAAAGATTCATATAAAATATTTATATATAAAACAAAAGTATATTTTGGCTTTGTCAAAGCACAACCATATTATTTGATCGGCGTATATTCAGAGCCCTTTTATTGTATTCAGTATGCAACACAATCTCCTGCCTTGGTGGCAGATAGGGAGCCCAAACAAAAGCAGTCTGTGTACAGTCTTTCACATTTCATCTACAGTGCCATTTCTCATCATTTCTATGTCAACAAACCAGGTAGGGCTCACTGGTATATAACTGCCTAATTTGTGATTAGTTTGAATCTTTTCTTCAGTCTCAGTTGTTTTAATGTGAACATCGTAAATCCATTGAACCACTGATTGCTTTATCTAAGTGGATCTAAGGTGCAATTCATCTAAAGGTACAAACAAGGGAACAATCAAGATCATAACAAGAGTGTTGTAACAAATATGCATAGAGAATTAATAAGACATAGCTGAAATTCAGTAGTTATAGGAAATGAGCCAGATGTCATAGCATTTATCCTATTCTTTCCCTTCACAGTAGAAGATATAGAGTTTGTGATCCATTATGAGATCATATACCGTAATTTATAATTTCAAACTTTTGTTTGGTCTCTTTGTGTACATCTCTGATGTGCAAAAAAGTTAAGCTAACTATTTGGAAATATGCAAAAGTATACTTTGTGTAATTGTTAACTGAATTAAATACTATATGAAGAACTTTCAATGTTTTCCAATAAATATAATTATATGTAGACAAGATCCGATTTTGATACATCAAAAATATTTTTCTAATAGTTCTACTTTACATATCTCTTTGGACCTTCATATTATAGGTAACTATATACATAGTTATATAGTTATATATACATATACATAACTATATACGTATAGATAACACTATTCAGTTTATTCCACTGACTCTCAGCACTCATTTAGATGGCACTTGAAAGACCTTAAAGTCAAAAAGTGGAAGATATTCTTTCAGCTGTGGCATCTGACAAAGCCAGAGGCAAGTTTCTGCATAAGCTCACCAGGCAGTGATGCTGACAAGTCCAAAGATGCCTTTGAGTCTACCACACGGTTGTATTTGTGACTGGTTTCTCTCTTTGTCCTACTATTTTATTCCTTTTTTGATTCTTATTTTACTTTGGAAACATTTCACACTCCTCTTCATTTTAGGAGTACATCCTATGGTGTTTTTCCAGACTTAAGGAGAAAATACTTTTGTGCTCACATCTTGTCTCCTTAAAGTTTTTCTTACTTTTTTCCAAACTCTAGTTTTATGTGTGTTCCTCTGCCATCCTAGAACATCTTTGAGAATCATGAGTAACTGCTGAAGAGTTATTTTTCTGGAATATGCTGGCATCTCTTGGGGAAAAAAACCAAACCAAAAGAAAAAAAAAACCTGAATAAGTAGCAACAAAAAAAGAAAAAGAAGATAATATTTTGAGAATATTTTGCATTAATTCCTCCTTAAATTATATCTATTTAATTATATATCTAAATATAGGTATGAAGATAATATATTCATGTACCAAAAATATTTTTATTCATGTGAGCCACTCATAAGCCATTAACACATCAGTCTTATTGCTCTGTGTCCTTTACAGTACACCTAGTAAAAATGTGATTCCTGGTGTATGCTTCACTGCTTGACTGTAAACAAATTAATCAGGTATGTTTCTGTCTTCCTTTTAACACATTCTCTCAGCTGCAGAAATGAAATGAAAACATGCAAGAACGAGATGTTATGTAATTAATAACCATACCTTTGTTTGGTTTTAATATCTTATTCATCTCAAACACAAAAGTACTTATACAATATTTAACAATTTTTGAATTAGTTTTCTTTGTAAGGCAAGGAAACCTTGCCAGCTACTTCAGCTGCTTACCCAATGCAAATGTTGCATGACCTTCAGTATCATGTTATTTCACAGAGAAACATAGGATAAAGCAATCTGGAATTATCTTTATGAGCTGTCAATTAAGGCTAAGTGATCTATATGTTTAATAGCTTAAAAAGCAAAGTCATTTAGAAAAGTCCTTCTTACTGAGATTTGGAAGATTGGTTGTACATTTTAATTTACCTATTCCATTTAAAGTGCTCTCCTCACCTTTCTTTTTTTTTTTTTTTAAAGAACAGAAAAGGTGAAATTGTTACTTACTGAAGACTGTGTCAAAAGCCTTCTAATTAGCTGGAATTTCATTGGAGTTTTCTTTTCTCCCCTTTTCCTAAAATTATTTAACTTCTGTAACAAATTCACTATTTAGCCTCCTAAACATTCTCAGGCAGTGTGCTTGTCCGATTTATAATGCCAGGGCTTAAATAAAGATAGATTTTGTATTAAAAACCATCTTTATTTTTTTCTTATGTTATTATCTCTGCTAATTTGTACCTTTTTGTTTTCTTCTTAATTTGATCATGCTTGCATATAAATTCACACAAAGTTCAAACTTTGCTTCCATATCAACACTCACATATTTTACAATGTATAATTAACCACTGTATAAAATATTGATTACATGAAGACATTAAATAAGAAATTTTGCTATATTTATTCATCACACAGAACAAAATCTTCCAAAAGGGAGTGCCAAGACAAATATTTTTTTTCCTTTAAAAATTAAGCTTTAAAAAAATTTTAATTTTAATGAATTACCAGGAAAATACATATTTTAACTGATAATAAAAATGAGATTTTCTTCTCTATTTTTTCTGACGCATTTTGCTTGTTTTTGATTTTGTCCTTGAGTTTAATGTCTCCCTCATACTCTCAGCATAAAGGCAGTTAGGCAAATTTTTTCATTTTAGATACATATGAGTTTAAAAAACTCAGTTTTTTCATTACTTTTTTTTTTTCATCTGCTTGTATTTATTACTTCATGGTAGAAAGTCCAATGAAAAAAGTATAGAACCCAGCTTTATTTTTTTAGTTAATAATTTGCTTGTTAACGTTAACAAATATTTTTGGAAAATCATCAAACCTTATCTTTTTGTCAAGGCCAAAAATTAACAGGCACATATCCTGGTGATAACAAAAGATTTTTCATGTCTTGTCTCTGTCCTTCTCTAGTTAAAAAAGTTGTGTGGACAGTCTTTTCACAGCTTTTACTATCCTGAATTCTTAGTTCAGCCCCAACAGGCCCCAGGCTGCCCTCCTTAGTTCATGTATTTGTGAACTTTTGGCTTTGAAATGTCATTGTTTATATGAACCTCTTGTGAGGATGACACAAAACTGGGAAGGACGGCTGATACACCGGAGGCTCATGCTGCCATTCAGAGGGGCCTCAACGGGCTGGAGAAAAGGAGTGACAGGAACCTCGTGCAGTTCAACAAGGGGAAGTGTCAAGTCCTGCACATGGTGAGGAGCAGCCACGTGGCACCAGCAGATGCTGGGGCCACGCAGCTGGAAAGTAGAAAGAGAAGGACCTGAGGGTCCTGGTGAACACCAAGCTGAACATGAGCCGTCAATGTGCCCTTGTGTCAAAGAATTGTAATGGTATCCTGAGCTCCAGTAAGAGAGGTGTTGTCAGCAGACCAAGGGAGACTGCTCTTATCTGCTATTCAGCACCAGTGAGGCCACACTTGGAGTGCTGTGTCCAGTTCTGGGCTCCTCAAACAACAGACACTTGGATATACGGTACAGAGTTCAATAAAAAATCACAAAGATGGTGCAGGGACAGGAGCAACTCTTGTAAGGAAAGACTGAGAGAAGTGTGACTTTTTAGGTTGGGGAAGGGAGGGGTCAAGTGGGATCTCTTCAATATTTGTGGATAACTGAAAGGAGAGTGTAAAGAAGACAGAATCAGGCCCTTTTCAGTAGTGCCCAGTGACAGGTACAGAGGTGGTGGGCAACACAGGGAAACATGGGGGGGGTATCCAACGACACAGCAAGAAACACGTTTTTTACTATGAGGGTTGCAGAGTTTTCCACATTGGAAGTACTCAAAAGCCACACTCAGGGTGTGGTCCTGAGCAACTGGCTGTAGGTGACACGGTCTGATCATAGGGGGTTGATTTTGATTCAAGACAGTTTGTTTATTACTAGGTGTTTTGTTTAAACACTAATCTACTCTGATGTCTGTGTGTCATAGTTACCTCAAATTTTCATTTTCAGGTAGGTAAATGACTCTTCCAAAGCATATACATGAATGGGCTGTGTTGTGATAAGTTCATCACTTTCCTCTGTATCCAGTTCTTTCAAACAGCTTTATTAAGCTCTTAATTTGTTTTTAAAAATATTTATCGCTTGTTTACTTGGTAACAATATTTCAAAATTTTTCTTATGACTATTAGTAAGTTATATCTGTCATTCCTAACAACTATTTATCTTAAGAGTTTTCATGAGAAAAATATATTTAAATTCAAGAACTGGAAAGCATAAACATTTATGAAAGTTTTACTTTTTTCAGGGCATAAAATGTCTCCCTTTTAATCTTTTTCTTGATGTACATTAGAAGACAACTGTTAGCTTACTAGAATTCTTATTTCTAAATTCTTCTCAAACATGCCCGTTGAAACGCATATTAATATTCAAGTAATGTTTTCAACACTGTCAGGAGGTATACTTAGTATTTAGTTTCTTTGCAGTTGTAGTGTCAAATACCAAAATACCTGTCATAAATTCATCATAAATAATTAATTTCTCTGTAAAATACCAAGGAGAGAGAGTTTCACTCTGCCTTTAAAATCTCTTCTGCATAGACAGGTTTATGCCATGCTGATATTGAGAAAAAATACTGTTTTTGCCATTATACACAAAAAAACCCTGCTTGCTATTTATGTTATTGTCATCCAACCACCTGTCCAAGTATGAGTGTTGTCATTCGCTTTCTTCTCCTCATGGTTTTTATCCAGCTTTCTAGGGTGACAAGCTCATACAATCAGCATATTTTAAAGATATTTAAGCAAAATGAGTTTAAAAGGATATATATATAAAAAAACCCAAACCAAAACAATTTGAAGAAATATCCATCCCCCAAAACCTTTTCTTTCATATATGTCTATGTTTATATATACTGATTATGAAGTTGTATTGAATAGTAGTTATACCCATCTATACCTGTTTTTCTTATGACAGAAAAAAGTAAGTTAGGAGGACAATATTTGTGGATAAAAGATGGAAGGAAAGGAAGAACTGAAGTATTACAAATTTCTTTTACTTGATTCTGATTCTCTTTGGTTGGTTTGGTTTAAGTGTAGTGTGAACACTAAAGACATGCAAAACACTTTGGCAACTAAATTAATGGAAAGCAAACTTGAAGTGAAATTTGGGATAAGAAATCAATAATAGGATGCAAAAGGCTTTCCAGAGTCCTAAAATACAAAATTACCACTTTTTAAAGAATGTTCAATTCACATATATACACATTATGAATGGACATATATATGTACACACTCTCTCATACACACACACTTCCTTGTTTTACGGTCCTGTCGAACGGAAGGTGCCAAAGTACTTTTCAGGAAAGACTACCTTGCTTCATATGACCTCATCAGCAATAAAAAACGAGCACTAGACGGCTTGTTTAGACTGTGTTGCCACAACAGACATTGCAGCAGGTTGTATTCTCTCCACAGTGAATGGGAAGAAGGGATTCTTCTGCAAAGGGATCACAGATTGAAAGGCTCTTCTCAGTGATCTGCTACTTTTTGTCTCCAGGATGCAATCTGAGGAACATTGCTAGGAGAGATCCTACTTCGGCAAATGGCTTTGGCTCTAGGCAAATGCATGCAAAGAATCATCACCCTGAGAAAGAAAAGTTTTTCAGACCTAGAATATATTTATTATCAAAGGTACAAGACATCCTCAAAGGCATGTGGGACAGATATTTCCATTGTAGCATGGATTCCACTTCCCTTTCTGAAAATATTTTTAACATTTGTTTGGTTAGTACTGATTGTACATTTGAATATTAATGTGCATTCTTGGATCTTAGGCAGAATGTCCAATTCTGTTGTCAAAATTTTTAGCCTTCTCTGACAATGTCATAACACATGAAAGAGTTTAGAATATAAAAAGGTGCAGTATTTTGTAATTTATTAGTTTTAAGTCAGAGTGTAAGCATAAAAGTAAGGGAATTTTCTACTGCTACTACTAGCAGCAACATTAATCAATGCAAGGTGTACTGAGGAAATTATTTTGTAATTTATAATATTAAGCTATTTAATTTCTTTTGCTCAATCTCTTTTTTTTTCCTTTTTAGTTGCTTATATTTATTACAACACTGCTTCTTGAGCAGTAGAATTTAACCCCTCTTTCTTGCCTCAAAACATGGTTTTCTGAAGACAGTACACATTGTATTCTAGTTTCATCTAAATTTTCAAGGCAAATTAAAACCATGTTTTTGAATGAAAAACTGAGAGCTGTCTGATACACTGGCCAGGGGCGAAGACTGTGAAAAATGTGATTATATGCACACCTTTAGGTATATTACTGATGTACTTGAGATACAAACAATTTAGATGTTGGCCTAATAGTCACAGATAAAGGTGCATGTTCAAGGTAGCACTGAAATAATGAGGAGTCCTGATTTAAAAAAAAAAAAAAAGAAAAAAATTAAAACAAGGTAGCATTAAAGAATGCTGGAAGCTAGCATTTACATGTTGATTAAATGACAGTATTTCAACCTTCTTGCCCTTGCTTTTCGTTCCTGGCCATCTATCATTTGAAAGCTTTTTCTGTTAAATGACAGCTGAATCTTCTTCTTACAATGAGATAGGTTATGCAGGATAGAAATCAAGGTTTAATAACTAACATGAAAGGTAACTGTTTTTGTAGGAAGTAGGGGCAAGACATGAGACCTCCCAGCCCCTATGACTGCATCTCCACTGTCTGTTGAGGCCAGCCCCATGGACAGACTTATCTGCCACATAATCTTTGAGCCTCCAAGTGCTACCTCATGTGAGGCCAATCTGGGGGCTCTGAAGCCCTAAAGGCTTTGAATGTTTGAGCATGGCATTCAACATAACTTTTTAGGCTAATTTTTGTACCCTTATTTTATCTGTAAGGTATAGATGACCTAATCTCTTCATTGTTTTTTGGTTTCACCAATAATTTATATTTCTATAAAATGACTACATATAATTAATATATGCAGTTGTATATTCATTTAAATCAATAATTATATAGAATCTAAATTGGTTTTATTTGCAATTATTATTAGCTAATAAACTCCTATGTTGGTTAGTGACTATCCAATGCATCCATCCATATGAGAAATGCAATGAATGGGTTATTATGCTGTGACCATTTTCATTAGCAGAATACCTTTGGCATTTTTTTTTTTTTTGGCTTTCAGCTGTTTTTACTGTTAAAGGAGTACTCTACTCCATTAGCTGATTTTAGTGGCCCTTGTCTTTTGGGTCTATCTAGACATATTTTTTTTTTTTTTTTTTGTGACAACTTCTGACCTTTGATATGATACTGGTTCTTTATTATTGAGAATTCCCATTAGTTCTTCTTACTGCCAGCCTCATTCTCAGCCTGTCAAGTGGAACACTCCTGCCTGACAAGTTAGAAAAAGTGTCAGGAGCTGCTACACCTGTGTTTTCATGAGAGTTCCTGCAAATGTGCCTAAATTGGTAAATTCTCTCATGTGGGTACAACTTCTGCATTGTACATTTTTTAAGTCCAGTGTAACACTAAACAGATCTCAGGTATGTGAACTACTTTGGTTCCTGCTTGCCAATTTTAGTGTTGTTACTTTATGATAATAAATTATGACATAACTCAAGGGCTGTCTGTAATAGTGGCAAGTCTGTGATCAAATGAGTGATGCACAGAAATCAAGCATGGCTGAAAAATCCATTGTCTTCTGCACGCATTTATTGGTTCTCCCTCTTTCTCTCTTTCTCATTCTCTTTCTCTCTCTGTCTTGCCTGTCTTCTTTTTCTTTCTCTGTCAATTGCTGTTGATGGTTATATGCTCCCAGTCTGATTCATAATTGCTATGAAATGAACAAGTGGAAGGCAGCTGAAGTGCTGGGAAAGGGACTTTCCCAGCACTTCAGGGAAAGAAGAGAGGCTGATTTATTTTGTGTAAAACTGACTCAGCATTTGGCAGGGAAAAGACCACACCATTAAACCACTGAGTCATTGTCACACTCGTGCTCTGTCGAGGGCTTCAGGCTCCATTGGTGACTAATGGATCAGGAGTTTGACTGAAGCTGCCTTGTACTTCTTGGATACTAAGTCATCATAACATCCTCATCTCTCTCCAGTACTTCCAACTGGCAGTGGGAATGACTCACCAGGCAGTGCAAATCACCTCAAATGGCAGCTCATGGGACACATAGTAAATCTAAACTATAATTAGGTCACAAGTGGAAAACTCAGTTTGAACTGCAATGAACATTTGCCCATGTCCATAAAACATTTGCACTACTTGGAACCGCTGGGCTAATTCTGATGAAGAGACTGAAGCTGGGGTTATAAGGCCACAGCCAGAGATAGTGCACTTGCAGTTATGCAAATAAGCCTGCACTTCATCTTGCCAAATGATGCCCAGAGGCTGCCAGAGCAGTCATTCTTTCACTTTTATGAGCAGTGAATTTACATTAAAAGGTATTTAAATAAAGGCTGTAGAGTACGCTTAAAGGATGTTGTTCCTATTTGGGACTTTATCATGGTGCTGTGGCATGGTGAAGTGACCCAATGCATGATTGAGCTGAGGTGCCAACCTGTCCTAGATCTCTGTTAATAAGGATTGGTGAGGCTGGCGGCAGCGATGTTCGCAAGAATGCTGATGAGCCTTGTTAGTGGCACAGCTTATTTTCTTTGAAGAAGGGTACACAAACCTGTGGGGGAGAGCTGGTGGGGAAACCAGTCAAAGAGCTCTGCATCTAATAATTTATTTGACTAGCTTAGTCCACCGTTGTAAACAAGTCTTACTTTCTGTGAGTAAGCTCATTAGTCTCCTATTTCTGGATACTTAAATTACATTAACAAGTTAGAGCCAATATTTTGTCCACACTCTTCTCTGTCACTTCATGCATAGGAAACTGTTCCTTAGCTGACATTATTTGTTTCGCTAAAAGGATACAAGTCATACTTATATTTTTGAAGATTGTTGCCATTAATGAGATACAATATCCAAACTTCTTGATACAACAATCATATTAGTCTTGCACAAGTAGTCCTACAGTACACCTACAGTCCTACAGTAGTCCTACAGCACACCTCCCTGTGCTGTGAACTGGCATGTTTGCCTGCATGTACTGTGTCTGTACTTGCAGTGGTGAAATGAGTGTAAAGTGCGTTTCGGAAGAGCATTTTCACATACTTAAATCTCTGTCTTTAAGAATCCACATGGGCAGAAGTCAGCTGTCACGATTAGGAAAATACAGGCAGCCTGGTTCTCCTTCCCGAAGGCTCCTCAAATGCAGGTTGGAAGTGGCAGTGAGCTGTGTCAGCTGCTTTTTGTAGGGATGATCCAATCCTGGTGACAGTGATTTACCTAGCAACCCCACTTTTTTGTCCAGTCATTCTACTGGTGCCCTTCTATCCTGAGGAGAGGACTGCCTCCTGGTTCAGTGTATTTTCCTGGACGATTTTAACTCTAGGCTATGCAAAGAAGGGAAACACCTGAAGAAATTCACATGAATGGAGAAGTTTGAACATGTTCACTTGAAAAAGTCCGTTTGTACAAATTGATCTTTTTTAGGAGTTCTACAGAAGGTTTGAAGTGACCTGAACAGTTCTGTGCAAAGTTGGTTTCTTAATATGGTAGATGAACTGAAAGAAATGGAACAAAAATATTTGTGTGTATAATTAAATATTTAATTTTGGAGTTCTTTTCTTCACTTTCTTCAGTGCAGTTAGAATATATTTAAAACATTCCAAATAGAAAGCTCTGAAAGCTTTTCATTAAAACCAAGAACAAGAAATAGGTTGGCACATACATGATTTTTTCTGAAATAATTCTCCATGTATAGTTGATGTAATATGCTAACCCAGGTCTACATAATTCTTCTACTCCAAAGAAAAGACCTTTATATTAAAAACTCATATTTTTACCTGAAGTTTCCCTACCTTAATTCTGACCTTTCACTGGCTTCCTGTTCCCTTTTACTTATCCCTCATAATAGCTGGTACCAATTATGCTAAGGAGCGAGAGATTGTGTGTGGCCTCCCTATCATGGCCTGTGGACTTTTCACCTATTCTGGTTACAAAAGCACAAGGCAGATATGCTTGACTAAAGAAAGGCAGACTACTAAATATATTCTCTTAGCGATAGAGATGACTATAAAAGATATAAGAAGATAATGTTTCAGTGCAAATAAAGTCTAAAACTGCTTCTTTGTCAGGATTTTTGGACCAGATCTATTTATGGTATACTAGACTAGGTTTTGTAGAATCAACAATAAACTTTTAAACCAGCCTGACAGTTCTCCTGCTGAAGACATTTAGAAAATGGGAACTGACTGCTCTTCTATTAGTCTCTATTACTCAAACTTAATGAAAGGATGTCATCTTATCAATGCCCTTATAACTGTGACTCCTCTCTCATGGTGATAACCTTGATCCATTTGCTGAACCTGTGGTACTGGTAACATTTTAGGGGACTAGTTGTCTAAAACAGGAGCAGTGCCTTCTCCAGGTAGAGGTCTTCCTCTCCAACAAAAGAGCTACTATTATTTGGCCTAAAAACTTTTATGTTTGTGTATGTAGCCTTACTAATTTAGACAACCTTTTTTTTTCCCTTTTTGATCCTCTTAGGAATTTCACCCTCTATATTAATTTTTAGGGGTACCTTGATACATTTCTTCCACTTTGTTGTTCTCTTATTAGTTAATGGTGTTGATGATGATAATAATGCTCTTGTTCCCCACCCCAGATATCTAAGTAGATGTGGTTTTGCAAGTTTGGCCCCTTGTGTAAACATCAGCGATGATCTATGCCAATGTGGTTTATCAATTTTTGCCTTTGGATGATTATTTTGGAGAAAAAGGTTGCAGGGAAACCTATTTGCATAGCTCTATTTCCACTTGCACTTCTTTAATAGCTACGCTATTTGCAAAAGTAATTTCCTAGTCAGTACTCAACAACAAGATCATTTTCTGTGTCTTAAATATTTCCAATGAAGTAAGTAAGTCTGTAGTCAAAAGAAAGATCAGTACTAGAGAAAATCAGTAACATTATTATTGCTTTTTCTACAGAATCTTGTTCCTATGTTATTTGCATTTATTGTTTCTACATATCAGAAATCTACTGTATTATACATTTTACCATGTCACTGTATTAATGTCAGTGTAATGGGGATCAGAGTGACTGAGCTGGCAAGTAACTATCCTGAGTGTTCCTAAGCTTTTCATATATATAAACTGTGTCCAGGTTGCCAAAATCTTGTGCAGTTCAGAACATGCTGCATATCAGCATGCACCTCTTGAACACTGAACTTTGCATCCCCAGTACTTGTTGCAGGTGACAGAAAAATTCTTCCCATCAGGACAAGCAGTTCTTTTCTTCTCCAAAATTGTAATCTGTGTCTCTGTTTTGGAAAGTTACAAAATATATCTTGTTATAAGAAGAGTTTTGTGTTTCCCTAGTTTTCTTCTGTAGGCAGAAGAACAAGTAATGGGAGCCATCTTTTCTGCTATTTTGGACAAGGAGTGTAATTGGACAGAGTGAAAATGGATATTTTAGCTCTACTATGTTGCACACGGTGAACTGTCCACTAAATTCACCATGACGAAAACTCCAAACCAACAGGAGGGAGTAAAATATTATTTGGAATTATTTGCTATCATTTTAACAAAAAATACTCCAAAATTCCAGAATATTAAAATTGTCTTCAAATCAAAACGTGGATGATGAAGTCTTTCTTAAAAAAGAAGTCAGCTAAATTCTTCTAAAAACTTAACCTGCTCATTAGTACAAGCACAAATAGAAAGTAAAGCTAAGTATCAGTAGACTAAACGTGTTTCTTAATTTACAGAATAATTAAAGAAAACAAAGAAGAAAATGGAAACTGTTGCATTTGCATTCCATGTAGCAAAGTAAACGCTACTGAACTATTCTTTCAAACCTCCAGTGTGATTTTTGCCTTTAAGTTTGCTCTGAGTGATGGACTGATTTTTTTTCTAACAGCAGAGTATAAGGCAGAAGACCTGCTACATGCATTCATCCTCCAGAAGAGTCATACCTAAAATGCTAGATCATTGGGTGAAGCTTTTCTGTGTTCTCATCGTGTCCTGCAACTGGCACGCCATGATTTTGGCATGTGTGATTTTGGGGATTATTCTCTTCCAACTCAAGAAGTCAACAAGGACTTCATTTACAGATACGCTGAAGGCGAAATGAAATAACAACAATAATAACAACAACAACAATAGTAATAATAATAATAATAAGGTGGATAAAACAACATTTATTGCTTTTTCCTTGGAAGGTTTGAATTAGAAGATTGTTGGGTTTGTGTTTTTCTGTGTTGTTTTTTTTGGTTTTGTTTTGTTTATTTGTTTGCTTGCTTTCTGGTTTGGTTTGGTTTTATGTTTTCTTTAGTTTTGTTTTTAAATGAGCCAAAGGTAGATAGGTTTCTGTCCTTATTTTAGATAACTCAGTCTTAAGGTTCTTAAAACAGCTAAGGCCTACCAGACACAGTTTAAGATGCTATAAATTAGAGCTATAGTTAGACATTATTAAAACTGTTTGGTTTTATTGCTTTTTATATTTTAGTAGAAACCTTAAAGTTCCATGGTAGTTCAGTTGAACCTTATTATTCAAGAAAGGTGATACCTTTTATGTTGGTCAGATATTGATATAGTGTAAAAGCCAAATAAAAATTACTTTTTCTTCCTTTAATGAAAGATGAATATCAGAACAGAATGTAGGTAGACTTTTAATTCAAGTTGCTCAAGGAGTTGCAGCTCCTTGAGCAGTCAAGGGGCAAAAGATATATAGGTTTCCTAACAAAAAAAATTGGTAAACCTTCAGTTCCTCTATTTCTTTACAAGAAAATTTCTAGTAAGCTGGTCAAATGCAGAGTCACAATATTACCTTTATTATAATAAAGGGCTTTTGAAGTACCTCTTTGGCCATGAAGGATGTTAGTATGGCTATACCTGCTGTTTCAGCAGAAGAATTTTTTTACATTCATTCAGTGCTGAAATGGTGATATAATATGAAACTCAGTGAGGTGGGCTAAGAGACTGAGGTCTGTTTGCTTCTGTGCTTGAATTTTTATCAAACAACTTTCTGCTGCTGTAACTATTAGTTTTTACAGTATTATTCTTTAACTGTAAAAAGAAACCTTGTCCATAACTGACAAAATCAAACTTTTTGTGCTCATGTTTGCATATACTCTCTACTGTTTTAAATTGCTCTTGAAAACACAGTGTAGGCATCCATTTAATTTCCAAGCACAGACACATACCTTCTGCACAAACTTCGGTACAGCTGAACAGTCTATTTTACTTGTTTACTGGATTGTGCATTTTGAATAAATAAGTGTAAAATCTTCTGTATGTCATCAGCATATCTGTTGGACACTGTTGTCAGGCAAGGATCTTCTAATCAAATTTATCCTATCTGTCAAATTATGTTGCTATGGACAGAGAATTGCCCTGGTTAACTGAAGCCACGTATCCTAGAGAAGTTTAGTGTTTTCTGGTCCTGACTGAAACTGAACTTTAGAAATTGAGGACACTCAGCAGTTTTCAGAACCAGGCCCTCTATTTGTGATAAGATAATGAGAATGTGCTGGAATATTTCAGGCAGAAATAACCTGATATCAGAACATGGGTAGACAGAAGTCATGACATAGGGCAGTGATAACATCTGCTTGCCCTTACATACTGTAAACAACATCAGGAAGGTCCTCAAAGCTCCTGACATTGCAATATTTGTCAAATCCCCCAGAATGTGGAGTTAGCCATAGAGATTATCAAATGCCAAGGTGACTGACATCAACTACTGTCACAGTGGTCCTGTAAATCATCCTTCCCAGGGTAGATGACAGCAGGAAAAGCTACCAGAGGCTGCACAGTGCTCCTGCACTCATGCTGGAGCTGGAATCCTAGCCTGAGCAGCCATCTGGAGCTAAGAGTATGGCCAAGAGCCCAAATGATCATATTTGATTTAGACTGATGTGAACAGAACTTGTTTGTTGTAATTTGAATTTCTATTATAGGTGTTTATTCAACACTAATTGAGGTCTTGAGAAGAATTTTGTAATATGGACTCATGCCCACAAGCCTCACCTCTTACAGACAAGCTTACCTTCAACTAGCATTATCCTTGTTATGACAAATTACAAAAAAGTGCCAAGCCTGGAAGCCTGATATAAAGTTTCCATATGTTTTATGTGGACAGATGGCAAAAAAGCAGCATGGTTTGGGAGAGTGTTCGTGCAAAAAGCCTGACAAAAGCAGTATGTACATCTTTATCATACTTTTCGCCTAAGAACATCTAAGAACACTAGTTTATTCTATTCATGTCAGCCAGCCTGTGGTAACAGACTTTTCTTCTAGTAACACAGTGTAAAGAACAGAAAGAAATTAATTTAAATGTCACCAATGACAATAATGTTGCTGTCAATGCAGACAGACTTAGAGACGATACTTAAATAGTCCTTGATAAAAGCATATTTGTTTCATTTAATATTGCATATTATTATATTGCAATCTTTTTACCTTGATAAAGATTTAGTATATTATCAAAACATTAATAAGTACTTTTCAGACATATGTTATGGTTTATTCTCATCAATATGTTGACAGAGATGCTTGAGTGTTTTTGGTGAAGATCTATTCCTAGGATATATTTAGAGAAAAATACTTCTAACTGAACACTGGGGAATAAATAAAAGAAAAGCCTTAAAAACTAAATACTTTCTAAGATCTCTGACAGGAAAACCACCAACAAAACACAAAGAAAATAATCAGACCTATTTGTTTATGTCCCCTATCTTTATTTCTTCTTGTACTCAGAGGACTCAGGTTTGATTTCATTGTTTATCACAGAAGAGAAGACATATAGAATTTTCTAGGCATGTTGTAAAAGAATTATGATTCCATTAATATGTGGATATTTTCTATTTCTTCCCTACTGTTTCCTCTGTTACAGGAATTGAATTATAATAGTAATAAATAGATTTTTTAAAAAGCATAGACGATGAAAACGCTAATTTTTCCAGTGACAGCAAGAATAGCCTGAAAATTACTGTACATTTTATGGTTTGACCTTAAGATTTTTTCCACACTTAAATCTAATGGAAGATCTATAGCTCCATGTAAGGTACCACAGCTCTAATTTTCAAGTGCCTGGTCTCCAGCTGGAATGTAAATCCCAGCATCAGATGCCTTTAAGTTCTTCTCCATGTAGGGAGGATTATGCACCTCCCAAAGGTCACTAAATGTGTCACCTGAATGCAAATGCTGAGGTTCTCTTCTGAACTTAGAAGTTCATCGTAATTGAGCACTTTTTTCTTTCCAAATACATGCAAAGGGGAGGTCATCCAACTGTACAACTGGTTCTGATTTTTACTTGCCCATTGAGCAGAGCACTTATCTCTAAAGTTGAAGACTTTCTTACATATTGTATTAGGTTACTGATTCCAATGTTGAACATCCTTTATATTTATCTTTCATATTTGTAGAAAGAGAGGCAAAACTAACAAGCAGAAGAAAAAGAGTGGAAATTAAGAATGTGACTCTCTAGACAGTTTTGGATTTCTGTATTTTTTTATTATATATTTATTTGCTCTCTATTGGGGTTTTGTTGTTATTGGTTTTTTCTTTAATTTCAATTACAAATATAAATTGTATGAACAGTTAAAATGCAAAAACCAGAACCCATATCTTTGCTACTTCAAGATAAATTGTTGAATAAGGGTAATTTTTTTTCTTTTTCTCTTTTATTTATCCTTCATGCCTTTTAAGCAGCTTGAGTAAGTAAAAAGCCTTGAGAGAAATTTTTCTAATGGATATGCAATGTAGTGGCTTGATGCTTTTGGGAAAAGGGAACCTTGTCTAATATCTATTGGATGATGGAAAAAACTACGGACATAACGTAGAATCATAGAACCTTGGTTGAATGGTTTGAGTTAGAAGGGACCTTTAAAGATCATTTAGTTCCAATACCCCTGCCATGGGCAGGGATACCTTCCACTATACCAGATTGCTCAAAGCACCCTCCAATCTGACTTTGAACACTTCCAGTGATGGGGCATCCACTACATCTTAGTAAAATGGCCCTAGTAAAATGTCTCTCTCCATCTTACTTTTAAGCCCTGTTTAGGTACTGAAAGGCCACAAGCTCTCTGAAGCCTTCACCAATCTGAACAATCCCAATTATCTCAACCTGTTTTCTTAGAATAGGTGTTCCTCTCCTCTGACCATTTTCATAGCCCTACTCTGGACCCATTTTATCAGGTCCTTGTCTTTCTTGTACTGGGAATGCTAGACATAAACACAGTACTCCAGTTGGGGTTTCACAAGAGCAGAATAGAGGGGGGAAATTCCAGAGTCCTCCTTATTACCATGTTTTCTGGAAGGAGGATGTGTAATTATTAGACTGAGATAATGAAATATAGAGAAGAAGTTTATTCTAGGAGAGAGAGTAAGAGGGTGATAAAAAAAGAGGAAATGTCATGCTATATAAGAGTCCCAGATAAGTATTTGAACAATTCCTGTTAAATGCTGTCATCTTTCTTGGTACTAGTAGAAGAATACTTGTCATAAAGTTGTTCCTTGTTACATTAAAGAAAACATGTTCTAATGTAGGAATACCTAAAAGAAAAGGATTAAAATAAATAGCAACACAAACTCGCAGGATGTCAAGGACTAAAGCACTTTTGCTATACACAGAAATATTATCCGGAAGCCCCAGTCAGCTTTCAGGAGCTGTTAAATTAATTATGTGTTAACACATGACCAGTGAGAGCACATAGTACCTACTAAGCTCTCTAGGTCTACAAAGCTGGAAAGACCTAATAAATAGACACTTATTAATGTTCACATCTGAAAAAGACAGACAGACATGTATGGCTCTTTTGTGAGGCACAGCTCCTCTGTACTAAAGACGGAAAATAAGATACTATCCCTTACTTCAAATATTATTATGTTCCTTCCACTCTCTGTTCAGTGATACAGATTAAGCAACACGCATGCCCATAACATCTCATTGCATATCAAACTACTGACCTGAATATCAACAACTTTTTTATGAGAATCTTCTGTCCTAAGTTTGTGACACAGAATTGGTAATCAGAACACCTTGTTATAATCGGATATCATAACTTTTGAGTTTTGACAAAGATCAACTCCAAATCTGGACTAATATTTTGCAGATCAGCACTTATTATTGGATAAGCTGTACCTCAGTTTGGAGGCTGAGTTAACCACACTGATGTATTTTACAATAAGTTTGGAGTTGTGATGAAATTCCCATCAAGGAAAACAAACGAAACATTAGACTGACACTGCTAATACCTAACAAAGTAAGAATGTGGAAATTCCTTTGAATACTTTTTAAAGCTTACCCTTTCATAAGTGTGGGATCAGAGCTTGACGGCATATGAAATTGTTGTTGCCATGAAATCCTGAATTATAAAGATTTCCTTTAAGTTTTAGTTACATATTCAATTGTTTTCTTATTCTCCAATACTTTTGATCTTCATGAAATGACAGAATAAAAGCAATAAATATAAATTTCATCAAAGCCTAGGAGCAGGTTTAAATATGAATATTGGAGGAATGATGAGTTTTATTCACTTAAAGGTAACAATCTTTTCCACTTTCAGATAATAAGAAGAATTCTTCTTGAAAAATAGAATAAATTAGAATTCAAAACAAGTCTATTTCTACAGTATAAGCACAGTCATTTTGTCTAATAATGTCTTATGTTCATTCTCTTTGACATTATGGATTTTGCACTGAGAAGGAAAAAATGACAAAGGTGCAAAAGGTTTTAGAACAGTGATGTTCATAGTTTTCCTTTTCAAAGCTTTCCAAAAACTCCAGCTTTATTGGAAACCTGTGGGATTGAAAATTTCATCATTAAATTTTAATGATAATCTCCAGCAGTTTTGTTATACCTTTATTTTGACAGGGATAATAAAATAGATGTTCACTTAATGTACTTTTTAGAAAGTACTACGCCGATTTTAATGCACGTTTTATTATCTCTAATTTTTAGTTTAGTTGCAAAAGATCATGTGGGATCATTTGGGATGATTTACATTTATTTCATTCTACACAATATTTTGAATGAAGTTTGGCTTTCATCAGTTAGAATATAATGTGATTAGAATAATCTAAACACTTTTAGCAGCACTCAAATCAAGGGCTAGTGCGGTCACTTTTATTGCAAGGAAAGGCAGGAATTATGGATGGTGCCATTCCTTATTTATTTATGTATTTATTTATTTATTACTATGTTTATGTAACAGGTGATAGTGGTATAAAGAACTTGTGGTTAACTTTTCACTGTGGGACTAACGGTAGGAATAAATAACCCCAGCTAAGAGTAGCCACATATACATTAAACAATTTCTTCTGAAAAGAAGTTTGTTTATTAAGCCAGTGCTGTGCCTGTTTAGCACCTAAACAGTTAATGCTATTTCCGCTATATACAGTGCGATCATCTCGTAATCTTTGCAGAGACTTCAGATAGGGAGAGTCACCTGCCTTTTTGTCTGCAATCAGGCAACTAGTTTAATTGGGCAATGGCAGGGCCTTGCAGAATATCCTAATGAGCCTAATTGGCAGCAAAAACCCAACTCCTGGAAGAACAGAGATAGAAGCCAGACAAAGAGACAGGTAAAGGCTATGGAGTAAGAGAAATAAGATGGAAGGGCTCTGTCAGGGCTCAGTGCTCGTATATATATTTTGTGTTCTTTCTTTACTTAGTCACTATTTTTGTTTACCAGCTGTGTGTCCACGGCATTATTGTCTCTGTCTTCTCTGTTATTGGGTAGCCCTGTGGACCTTTTTGTGCTTTTGTTGCAGAGTGATCTGAATATGCAGGGAGTCCTAGCTTGAAAGGCTGTCCAGTCTAATCACAAGCCAGCTTTTGCAACACTCAGTGCAATGGGGAGTGTGAGGGGGAAGAAAAAAAAGAAAAGTCTCATCAAAATCTGTTTCTGAGAGCAAAAATCTTCAGCTTTGCTTTGACCACCTCACTAAGAGTGTCCCTGTTGTCAGCTGTCACAGTTCTGTCACTGAAATTCCTGGCAACAAATGAATTTTAATGAAGGTCTGCTGTGGTTTAGAATTCAAATGAGATGTTTGATAAAAGAGGGAAAACCTTCTGCATATATACCTTATGTTCTTCACGCATTCCTCCTGGTAAAAATAAGTGAATAAATCCAGGATTATTTCAGGACTAGTTTTCTACAGAGATTTCCTGGCAAAGCTACACTGAACTGTTTTCATGCTGATTTCCTCAGCTCTGATAGGACCCAGTTGCTCCTGTTGCTCTCCAGCTTCCTTAGCTTCCCAGACTGGCAGTGGTATTCGTTTCTGATAGTTTGAATCAGTGTCAGACTATCTGAGGCCAACAGCAGGGACATCCTCATCTGAACAGAGTTTTGGAACTGGATCTTACCAGCATCTTTGCAGCTGAGCTAGTTGTTAGTCCCTAATATGTGATGCTTCATTTGAATACAGTGTACTGAAGACATTAATACCACAGTTTATCCTTTGTTTTCCTTCACTTGCCTGAAACTATTTTTTTTTTCCTAGTGTAGAGCCTATTACACTATTTTGTTCAGCAATACCTGTGTGCATATCAAAGGAGTGCCAATTGTAAAATGCTCAGTTTGCAGACCACGTTTGGTCTCCAAAGTAAGTTTTCAAGCTCTAATGAAGCTGTGAATTATCTGGAGGGAAAAGTAAAGGTTATGTATTTTTAGTATGTTTTGTGCTTTTCGCCTGTGCAGTATGTGACACTGCCTAGGTGTAAATGCTGCCTCACACAGATGTGCTAATTGAATTCCTGCTTTTATGTAACTGCTTTTTGGGGAGTGAGGGGAGCTTAAAATGCTTTGTTCTAAATATAGTTCTTTGTGTTGCAAACTGTGGAGGTATACATATGTGGGTATATGTGTGTGCAGCAAAGGTCCATCTTACAAACTGAAAATATAGTGAATTGCAACCTTATTGCAGAAATTCAAGATATTTACACAGATTTTTTTACATAGTGCAGTTGATCTATACATAGTTTTTTGAACACCAGTGTATTTGCAGTATCTTCACATGCTTACCAGTCTAACACAGCTTCTAGCAATTCAGTACTGAAAGCAATATACCAAAGGTCTCTGTAAGTGCAACACTGGAAACAGAAAAGGTGTATCTAAAACACATAGAAAGAGAGTGACAGCAGCTGGTACTTCTAACTATAGGCTGTAGTAGTGTCCGTCATGAGATCTGTACTGTAGTATTTCTGAAACGGATCACCTACCCTGAGTCACTGAAATTCATTGTAATCTGCATGCAGGGTGCCCCATGTATAAACCTGAATTCCACCCTGCCCTCCTAATATCTCATAAATTATCACTCACTACCTAAGTAAGTACAGTTCTTAGTACAGGCTACCCTTTAAAAGGCACGTGTGCTTTTGCCTTTTATTTTCCCCCTCTAAATGAGGAAATGAAACCATCAAAGGAGTAGGTCTAAGGGAGGCTTGACACAGATATTTTTATATGTGAGATTCCTCTCCCCCTGTTTTAGTATCTCTCTCCTATCATAGGATATGTTCGATTTCCTATACAAATAGCCTGAAACGTGAAATGAAATTTGGGAAGAGAGTAGAGGAAAACCAGAGATGCCTAGCTGACAACAATACAAACTGCCAGTGAGACATAGAGCAGGGTGTGTACTAGGGAAAAATATTGCCACAGTAATCAGTGACTGATTTTAGTACAGTGTTATAGCATAGAGTGGGAATGAGATTATCTTCATTCACTTCTCAACACTGACACTGATGATGAGCTGTTACATCTACCAAGCCGTTACCTCATGCCAATGAAATTGAACCAAGAATAATTGGGAGTGGGATGAAGAAGTACAGAATCATTTATCATTCTTGATCATATTTACTTATCACTCTGGATCTAGATGTGAATTCACAGAAGAAATAGGCTTCACACATCTTATAATGGTACCGGAGGAAAGGCTGCTGCTTTTGTACTGCTAAACAAATTGTAATATACATTTTAACATAACACTATAATTCTTCTAGCACTTTCCTGTATGGCCTGTGTGTTTCCTAAGCTCAGGCAGTCTGTCTTTCCCTCTTCATCTTTTGCTGACAATCATATTAATGAAGACTAACCTACTTGGCTAACCTAAATTTCCTCTCCTATGCTGAAGTGGCAGTTTCACAGGATGGTATATCTGACACCTCAGGACAGTGGCAGAGCAGATGAAAATGGTTCCTTCAAAGATGAGCCCATTCCCTAGAGCCTCACTTCCCTGATGAGCCTTGATTCTTGGTTTCCACAAATTTTATGTTTAGAACCATGCTGAAGGTTTTATAAAAACAGGCCTTGCCTTCATGCTGGAGCTCAGTACAGATCAGGCATTTCTGTCAAGCAACACTGGCATACTGGTTTGAACTGAACACCTCTGTGCATGCAGATACCAAAATATCAAACGCTGATAAGCCCTAGGTTCATAACTGCCAGAATCAAGTTGATATTGATCTTCTTGTATTGTTGAGGGAATATCCTTTTGGTCTTTAATTTGCAGGGAAAACAGAGCTGTCTTCTGCTGCGATCCTAAATTAGTCTATTTCTGTCCTTGCATCCTTCTGATTTGAAGAACCTGCTGTGCAGGTTGCTCAAATGTCAGGCTTTCACCAGTGATATGCTCATGTACAAAGGACAGTGCTCAAGTGAACGCGGGAGCCAACATTTCCTGCACTGCTGAGGGAGGGTCTTGATTGAAATCAGATATGGAGTGAATCCATGTTGTATGTAGGGTACAGAGTTTGAAGCAGGCCTCTCTGGCTTCCAATTCAAATTTCCTTTTTCAGAAGGAGCAAGCTGGTTTATTTATTTTGGATCCCAGAAGCCTATGGTAGTGGTTGCTGTGGGATACCTGAAGAGCAGCAGGCATGCGAGATGTCAGGGAGTGAACCAACTTCATATAATTACCAAACTGTGTGAGTCTAAGAAAATAAACACATCTGTCATTTGATAAAAGAGAACATCCTTTCATTGGTAGCTAATTGGATGAAGAGGAGCATTTTCAGACTCTTGTTACGATGGCTGAAATTAACTGGTAGGTATCCATACTAGGGCAGACTGTTCACAACGGGTCTGGAAAGGGAAGTGGAGAATGAGGTGAGAAGGTTTACTGATGATGCTAAATTTATGCAAAATATTAAATAAGGAATCTGAATGACGAACACAGGGTACATTTTGTGAAACTGACTGACTGACTGGTGATAAAAGCGCAGGTGAGATTCACTTTTGACAGATGCAAAGTAGTTCTGGTTGAAAAAAACATCTCTACATATACAGTGAATATCTTTATTTATTACTATTCAGGAAAGAGTCATTATATAATTGCACCCTGAAAACATCAGCTCAGTGTTTAGTGGTGGTCAGAAAAATAAACTGGGAAAAGAATTGAGAGGAGAGCAGAAAATACCATTATGATGCTGTATAAGTCCATGTTGTCTTCACATCTTGAATGCTATTTACAGTTCTGTTTATAATAATAAAATATTAGAAATGGAAATGGTACAGAAAAGGGCAAAAAGTATGATAAATAGGGTGAAATGGTTTCTGCAAGAGAAAAAGTGAAACAGATTTGAATGCTTTGGACTGGATAAGAAATGGATAATGAGCACCACAGCGGTGTGGGAGTAAGAGAATAGATATTCATTCTTTCTCAGAATACAGAAACAAGACAGAGACAAATGAAATTTTAAGGAGCTTTAAATCAAAGGGTAAGAAATAGGTATATATATATATTTTTCCCACAGAAGGGATTATTAATGGTACAAACTTTTGCCATAGAATAATACATATGATAAAAGTTTAGATGAGTTAAAAATCAATTACTGAAACCTATGGAAGAAACAGTCATTAACTGCTGATAAATACAAAGATAAAACCTATGACTCAAAGTCCTCAAACTGCACATTGTTGTTATCTCAGAAGAAATGCAGTGGCCAGTGTCACAGAATGTATGCCCTTTTCTTTTTCTCTTTTTTGCCCCCTGGGATATGAGCTCTCAGAGACAGGGTACATTGGTAGGTGGACCTGTTTGTGACCTAATAGAGCTGTACTCAATGTCAAGGTTTAATCACCCAAATCTATATCTCACAACACAGAACACTGTAACTAGTGATTAAATCTGTTTTCAGAGCAGTATTCAACTGAAGTAACCCAGTCTTTCAACAGAAGCTAACCACTGGGCTCAAAAAGGGTAAAATACTTTTATGATGTCCTAAGACTACAATGGATTGTGAATCTGCAGTAAAAATCACAGCTGTGCTTTTATGTGTAAAACTTTTCCTGTTAAGCACTACTTCATCCTCTCTCTCTCTCTTCTCCTTTTTTTTTTTTCTTCTTCTTATTTTTCCTTTAGCTTCTAAGCAAGACAAAGAAATGGCATAAAAACATTTAGGATTACTTGATATTAGTTGTGAAAATAGGAAGTATGAAGAAGAAATTTTTATTATGAAGATAAATTTTTATGTTTTATTGTAGCAGTTCACTGAACATTGTATATAGAGTAGTGCTAGGAGAAATACATGCAAGTGGCAAAGGTCTAAGCAAGAATATTCAGACATTTCCCCCAAAGCTCAGGAGCTCACAGTTAGAGGTGATTTTGCTGGGATTATTTATTCTTTGCAGCTGTCGTATCATGTACTAGAAGTGGGAAGAGGAATTAATTTCTTTTCAGTTTAGGACTAGATGATAGTTTCAAAGAAGAAAGACGGTGGGAAACTCTCACTTTCTTCACAGATGAAGAAACTGGCCTCCAGGAATAAGCAAAGAGCTGGGTTAACTGAAAGAAACAAGGAAAACATGGTCTTCAGAAGGATTTAGGAGCCACTAAATCTGTACAATCTTTGCCAATGGACATTTCAAATTCCAGTGTCAGTTTTATCTTAAACAAAGCTTTTATTTAGGTGTGTCCTTAAAAACTGAAGGGTCTAAACTCTCCCAGTATGGGAGAACAACTTATTAGGTGGGCAGACAATGATAGGACACAGAAAGATAAGAGATTTAGATTATATTTTAGGAAGAAAATATTTACTCAGAGGATGCTGAGGTGCTGGAACAGGCCTCCCAGAGAAGTTGTGGGTGACCCATGCCTGCCAGTGTTCAAGATGGGGTTGGATGAGGCCCTGAACAACTTCGTCTAGTGAATAGCATCCCTGCTGATTGCAGGGTGGTTGGAGCTAGATGATCTTTAAGGCTGTCTCAACCCAAACCATTCCATGGTTCTATGAAAATACGTTATTAACATGTGTAGAGTCACCTCTTCTTGCCTTCTGGGTGGCCTTCAGCTGTCGCTTCTGGACTCAGGTCTATAGCAAAAATCCTGTGTCATGTCCACTGCCTCTGGTTCCTTGAAATTTTACCTTAATCCCTTAGTGCCTTAATCCCACGCTTCATGTTATTTCTGTGATACAGAAAGTACTTTTGGGAATATGAGGGAGCCCTGTCTACATGTGCTTACGTCAGAGCTTTTAAGTGTGTAGTCAGTTTTCACACAGGCTAAAATTCACCTTGGAGTGAGGGTTTGTCACATGAGCCTGCCTGCATCAGTAGTGGAATAGTTTCATACATGATCCTTTGGGGATTGAAACAGCATGACTAGGAAATCTTCACACGCAGGAACTAATGTACCTGCAGAGGACCTAATGGTCTTGGAAGATCTTGTCTTAAGTGACTGTGGGGAGGTGAAGCATACCAAGGTATTTTTCTGGAGTTAAAGTGAGTTAAGCAGTCCTTGTAATCACAGCTAGACTCACAGACAATGCAAGAATTTGTTGAAAAGCATAATTTATCCCTCCCACCTCACCCCCCTCCCACCCAAAAAGGCATTAATCACTTTTTCTCTTTTCTTTCAAGTACATTTGGTCAATGTGCACAAGCATTCTCTTGGTGGA
The DNA here is from genome assembly GCA_013397135.1 of Pachyramphus minor. Lineage (NCBI taxonomy): Eukaryota > Metazoa > Chordata > Aves > Passeriformes > Tyrannidae > Pachyramphus > Pachyramphus minor. Next base: position 250,290 of record VYXB01000125.1, read on the forward strand.
TATTTCCATAAAAAACCTTTGAAAGAAAATGAAGCATTTCTATAACATCATTAACTTTTCTCTTTTCAGTGGTACATGTGGAAATTAACATAGTAGTAAAAAATGCTCAAAGAGAATATTTTTTACTTCCCTAGTAGAGATTATAGGTGTTAATTTAACAAATACAATTAAAATTAAAACATAAGATTTCAGAATGATTCCTGAATTTTCCCATATGACTTCACAGAGCCTATTTTGAAATGACAGCAAATCAACATTAACCCAGCAGAATGTATTCACTTCAAGATGTTGAAATTAAGATTTGTGTTGGGGAATCAGTAGAGAATAAGGCTAGAGTATTTGAGACTTTCTATTAAAGGACATCAGGTATTGAATTTTATTGAATTTTGGTCTCCAAATGCATTTTGTCAGTTTGAACTATTTTAACACTTAAAAGCTCAGCCATAGCCAAGCTTAAATATTTTAAATGAAATAAAAGTTATGGACTACATATCATGAACTTTGCTGGGAAATATTCGTAATACTGATAAATAGATAAATTTGAAATACAACACGTTAAGACTCCATCTTTTTAAAATGAAATATAATTGAAGGACTTTTTCTATCTGATAAGCTCATGTCCCTGTCCATCTCCCAACTCTAAAACAATATGTCATTAAGATTAACAGAAATAAAACTGTTCTTCAGTACAATTAAATCTATTGTTGTAACTGCAGTCTTAGAGAACCATTTCCCAACTCGGAAGAAAAGCTATTTTGTTTTAATTTTGCTTTAAAATAGAATTTTTTTCCTATGAATTTACATTTGAAAAGATAGAGGAAAAAGTTTGTTCTTACATTTGAGAAGGTTCCTCGTGATTTTGTGTCAGTGTTTTATTGCAATGTACTGTATAATAAATAGTATGTAAAAATATGTTTTCCCTAGGAGATTTGGAATTTTCCTTTTTTTTTCAATACCACCTTGTTAATCTGTCCTGTTTTCCCCTTTACTCCTGGTGCTGGCTGTAGAACAAGAAAGAAGATAAAGGAGTTGACTAACAGTTCTTACAACTTTGAATATGTTCACCCAGATAGTTAGTTTTTAATTCCGAAGATCTCACATGGTGGTGTTGTTTTTCTGGTTTTTTGTTTATTTTGATTTTTTTTTTTGGGGGGGTGGGGAGGGTTGTTTGTGGGTTTTCTGTATTGCAACATGAACATCAAGGAAAACCCAAACCCACACTCCCCACACTCATCCAGACCAGATAGCTACATAAGCACACACTGAGAGTGAGAGAAATGTGGAAAAAAGACAATGCTTGTTGAGGCTTCAGCTGAAAGGTAGGAGCGTGGATCCAATATTGATTTTGTCTCCTCCACTTCAAGATATGCTTCTGCCAGAGGGGAATCAAAGTCAAATTGCTATCATGGTTGACAATCTACTGCTGCTTCATCTTTTATAAGAAAGTAGATTCTATAATAAACAACCTGTAGAAATATGAGACAGAGATTTTCCTATTACATGCACTAATTTACCAACGGGATAAAGTTACATATTTTCCAACTTAATATAGTCATGTTCTTTCTTATGAGAGGACTTTCATTATTTTACTCATTTATATTTCAGCATGAAACAGTTTTCCCTCTATTCTTATTTGTATGTGTCATTCATAATGCTACTAGAGAAATAAATTTATTTTCTCCTGTCTTGATTTTTTCAGCCATATTTTATTTGCTTTTATTTATTTGGCATAGAATCATGAAATAATTAAGGGTGAAATAGATTTTTGGAGATCTGGTCCAACTTGCCTCTCATTGCAAGGCTAAGTTCAAGTTAGATTAGGTGGTTTGCAGCTATTCTTATTTTTAATTCTACAACACACCTCTAAGAAGATTCTTGCTCCTTCTTCTCTCTTCTGCCTATTCTATTGAATGTACAGGACTTTCTTCTTGGAGAGTTTCATGAGGTCCCTGACAGCCCATTCATCCAGACTAATGAGATCCTTTTGATTCATTTTCCAACTCTTCATCCCCGTTTTAGTGGTCGTCACATGTCAGTCAGCCTTTGTCTTGTTGCTTGTAATGTCTCAAGGCAAGTCCTCTTCAAAGCCATTTCTGACCACTGAAGGAGAATCTGAATGGGAACAGCCAGAAAGGATTTATCAATGGCAAATTGGACCTAACCAACCTAACTGCCTTGTATGATGAAAAAAAAACATGGCCAGCACATCAAAGGAAGAGATCCTGCCCCTCTACTCTGCCCTTGTGAGACCCCACCTGGAGTACTGCTCTGGTGTCCTCAGCACAAGAAGGATGTGGACCTGTTGCAGTGACCAGGGTCACAAAGATGACCAGAGGTCTGGAGGACCTCTCCTGTGGAGATAGGCTGAGAGGGCAAGGGTTGATCAGCATGAAGAGAAAGCGCCAGGGAGACATCATTGCAGCTTTTGAGTATCTAAGAGGGATCTACAGGAGATCTGGAGAGGGGCTTTTTACAAGAGTGTTGAGAAATGGAGTAATGGCTTTAAACTGAAAGAGGGTAGATTTAGGTTAGATACTAAGAAGAAATTCTTTACTGTGAGGGTGGTCAGGCAATGGGTCTGGTTGCCCAGAGAGGTGGTGGATGCCCCATCCCTGGAAATATTCAAAGTTAGTTTGGACAAGGCTCTGAGAAGCCTGATCTAGTAGAAGTTGTCCCTGCTTATTGCAAAGAAGTTGACATAAATGACCTTTAAAAGTCCCTCTAACATGAAGTATTCTATGATTCTATCATTCTATGAAATTACTAGATCTGTGGATGAGAGGATGGCAGCAGTTGCCATTTACTTCAACTTTTGAAAGGTTTTCAACGTCGTCTCCTGGTCATCTCTGTATTGGGATGCTGCCCTGCTACACTCTAGATGGATTGGGAAGTTAACCAGGGAAGTTAAAAACTGGCTCATTGGGTTCAAAATATAGTAGTTAGCGGTCATATCGTACATGAAGGACATTTAGAAATGGAGTTCCTCCAAGGGTCTATTCTGAGGCATATCTTGTTTGCTACATCGATCAGTGTTGTAGAGGAGGAGACATAATGCACTCTTGCCAAGTTTTTTGAGTGACACAGAACTAGGGAATGCAACTGATAATGTTCAAGGACAGATTCACTGTTCAGATGCCTTTAGACCAACCAGTACAATGGAACACTAGGAGCTTTAAAAAAATCAACAGGGACTAATGCAAAGTCCTGTACTTGGGAATGAAATAATGTGAAAATAATAATAATGAAAGTAATATGGAGGGGGACTGGCTGACTGCCTGGGCAGCAGCTCTGCCTGAGGCCCTGGAGAACAAGGACCTGAATGTGAGTCAGTCATGAACCCTTGCAGCTGAGGTGGTCAAGAGCACTCTGGGCTATGGCAATATGAGTCTTGGGCATGAAGTCTGATGGGCCTGTAATTTCCTGGATTGTCCTTTAAACCCATCTTATAGACTGGGGTAACATTAGAATTCTTTCAGCCTTCTGGGGTGTACCCTGATCTTCACGACTCCTCAGTGATTATGTAGAGTGTCCTTGAGATGACATCAACCAGCTCTCTTAACATCCTTGGATAGATATTATTGGGATCCATTGATTGGCAGATGTTCTTCTAACTGGATATTGGGACACAGGAAGAAAAAAACCTGTTATGATTGTCAAGCACTGGAACATGTTGTCCAGAGAGGTTGGTGCCATCTTTGTCTTGGGAGATATAAATCAAGTAATCCCTGAGCAAAGTGGTCTAAACTCAGAGCAGACCCTGCTTTTGACAGAACATTGGACTAGAGATCTCCTTCCTTCCAATCTGGGTGATTCTGTGAATTGAGGCTGAGTCCAAGATACTAAAATCTTGCATTTCAAGCTTACCCATCTTGCATATGGCAGGAAATCCCCAAAACTATGACTAGTATGGTATGTCTTCTTTTGAAGTACTGTCCTTTCAATAAATCATGTTACCAAACAAACCCCAAATCCCCACAAAAACAATCACACAAAAAAGTCCTAAAACATGAGTAGAATAACAGTAGTACTTAGGCAGCTACTGTGCTTCATGCTGCCAATGTTGTGTCACTGGCTCCTTGTATTCCTATCTGTCTGCACTTTAAGTGCCACTCTGCAAATTTGTAGCATACTGAACAAACATGGATCCTTTTTCCAACATTAGTGCTCTTAGGCAGTTCTGTTTTAATAAAAAACAAACAGCAGCCAAAATGAAAACTCTTCAGTATAGCAGGAATAAATTCCTAATGCAGGATAAGAGTTTATGGGTTTGGATTAGATGAAAAGGATCACAAGGGATGCTGACAAAGTGCAATGCAGAAAGAAATGTTTTATCATGATACAAATAGTTGCATGTGTATTAATTTGAAGTCCACTACAGTTGAGCCATTATAAAGCTCAGCTTCATGGTATGAGATTGTTTGAAGGAGTTTATGAAGAAAGGCAAAGCTTCCTAACTATTTTCAGCAAGCAGTGAAATGAGTCTAATATAATTCTTAGTTTTGTCTTTCACATTCTAAATCTTGCAGGTACACTACTATTTCCCTGTAGACTTTGAGGAAGATTCAGAGGGTGGATATGGAGAAGTTAGCACAGGACATGTGAAAATTACTTAAATTTCTGAAATAAAAATTGCAATGTCTGGGCTCAGATGTGATCTCCCAAATGAAGGATCTATAATTGAAAGGCATGATTCCAGCTTTGAATATATCCTTGTATGCTGCAGGTGTGCTAGTGAATGCTTTGTCATCATATCTGTGGAGTGGTGCTAAGGAAAAAAAAGAACAGTGGTATAAATATAGTGTAAGAGTGAAAGAAATCATTGCTGCTTCACAAAAAAAAACCAGGTCATCCAAAGCAGCTGTTGCAGCACATCTGTATGTATAAATATTTTGGCACCATAAATTTGTTTGTGGGTTGTTCTTACAAATATAAATTTTTCCACTATTGGATCTTTGCCATCTATTAGCAGATTTAGCAGCTCTAGAGGTCAGAAATTATGGATGCACAGTGGATTATTTTTATTGGTTTAGTTTCCTTATTTACATATCTGTGACCTATTTTTCTGAACAGATGTGTTAATAGACTCCATATGGGCAAGTGATTTTTAAATGGAAACCTCAGGTGATGTATTTTTGGTTTACACCAACACAGATGCACTTTTTATACTAACTAAACTAATGATGTTATATCCTGCTATTTTACTATGCTCTTTACTGTATTGACTCCTCTAGTTCACCATAGTTCCCTTCTGGTCAAGTTTGTCAGGCAGAGTGGTTTGGGAAAAATGATGAACCTTCTCCTGATGCTTAATGTAACAAACTGTAAGTAAATATAACATGGAAGGTGCAGACTCAAGTACCAAATAATTTTATCTTAAAAATAAGGATATTTTTAAAATTACATATGTAGTGGGACAAAAGCTTACTTTTAATTTCTTTCTGTTCTTTCAGGAATGTAACTTTCACATGTAAAGTATAGTTACTGCTCTGCCTGCAGCAAAGTATATGTATATATATTTTTACCCAAACTCTATTTAAAATACCTGTGTTGTGCATTTCGGTCACTGCAGCACAGAAATTATCCAAAGACCTAACTGGTTTATGCTGAGATAAATCAAAACTACTACTGAATTACCTCTGCCACTTTGTAATCATTGGATTTACTGCATGGAAATGTGATGATCTCCTGTCCTGCTGGGTAATATTGCCCCACTCATTGTGTATCTGAGTTTCTTCCTCTCTCAGTCTAATGATTAACTTTTGGCTTGTGGCTGTATGTCGTTAAAGTGTTGTGTTTGGATAGCACTTAGTAGAAAAAGACCACTGACAGAGATATAAGGGGAGATAAATGAGCCTTCAGAGATATTAAATGTTAGAAGTTGATACTATTGAGTTGGTGCTCTGATTGGGAATAAGAGTTCTTTAGAAGTTGACTAGGAAGGACAGTTAAGCAAAGATTTCTTGTTTTCCCCTTCAGTTTAATTTAAATTTTGTGGAACCTATTGATCTACCAAAATAACATATTTGCAAAAATAGCGTTGTTTATATACCATTTGGTGCCCTTTTGTGTCTGCTCTGCCTCAAACATTTATAAGACTTAAACAATAATTTCAGCAGAAATCATATGATCTTGCCTGTGGTGATATTCCTTTTTGCACCCATTTGTGCAGTCTTTCAACTTTGGTTACTTTCTGTATGGGAATAAGAAATACATTATTTGGTTTTTGACTGGAAGCCTATTATTTTGGATTCTGTGGTACACTAGCTGTATTGGAGTTCTGTTGTGCCACCAGGCTAGGTGTCTCTACATTTCACTCCATGGGAAATTATCCCAAATAGCTGTGGTAGGCCAGACAATCTCAGGTCTTTCCAGGTAACCTTTGTTTTGATGATAACTATTTTTAGGTTAATAGGGCAGATAAAGAATTTATTTAGATATATGTATATGGGTAGGATTAGATTGCACCTTATGAAGAGATGAAGCCTGAAAGGGCTCTGGGTCTTTAGAAAGGATGGCAAAGAAAATTAAATTCTATGTAATATGCCAATAGATCTTGATACAAATACTGATGATTAAGATTTTGTATCTCACAATTAGGTGAGATTAGGTGACTCTTTCCCAAGATAGTTCTTTGTCAGAAAAAAAATAAAAAGGATGAGATCGTTTAAGAAGACTTTTCCCATAAACTTTTAGTTATTAAGTAAGGAAATTTACTTTGGAAATATTGACAGTAAGGTTACAACACCCCTTCATTATCAAGCCTATGGCATTTCACAGTTTTATGCAAGGGTGTTTGTGTTTCCTGCATTTCATTTTCCCATTGTAACAGCAGAAAATCTGAAAGTAAGCAAAAGTTAAAATGTAAATGCCATAGTCTTAGCTGCAATATTAAATGTTCCCCGTGGTTTTACGATTACCCTTTACATAATCTGTTGATGCATTTTGGCAAGCACAATATTAAAAATTTGCTTGGCAAAAGTCCCCTTAGCAGAACCTGACAGACAGGAAGGTCAATAAAGTTTTAATCAACAAATGAGAAAATACTCTTCTTCCAGATGGGTACCACAGAGCAATACTTGCATGAAATATTTATGATTCACTTTAGAAACTCAAAGTCTGCAACATAAGTAAAGGTTGGTGATTATTTCTAAAGTAGAATATGTTCATCCTTGGAATTTCTGAGGAATAGATTGCTGTGAAATAAATGCTAGTCTTGTTACTGAAAGCATGTAATTTAGTATTTGACAGAACACCAAGTTTATTATTGAACGCTCTTGTGTTCATTACCTGCCATCACTTTTTGAGAAAACTTAGTTGCTTATATTTTAGATGATGATTCTTTAGGTATTCCTGTCTCTCTAAACTATAGATTTTGTTTAGATGATAAGCAATTACGTATTTACGATCCATAAAGACACTGTCACTAAAGTTTTGTTGTAACTGAAGTTTGTTGTACTAGAATTGTACAAGTCACACAGTGGTATTTCTAACAAAAAAGTGTTGTTTGTTTCAATATACAGCCTGGCCTCTGTGCTTGGGCAACTAAAAAAATCTGTTATGAAGAGAATCCTTACTATAGGAAAATTTCCTCCCTGAGACCTGATCCTGTTACCTCAGCCATTCTCAGACCCAGACACAGGGAGGAGGAAACTTGGGAAAACTTTGTTGTGGTGGATAGATGAATGGCTTCCCTTACATATTCCCAAAGCAGTGCAGTAACTCTGCTCCCTAGTGTAACTTAAGTGGTCTGGTGACAGGAACTGGAATTGGAATGGATTGTCAGATACTTCTCTATTCCCAGCAGAGAATTAAATGAGAGCCTGCCCAGTCCAAGACAAATAAGACTATGGCCATGGCTGTACTCTGAATCTGCAAAAAGACTAGCTGAGAAAAACCAAGTTGTCTAGATATGCCAGTCACTCTTCTAAAGTGGGTAATCAAGGACAGTTTAAATGTATTCTGTATTCATTTCTGCTACTATTTTAACACTTGTTAATTAACAATTAATGCAGCCATTAATTAATACCTACATCAAACTTCATAACCATCATACTGAGAGTTTGAAAGCACTGAAACATGATTTGTGGTTTTGAGTTCATTATGAACTCTGAATAATTCATGTTGTTTTCAAGAAACTGCTGTTTTGTACAGAGGAACTTAAATTACAGGTGCACAATGTGTTGAATTATCAGCTACATTAATATATTTGAAATCCAAAATATATTGGTTTAACCCTGTGACATTAAAGATGACTGATATATTTAATTAGGCATAATTTAGGAATAAGACTCGACTTTTTAAGAAAGCAGTGTTGATGAGTATGCATAATGTAAAAATAATACAGAATTGCTTCTTTTGGATCAAATTAATAAAAATGTTAATATAAAATGATAAAAATGGACAGAGTTGTTAACTTTTCTGTTAATCATAATTGGACTATTACACTTGCAGTCATAGAGATTAATTGTCTAAATCCTCTATTAAAGTAACTTTTAATCAGTATTAGTTATGACAAATTTGTCTCTTCTGAAAAGGATTGGATAAAATTTCTGCATCGTCTGTATTAAACTCATAGTTAATTTTAAAAATTCATGGCAAGTGTTGTGTATTTTGCGTAAAATTCCCATTGTGTTGCCATAAAAAGTTTTTCCTCCAGTTGTTTCTTTTCTTTACTTTTATCTTAATTTTAAAATTCAAAAAGGAGTGGTTTTGATGATGTGTTTTGATTTGTTTTTCAAAACATTGAGATATAGATTTAATGTACTTTTAATGAGTATGTTATTACTCTCTCATCCACTCTATAATTCTCCCTACAATGATTGGCACTATCACTGTATCCTTTCATTCATTCAGAGCACATGCAAATACACCTGAGTCTACTTAATTGCATTTTTTCCTGTCAAGTCTTTAATTTTCTCACAGGCAATTTCAGATGATAAGTTTGAGGAAAGCCAGAATCTTAATCTTCTACCTAACATGCATATTCATTCCTCTCTACTACTGGATGGAGTCTACACAATATATCAGTGTTTTGCTAGGAGACAGTAAAGTGCTACATGGAGCTCTGTCAGTGTAAGTTTTCAAACCAAGCAGGTCTTAGCTCTAAACATACCTATCATATTGTGACTGGGATGTCACAATAAAGCATCTGTAATTAAACAACACTGCCGTCACCAGAGTCTGATATAGCTGTATGTTCTGTGGCCTTGATTCTAGCATGATCCTATAAAGCAAATTTGCCATTTAATAACTTGTTACAGCTCTACAATTCCTACATCTGCTACTTCTGTTATTCCTAAAATGTGTTATTAGAGTCAGTTTCTTCTTATGTAAGTTGCTCAACCCTGACAGTTCTGGCTGGTGCCATTACGTCTACTGGTTGTCAAAGGAAGAAGCCAGGTGTGTCTGTCTCTTAACAGAGCTATCCATTTGCTCTCTCTCTTCCAGTTGAGCTCATTTCATATTATTAAGCTGTCTTACATGTCCTTGGAGCCCTTCATGAACCTGTGCTCTCTATTATAAAAGCTGTGGTTGCAAGTCAAAGGTAAACATGGCAATCAGCCCATTCATAGTACACTGATATAAAGAATTTGGTTGTAGTAATGGAGACTTGCAGCATGCTTAGGCACCTGCAGCTTTGCTACACATTGAGATCCATGGAAATATATAGTTCCAGTTCACTATCTTCTACAAGGAACACACACTGAGCAAAGCAGATGTGTTTCACATCGCTGCACGAGACTTTTGCTCTTGCTGAGCAACTGCATCAATGATAACTTAATTTATTAAAACAATGACAACATCAGCAAACAGGGAAGGCTTGTCTCTGCTTGAGACTGAACCTTCACCAAAGTCAAAGTCACACAGTAATAGCACATTTCACAGATGCTGAGATTACTACAAAACTCAATTTATTGCCCAAGTTTTTCTTCAAGATTTCTTTCCCAGACAAAACAGTGTTATGGGTTGAGAGACAGTTCCACCTAGCACGTCCATATTAACATGAGTCTGATTATTTAATATTTTATTTTATAAAAGCATAAATTCTCTGGCAGCAGTTTTTTGCTTGCTAATCTGCTGTCTTCCCCAGGTTATTTCTTTGTTTAAATTACTTAAAAAGAAAAAGTGGAAAAGAAAAAGGTTAAATGGGGAAGAAATAGTTCTTCTAATTTCTAGCACTGTATGTAAAGGTACTATTGTTGTTGAAAAGCTACTACTGGCACATAAAAACAGTCTGTTTTGGAGCCTAGCTAGTCCCATTTTAACTAAATGGTTTTCATACCTAATACTTTCTCTAACAAAGAATAAGTTTGATTTTGGTTTTCCGTGTCAAGTTTTGTTCATGCTAAAACTGCTGATTAAAGTTTGAGGGGCATCTTGCTACTAACTGGTACCTTGTTGCCATACTGACATACAGAGCACCTGGGTGACCTGTCAGACTCATCTACTCATCTTTCTCTCAGGTTGTAGAACCATATCTCCATGCTTCATAGACCTTCGTTACCTATGAGAGGAACATTTACTTGAAATCGGAATGAGTTATTATGAGATATTTGCATTTTTGAAACCTCAAGTTTTCAAAAAATGTCATGATCCTACCTAGAGAAAATATAAAGTATTATTAGCCATACATGGCAGTAACTAAGAAATATAAGTTCAGAAGTAAGGAGTCTGCACTTTACCTGTGGAAAAAGAAAACCAAACACACCAAACCTAAATAAACAAAACTCCAAATTGTTCCTCTGCTAACATTGATGGCATTAGGTGATTTTTTTAAATATTAAGTATCAATTGCTTTTAATTTCTTACTTAATATTTAGTTCTTTGAACGTTTAAATTTGTTTCCACTTTAATTTGAAATCTTTAATTTTTACTCAGTATTGAAGTATTGCATGCAACAAGTGATCTCTACAGCTTTCCAACGAGCCATACTAAGAAACTTGACTCCTCTGGTATTAAGTGAAGGAAAAAAGTTTTGACAGGTTTAGATATGAAATGAATAGTGACTTTCCTCTGAAAATGTGTCAAATTAAAGCAGGTGGGGTGAGAAAAACAGCTACAATATGTCAACTTTTACAGGCTTTGATTTATTTTTAATGATGCAGTGCACCTTAGGAAGTCTGAAGATGTGCTCATTCACAGCCCAGATCTCATGGTGTGCTGCATTGTTCAGGTATTTCTTCTAAGCTGGGTCCAAGATGAGATCATGACCTAGAACTCCTGTAAATAGCAATTACCTCTTTGGAAAGAGAATGATTAAAGTTTAGTTGAATGTCAGCAAACTATTCACTCCGCTCTCTTCCTCCCTTCTGTAACTTATTTACACTTTCTAACCACACATCCTCCCAAAGTTTTTCTATTCCCAGCTCTCTTCATTATTTATTAACTTATCTATTTATTTATCTATTTATTTATTTATGATGAGCCACATAGAATAATGTGAAAGAATAAGATTTTAGTAAATTTTTACATAACATAATAATGAATCACATAATGATTTCAGGTTCAAATAAAAAAAAACAACCAAAAATGTTTGTTGAATAAAAAAGTTTAAATACTTAATAAAAATTGTTTCAGGGGAAAAAATAGGATCCAAAAAAAGATGAATCCACAAAACAGTGTTCAATATGAGAACAAAGATAATTCAGCCAGAAAGATCATGGAATTGTTTTGGGAAAACGATTACAGCAAATGTCGTCTATCTCAATTTCATGAAAGAATTTGGCTCTATAAATGTAAATTGGCCAAGAACCTGGCTAAAAGCCATTTGACTACATGAAAAGGAGAGAATAAATAAGAAAAGCGTTCTTCGGTGCCAACACAAAATGCCTTGATATTTTTATTTTGACATACTTTCATTAATAAACTCATAAAAGTTAGAGAGCTATAGTGCAACTTGTGGAAGACCCAAAGCTAGAAGACCTCAGTATTAAGAACAAACTGTGTCACCTTGAAAATTACAGTTAAGAATGAATTCAAAGTGAACATTTTGAAACCCAAAACTATGTGCTTAAAGTATGAAATAATATTTTAGTTATGAAATGACAGATTAGAGGAAGACCTAGTGTACTTATTGACTTGTTTGAGGAGTAATTGGAGTATCCCCTGGAAAATGTCTCCCTGGAGCCACGGTAAAGAGCTCCACAGTGAGACCAAATCTCAGTTACAGTACAAATAAGTCTACTTTTTGATGTTGGTTTGTTTGGGTTTTTGGTTGGTTGGTTGGTTTTGTTACTGTCTCTTTCTGTAAAGAGGTTTGTTACACCCTGGGAGTTATAAAATCAAATCAGGCAACTTCTGAAATTCCTCTATCTTCATATCTGATTGCCACAAGGGGGTTGTTTGGGGAAAAATTTGCTAGGAAGTAAGTTGCAAAGTAAACATATGCATGATTGTCAGGAGCATATGACAGAAGTATGTCTTGGAGTAGCTGGGAGCCCCTGGTGGTCTAGTGGTTAAGGACACGGCACTGTAACTGCCGAGGCCCGGGTTCGATTCCCGGTCAGGGAAACTCCCCGGGCAGGTGGAGCCCGTTAGCCCTGTAAGGCGATCCACCTACGTCCTGAGGACCTCGCTGCCACTGTCCAAGCTCGCTTGGCCCCGGCAGATGAACCTTAGGATTAAAGGGTGGGCTCAGTTCTGCGCGCACTGTGTCCCACCTAAAATAAATCCAATGCGCAGGCTGGAAGGCGTACAAAGACCTTCCACAGATCTTCGTTCGCGAAGTCTGGCCATTATTATATTATTATATTATTATGTCTTGGAGTAGCAGGGGAAGCCTCGAACTGTTATGGGCATGGAGAAAGAAAAGATTCCATTCAGATGAAATGCTAAGAAAACTGTGAGGAAGTACTTTAAATAGCAGACACCAAACCTGATACAACACCAAGCCTGTCAGAGTTCAAGAAGCATTTGGACAAAGTTCTCAGGCTTCTCAGGCACATGGTGTGATTGTTGGGGTGTCCTGGGCAGGGCCAGGAGTTGGACTCGATGACCCTAATGGACCCTTTCCAACACAGCATATTCTGTGATTCTATGATTCTATGTACATGGAGGAGGTAGAAAGAAAGTAAATAAACCAATGTAGACAAAGAAAGTCCCAAATTATGCAGCTCTTCAATCAAGATTTTCTGGAGGAAAGCTCTAGAAACACTAAATAAATTGTCCAGTGAAATGATTACTGGAAAACAGCAACCCTCTTTTGAGTCAGGCACTGCTAACGGTGTTCTGGAAAAGTAGCTTAAGCTCTGTAGACTAGTTACAGTGCTCAGAAGTTTAAAAGATAAATATATGTTAAGACAACTAGTATTAGTGTGATATGACACTGCTAGCCATTCTCTAGGTAGCATTGTGAGGATTGACATATTTCATTCAGAATAATGTCAATGTATATAAGATCTCATGTTTAAAAATATATGTGATAACAGTTTTGATACCTTGAATAAGAGTTTTTGATTTATGATCTATTAGGCAGAAAAAATGTGACAAAGTGCTGTATACCTTAAGGAGCAATGGGCTTACTCAAATAGGAAAACATCTTAATGGCACACAAGACAAACTCAGTGTGTCCAAATAAAGGTCTTTCATCCACCTCTCAGCTATGATTTGCAATAAGGCAGAAAATACATCAAGTGGTCAAGTGAGCTGTTTCACTGCTTCAACGTAAGCTACTATTTTCCGTAATCGCAGGTTACAGTGAGTACATATTACTTAGCTGGTATACAGCACGTGTTACTTAGATGTTAGCTATGGTCTGAAGAATAAAAGCTGAGCAAGGGAAAAGCTATTGGAAAAAACCCACAACCCATGCTACCTCCAGTAAAGTTGGGATTTTATTGTTTTCTGTGCAGGAAAAGGGCAATTTTAAATAATAAAGAAAATGTTTTCAGATTCTAGGAAGAAAAAGATGCTACTTACCAAAATAGTGACTCAAAGAACAGATAATTAAATCAGAGGTTTTGAAACCTGGAACTGTACCCCAGAGCAACTTGGATGTTGTAAAGTATATAGAAGTAACTCAACAATAGACCTAAATTGCTGTACACTCACCCCTACTGCCAAACTAATTCTGGTACTTGCTTCTTGTGCAACACTAGGAATTGCAGGGCTGCTTTTCATTCCTGCTGGCAAGTGATATACTTTTCCTGTTAAGAATGAATGGACCATCCTGAAATCTCTAAAATACAGTTTTTCTGGGTGACAGTGATTTGGGGTTCATTTTCCCCTTCCTTTCTTTTCAACTTTATTCACTGTTCTTTTAAAGGGAGGAGTGACTTGTGAGATGGATCTCTTGGTGAAGCAGGGGAGAAGTTAGCCTTAGAACTGATGGAAAGATCTGTCTGAGATACAACAGGGGATACAGCACAGTTCAGTTCAGCTCAGAAAGTAATTCATATAAAACCAAACCTGGAAGTAAGGATCTGCCTGTAAGAACACAGTGGGCAAGCCAGCAGGTATAAACCTTCTCTATTTCTAGTCTGGCAGATTTACTAACTTAAACTTGTCTGTATTTGTGTGTGTGTTTTCTTTATTAATTTGTTTGGTTTTAATTTAGAAACATTCCAATATTTTGCATTAAAGAATGCAAAATTAGGTCAGACTAGACAGATTTATCTTAGAGTTGTAGCTGACTCAGGATCCCATTCACTAGGGTTAATGACCTTTGATTAACACAATTTGCCTGGCAGCAAGCTCTGCTCAGCATGAATATCAGTTTTCACTGAAATGTTATTGGGCAATTAATATGGTCACTGCAGCCCAGGTACAAAAGTGAACAGAAGCATGAGGCACCAAGGGGCTTTACAGCAGGAAACTAATACTGCAGTGTGATGGATTGAAAAATTACCTTGATGAACTATAAGATTGAATTAGTGCCAAACTAGACCAATGGGATAAAAAACCCACAAGAAGTGTGTAAGTGACTTCCAGCTTCCACAACTTGCCATGTGTGGGTTTGTATGTGGTGGAGTCAAGAAGTTTGGTTCTGAAATAGCAGATTTGTTTCTCAGATGTGGTGTCTGCAAGTTCCTGTGAATAAAGGTCACTTCATCTACAGAATATATGATTACATAAAACCAACTTTAATGTTGTACTGAGCCTTAGCTTAATTTCCTGCTTTGCCACAAACTGCCTTTGTGGTTTTTAGTAAGAGATATTAAGCAAATGTATTGAAAGATATCTGGATGCCTGCCTGTGCTTGAATTCGTGAAGATCTAGTATCCTAATTCTGCATTTCAACCTTTTTTCACTAAGTGCCTGGGATTTGTGTCTTGTTTTTGAAAAATTAGGATTCTTTTTCTGAATTACTTGTAAATGTAACAGTCGGTCTTCAGATGAATATTCAAAATTCAAAAGCATTCATTCAAACAAAGTAACATAATGCATCATAGGAATTTCTAGTAAATTCACCTGCAGATAATTTGAAAGCAGAATAGTAACAAAAGACAAGTCCAACTATCACATCTGCACCAAATCCAGCATGTAATAAACAGTAATCTGATATAAGCCTGTTCTATTTTCTGGATAGTAATATATAGCTAATTCTGTGAGAGATAAACTATGAACTAAATTGGTGTGTATATATATATATGTATATAACTTTTTTCTGGGTTTAGATGAAAAATACTGAAAAGATAATGGAGCTGGTTTTATTGCCTCAAGTAGGCTGTTGTTTTTAAATGGCATAGCTTCTTGATCAGCTTATATTACTTCTCTGTTTTGACCTAGAACTAAGGTATTTTAAACAACTACTACCTATTTTTTCTCTTCTTTTTTTGCTGTAAAATTTCAACCACAGAGTCCCTTCAGGAGTAAAGTTTTTTTCTATCTTCTTGATTTTGTACCTTGTTTTTAAGCATCCTTAATAAATATTATCCCCACTTTCTTCTGTGCCTTTCTTCTGCTATTTGTAATTTTACTTGATTTTAAAATTACCTTGCCATTACTGCTTGATGTTCTTTGTGAAACAACTCATGTTAAATTGATTCCTTGTAGAACACATCTAATTCAATGTCATGGATGACCTTATCCCCTTAAATGTAATTGCTTTTATTAACAATTTTAATTTAAAAAGCAATGACACCCCTAAAAACTGTAGCTAGAATTTTGTCACCTTTTTGGAAAACACTGAGGCAGTGTCAGCTTAAGAATGATACTACTATTTCATGTAAAACATTGAAAATTTTTACGTTTTCTTGAGTAAATATTCTTATAATCATCATGACCAAGCTGAGTAATGTTGCTAATTTTGTAAATATTTCATTTAGATTTTAAGTTGCAAAAGAAATAAATAAGCGAAAGAAATACGTAAGCAAACTTTTTTTAACATTAACCAGTATGTATTCTTCAGATCATTGTTATCACTTCAATTAATCACTATGGGATTTTCATAAACATTTGGTTTCATTTTTTGCTCTTCCTGTTTCTGCAAAGACAACATTGGTTTCTTCTGCGTTTGTCTGTGATGTATTGTTTTATATGACACTGCATTTTTCAGCCCAGCACTCTATGTACTTGAAGCACAGGTTGTTTATGGACACTGACCAACAGTTCTCAGAAATATTGATGCTTTATTCAGCCAACAATGTCTAACACTGAACAGATATTGTAGGCAATAACTGAAGCGTTGACATCAGTTCTTCATCATCATTTGTCCTATGTCACTTTGAGCTCTTGGGGTGACTAAGGTAACAAATGAGTTGTCTCTTCTCAACTTCATTTTGTTCCTTAGGGAAGAACTTGTCCTTTAACCCCATTTAAAACATCTCGATCTGGTGCCAAACTAAGGTTTATGCCCCCAGTTTTCCTCTTGGGAGACTCATTTTACTCTTTTGTTCAAAGGTCAATCCAAATGCGTGCAACTAAATTTTGACTATGTGTCTGAGATGTATTTTCCACTGAACACCAAAAATTTGTCCCATTGATGTTCTGTTGGACATTTTATTCTGTGAATAAAATGGATGAAAGAACTTATTCCTACAGCAGAAGAAAAACTTAAAAGGAAGAGCAAACTCATATATTGGTTTTGTCAGATGTCACAGCTGTTCATCTGTAGGAAAGAATGATTTAGTTTGGGCCCTGGGAAAACCATGAATTGAGTCTTTTTGGAACAGGTTTCTGGGGCATGTGGGGGAGAAGAGGGCAGATGGACACAGCCAGCATGTGTTTACCAAGAGTGAATCACACCTGACACACCTGAGTGTCTTCTGAATGTTCTTGTATCCAAGTTAGGACATTATAATCTGGAGGGATGGACAGTTGTTAAAAAGCCAGTTGAAGCATCAGTCTCAAAGGGTCATGGCTAATGGGTCACACTTTACCTACAGGTCCATAGAAGGGAGGACTGTAAAGATCTGTACTGGGACCTGTCCTTCTTAATGCTATTATCTTTTCACCTGACCTGGAGAAGGCAATGGAGCACACACTCATCAAGTGTACAGATGACACTAAACTGGGGAGACAACTCCATTACAGGATGCCATCCAGAAGGACCTGGATAGTCTAGAAGAATGGGCCAACAAGGGTTTTGTGAAGCTGAGCAAGGGCAAATGCCAAGTGCTGCAGCTGGGACAGAGGAGCCCCTACAATGACACTGGCTGGGGACAGAGAGGCTGGGAGTGTCCGTGCAGGCACTAAGCTGAGCCTCAGCCATCACAGGTGGCCAACAGCTTTGGTGTGAAAAGGAGCATGGCCAGCTGACAAAGGCAGTGATTATCTCCCTCGACTCAGCACTCATTAGACCACATCTGCAGCATTGTTTCCACCATGGGGAGAGGATGAGGGGCAGGAGTTACTGCATGGAGAAGGGGGTAATCCTGACAGTGCCTGTGGTGAAGTTGTTGAGGGGATGGAAACAATCTCTGCATAGCTCAGAGCAATGAAAAAATGCAAAGTACCTTGAAAGGGTTGAAATGAGAAGTTTGGACTGCATATGATGAACAATTTTCTCCCCACAAGGGCAGTCCAGCTGTGAGGCATGCTGACTAGAAGAGACTGTGCTGTCCCTGTCCTTGGAAGTCTGACTGGACTAAGTTCTGAGTAACAAGGTATGACTTCAGGAATGGCTCTGCTATGCACAGGAAACTGAACTTGGCATCATTCTGAGGTCCCTTTCAACCTGAGTTGTCTGTGATTCTGTGAGTCACTTTGTAAATGCTTTTTTATTATTATCTCTATATTCTTTAAACAGGATTTTTTAATTTCTCCCATTATTTTACTTCTACTGGCTTTATTTTTCTTTGTGCTAACATCTATTTTCTCTTTATCTGCTCTTTGATCTCTATTCTGCTCTAAAAATTTTTGTTTATTGGTTGTTTATTGTTTGTTTGGTTGATTGGTTTGGTTTTGGATGGGTGGGTGTCTTGCAGGCTTTTTTTTCTTCTTTTTCCCCTTTTCTCTACTAGGCAAGATGGTGATATATCCCAGTTTTCATTTTGTTTCTATCAAAATTTTGCCAAGTGTTTTACTCAGCTAAAGTAATTAGATATGTTTTTATGCTGTCCAACACTCACAGTATAGTATTTAAAATGGATATATACATATGAAGTTAATTTATTGGGATCTTGAAATTATGTGACAGTTTCATGGGGAAACAGAATGATCTGTTGCTCTTCAGTAGTGACAGGAGTCTTCATTGTAAGAGTCCATGTAGTAGCAGTATCTTTAGCTGAATCAGATGAAACTCTCCAAACTGCTCTTCTGTTCAGTTCTTATACTCCTGTTGCCCACAGTTGAATGTGACCACCCCAGCAATAAGTATAATACATTGCTCTTGATTACGTTAGCCAGAAGAACAGATCCCTATTACCATTTCTGTAGGAACAGCTTATCTTGACTACTTACAAATATCTCATTTCTGAATAGTTTGACCATTTTGTCAGCAGGAACCACTCAGGGGAGACTTTGAATGCTTCATCCAGGATGTCAGTCAACACATTTAAGCAGACAAATCAGATGAGAGAGAGCAGGAGCTCCCTTAGGGAATTTCAAGAACTGTACAAAATTCCCATCTGGAGGGATCATGTAACAATCAGTCAAATATGTGACACTAAAGGCTCAATCAATCACCTTTTTTCCAATTGGTCTCAAACCTGTCCCATCTTTCATCTGTGCAGTTCCCAGATTGCCCAAGGACTTAATGACTTGAGTGAACTCACTGGATGTGCTACCTAGCCCAGCTCTGATACCCAGCTACAAAGTTGTAGCTAAAAAAACAAAAAAAAAGTGATTTGCATACTTATAATTTAAACCTTATTCCTGTATCCACACCTACAAAATGAATGGGATACTGAGGATACAGTGCTACAGGAAAGATGACTGTTTTGCCCCGTCTGCTGCTGAAGATTTGTTCCCCGTTATGTTACCGACGCTGCAGATTTTGAAGTGAGCTGAGAGGTTTCTTTTTCCACCCCTCTCCTTTCAGATGCCCGTATATCAACAAGAAATGGTGTCCCAGCTTCATCATTACATATGCATGCTTTGTATGTTATGGTACAAAAGCCCTTAGCATCCTTTTTAGAAGAACCAACATTCTTTCAACTGTTTTCAAAGATGTATCACATCATGGCTTAAAGCTCTTACTTTTGCTTCTGAAAAGAGATAATCATCTTAAAAAGAGATAGACAGAAAGACTGCAGCGTAAATAATGATGGTTGGGTTTGAGAACTTTCCCCATATTTTGATGGAATCTCTTTAGCTGTAATATGCCAAATGACTGTCTACTCTAGCTTTTGAGTTTTGTAGTTCTGTAGAAACACCCACCTGTATGTATTTCTTTGGCATTTTTAATTTTATATATCCCATTTAGTAGATACATACTAATCTTCCCAGAAAATAAGTATACATGCATTAACATTATAAATTTTGTATAAAGAGTAATTTAAAGCGTCACAGGTAAATATTTTCTTTAGATTTTATTTTAGTTAAATACTTTATAATTTATTCTAGTACCCTTTTATATATTAAACACCAACTGAACTCAAAAAGCCCTGTCCTGACTGTAACTGGGTTTGCGTCTTTAAAAATGCAGCTATGTCCCTAGAACTATTTTCCATTTTACTTTCATGCAATATGTGCATTCTGCTTTTGATAGCTTTTAGATGTTCAGCACTAAGCATATGTTTGAAGAAAAGTTATACAAGACTATAAGGAAAAGAAGTCCACAGTAGGGTTTTATAAATTCTTACTGGTTCTCTTTCTTTTTGATCTACACCATCATTCCAGTAGCACAGATTGCACCTTCATATTCTTCATAAAATGCAATGGTAAAGCTAATTTCAGATGCTTCATTTGCATTTTTTAAATTCTGCTTTCTTGCTCTTTGAAAGAGAAATGTAGGTCAAGAACTCATGGCATAATTCTATCTTGAGAAGTTTCTCTCTGTTCCCAAACACATTTTAAGGGTTTTTTTAAACTGTTTTATCATTAAATCCACCAATCAATTCAATTCTAAATATATATATATATTTAAATCAATCTATATATATATATATATACAGATATATGCTGTTTTTGTTGGTTTTCTGCTATAATTTCTAGGCTTTCATCACGAAACTTTGTTTAAATCATCCCCATTATGTGCAATACCTGGTAAATCTTAGAGTATCTAAAACCTAGATAGCCAGTGACTTAAGACTTTAAAGTAGAATTACAGGACAAAGAGATATTGGTCATGACTGCTCCCTCCCTCGGTGCCCAAGACATTTACACTCAACTGATTTCAATTGTACTGGGATTTTTTTCCCCTCGCGTGCAATTTTGGAGCAAATACGGTGGTTCTACTATTTTATATTTTCCTGAAAGTTATATCACATGTCATAGTGTTTTGTATGTATACTTTAGCTTGTTCAATTATTCTGGGGCAAACTTTGTTAGTTATGGGGAAGAAGATGGGCTACTTAGGTAGTTTTGCTGACTCAGAAAAAGGTGGTGTCAATAAATCAGGAAAATGCATAACTAAAATCCCCTAGCCTTTGTTGCATAGATGAGCATCGGTATTTTATCTTCTGAGCTCACAGATCTTCTGGGATGTTTGATGATATAGTTTTACTCTGGTCTTGGTCTCTAGAGGTAAATCATGAAATAATAAAGCCACTTCTTTAGAATGGATTTAGGGGATGGCGAGTGTTCTTCTTTTCCCATTCCCATGATGACTGTATTGTGCACAGAAGAGAGCAAGTTCTGGTACATTGTGGATTTGAGAGACTGTTTCTATCTCTTGTCAGCCAGTTCCCCAGGACTGTACTAATATTAGTTCAAAGAAACTGGCTTCATCATCTTGACTTAGTGGGATGATGGCAAAATGTTTGAAAATAAAAAAGCAGTAATAGAACAAAAGGCAGACTGGCAGTGAGAGGGAGTCTGAAGACAATGATCACTCCAAACTTAAATAAAATTAACTAAATACTCTTTTTGTGAAAATGCATACTTTCAGTCACACATCTTGCATTATTTTTTGTACAGGTGGGTCAGGGTATGTTGTCTATGCATAACTCACGAAGAAGAATATCCATGTTCATCTTTTTGTATCTGACTCAAGGTGTTTTGCAGCCATCTGGACATGAAAGTACCCCATGCCACGAACTATGTGAGATGGTAATCAAAAGACCCTAGGAAATGAACAGGTAGAGTGAGATAGATGTAAGGCACAGTCCTATGGGGCAAATACCTCCCTTTTTTTTCTCTAAGCATGCCTAAACTCCTGGGATGTTGGGAATGGAGGTGGTGGTATAATGAACACACTGAATCCATGCCACTTACAGACTTTTTTCCACTTTTTTTTAAATTTTAAATTGTCAGAAAGAAATTATTCATTATCAAACAGGACTCCCTGAACCAACAACTCTCTTAAAATATCTATGAAACTAAGTCATATATTACTTTGTTAAACAAACTAACTTTCTGTTTTGGCCAAATCCTTTCATGATAGCACTGAGAGCTCATTTTCTGAAATGAGTAGATCCTTTTAGGTGCCTTTCACTGAAAGTAAATAATCTGAATTTCAGACATCTTGGTAGCAAGTCTTAATCCATGTCCCCAGCGGGCTTGCAGCCACACAAATTCATCCTGGATCCTTAAGGCTAGGGCAAAGGAAGATGAGAAAGCAGGTCCTGTAAGGGCTAGGCAAATCTGATGTGGCCCTTTTTTTTTACCGCACAGTTGTGAAGTAGAGCAAACCTTTGCATCAGGTTTTCCCTCAGTGGAACTGGAGGTGTGGAATACTACGAGGACCGCAGTGTAGATGAATTCAGGCAATTGAAGCCAAGTTCACAGCAGACAAGTAAATGAACTACTGCTGAGGAGTAATTGACAATGCAAGAGCTTCTCTGCTGAATATGTTTTTCCCTGCTTTAACATGATCTTTCAGAATTGCCATCCTGATTACTGTTTCCTCTCACTGTCTCTGGAGATAAGTTTATTTCTGGCATATCTTTACTGGAAAATTATTTCCTCAGGTCCAATAGATGGATTTCAACTTTGATATTCCATTAGCATGAGATTCCCTGTGGTGAAAGGGAGTAGGATTTAATGTTTTTCTCCTCTGCTGTTAGAAATTCTCTCTTCCCCAAAAGAATACATCCAGTGCATGAAAAAAATAAGAATTAATATCATATATATATACTATGACATTGAAATACCCTTTAATTGCTAAAATATCATATTATCTTACTAAATTTATTTACAATTTTTATGTATTCAAAAGGGCATACCACCCAGATCTTACCTCTCTGCAGGTAGATGGAAAAGATTCCTGAGTTTCTATCTTTTGCTTTATTCACAGTTTGAGCACAGAAATGAAAATGGTCTAAATCAGCTACTCCTATTCTACTACTTCAATACTTTAACCCATTTCATTCAAAAGTAAGAATGTAAAAATCCTGATCATCAACCTGTAATTAAATTGTGAATGTTCAATGGAATAAAGAATAACATAAAATTATCGATTTTGGCATTTGACTAAAACTGCAGGTAAATCCTAGTGCTTTGTGCAGCTGATGTGATAATTCCATTTTACAGTTGGAAAAGTCAAGAAAGGGAGTGACTTGCCAAAATAATTGTGTCACGGGATAAATGCTAGTCTCGAGCTTGAGCTGGTAAGATATAACGAATTATTTAATTAAACTATGCTGTAAGAGTATCCATACTCCGTAAAAAAAATGTTGCAATTTTGAGTCCCTTCTGTAGTTTTAGATGTCCAACATAAAACTGATGTTTCTCTAATGGAGGAATGCAGTATCTTTGTTCACAACGAAGAAAGCTTTGAAATGAGTTAATAGGAACCCAGGCTTGTATGCCCTGTATTATTTCAAATAATTGCTTTATTATTGGTTCACTATATTTTCCTTGCACTTCATGGACCTGAAAGACTTAATAACTGTAACAAACCTTAGCTTGACAGCTATATACTGAATGTTATTGCTGCTACTGTTTATACTTCAAGGAAGTAGTTTTATGTGTTCAAAGCTACTGGAATGTACTTCAGGGAATGAGATTTGTGCGGTCAGATCTGCTGTAATACTATACCTTCTTGCAGACATGCACTTCAAATCTCTGGAGGGTCCCTTTAATTTCTGTTAACAGACTACATTCAAATACTTCATGCAACTGTAAAGATGTAATTAATGTAATGCACCAAATCTTGATGGAACTCTAACTTTGAGGCCTGGAGAGGGGGAACTCCTTCATTAAAACTCCTTCATTAAGCAAAAAATTAATTTTTATGAGAAATGGTCTTTACCCCTGAAAATTTTGGAAAGCTAAGAATGAAACAAGAGATTGCATTGCATAGTGTAGTCATGGTAGAGCTACTCAGATGAGCTATTTACACCCTGGGCTCCAATGCTCTTGATATCTTTCTTTGTGTATGTCTCAAACAACTGATTGGATTCTAGAAGTGGACAACACCATCTCATGTATATGTATATATGTATGTAGGTATGCATGTGTGATGCTATTTGCCATCACATTTAGCACCAGTGAATAACTGTAGAGTTTACAAAGCAAGAAGAAAGATATTCCTTTAATCAGAGTTTAATCTCATGAGAGTAACTTTCTCATTATTGTAAAAACAGTAGTCTTTCAGTTGCACACTTCAGTAGTTTTGAGAACAGAAAACAATTCACGGCCAAGCTAGAGGTGAGGAAAGCAAAACCCATAAGAAGTTTATGTGACAGTATTTGAAAAATTGTGTATCTAGCTATTTCCGCTCTGCCAGTTATATCGTTATCTAGATGATACTAATCAGTGCAGTAATCAGTATTAATTATCCCAAGGACTGCCAAGTTAGAAAACTCTTATTTAGGTAACTCTTTGTTACTCCTAAGAAAGATGAAACATGAAAACAAATTTGAAAAAAAAACAGTCCTCAGAACACAGCATTCTTTTTTCTTCCTCCAGCTCTTTTTCTACTTATCACATGTAGAAGTCACTAATTAGTGTATCTCATTAACGGGAGACTCGTGCTCAGTAAATCATTTGATATTGCATAGGGAGCTTGCAAAACATCCATATCAGAGAAAAGATTGCCTCTTCTTCCAAAATATGTTAATCTATTCTATCTGCATGATATAAGGACTGCTATAGGAAGCAAAAGTGACTTCAAATTTAAGACTGAAACAATATATATATTTAAGAAATGTGAAGAAAAAACACAGACATGACAAACTTATAGGCAAAGCTACCCTCAAAATATTGTAAAATAGAAAGCTAGATAATCTATGATCAAAAGGTAGCTCTGCTGCTCTATCTGGAGATGGAATTCAATGAAAACCTCTGTGTGTTCTTGAATTCTTCAACAAGGTGCTAGCCCTGCCTGCACAGTACTTATCCCTGTGTTTAACCTTTGTTTAGGGAATAGATTATCTCTTTAGAAGTAGTCGATTAAAGATATAATCGAAAGGATGACCCTGAAAACTAGTTGCAGCTTTCTACTTGGAAACTGGCTTAAAGTCAGCTAGGAAATTCCTCAGTTAAATTTTTGTATGTAGAACCTGTAAATATGAGATGAGATGAAATTCTTTAAGGTGTGTGAATTGAGTCAGATGTCATAATTAACAGCATTAAAAGACATTATAAGCCAACTGAAGTTACCGTTTCTTCAGTTTGTTCTTCATTCTCACCATTCTTTAGTGTATTTTGAATTCAGAGGAAAGCATGCTCTACTTAAATTATCCTTTGCAAGTTCTAAAGAGTCCTTATCTAAGTTACTTCCTTATTATATTTCTATGTAGTCTTTTGGTTATGACAAGAAATCTGGTACAAATTATCTTGAACATTTCTTGTGTTAAAAACATCTTTAAAGTGTGATATTGAGGATGTTACTGTTCCAAGGGTATGAAAACTTCTTTTGTGCAGATTTTTGGTAAGCTCCACTTTAATGTAAGATTTTAGGTCACTATTCTTCACAGGCCCATGACACTGAAGGAACTGGTGCCACTCAGTTTTTCAGCAGGTTCTTAGTGGCTGATACAGGATTCTTCCCCACTCTGAAGCTGAGAAGTTGTTTGATGCAGAAAATTTTAAAAAAAATCAAAACAAAAAAAAAAACAGCGCAAAAAGACTGTGGGATGGAATAAAGAAGACATATTTGCAGAAATGTCTCCTTTGGCAGCATTTGCCTCTCAGTCTCTCTACTTTCTAGCTCAGGGTTCTTCATCACTGCTACTATGGAAAATAGTGTTTTATTCTAGGCAGCAGATGCACTGCATAGACCTCTGCTCCCAAGCCCTTCATGCAGCACACATGCCTGGGAATGTGCCAGCATGTTACAGCTGCTTCCCAAAGCTGGGAAGCCACGCTCAGCATCTACAGAGAACGGGAAGATGGTGAAAGCAATAATTATCTCTATGAAGGGGATATTATACAGGTCTATAAAGAGGCATCATGCGCCCTGATCTTAGGCAAGATTCAGACAAAATTTGCTAATAAAAAGCCTTCAATTGTTAACTATCTCCACTAAGGTTGTACTTATTACTCAAAATAAAGCAAAGCAAACAAAACCACCACACTCCCAAACCTTCACATTTAAAACCCAAAGGAAATGATGAGCAGCAGACCATGTAAAACACTGAAGGGAATTATTTTGTCGTCCATTTGACTGCTAGACTAAATCCCTGCCATTCAGTACAAGGGTGCTTGCAGTGACAGAAACTGAATCCAGATACTGTATTTTGGTCTCAGTAGTTTGAAAACACAAACAGGGTGGTATATCAATTATTTTATTCTTTACAGTGTTAATAGAATTCATGTATTAAAAATAGAATGTATTAAAAAATTTGTTTCACGGCCCATATTCCTCAAATAGGTGTATAAAAAAAGTATGAAAGAGAAACAACCGCAGTTACAGTTACACACATAGATGACAGGTTTTCAGTCTGGTATATAGTCTGTTATTCTCGTTCCTAGTCCAGTATTTTGTAGCCTTAGTTCTCTGTTTCTTTCTGCAGCATATTTATTGTTCTGGAGGATTTTTTTCTGCTCTCCATTTTTGTTCTGAAACAGTAATTATCACTTCAGGGAGGATGGTGAGAAATGCACAATTCATCCTCAAGAAAAATTCTCACCTACTCTAAACTAAACTAAGCAGTTTATATCAAGTATTAAAAATTTAAAAGAAACACATTCCTATCTCAGTGGTTTATATTCTGAAACTTTTAACTTTTGTACTCTTATAATGCTCCCCTTAATTCATTCTACAAGATTATCTTCATTTTATGACATTTGACTTCCAATTAACAAAGCAAGCAGCTTCTTAGAGGTTGCCTTTGACACCAAGTTAATCTGGTTACATGCCATCTAAGAATTTTGAAGTGTACTAATTTTTAGAATATATTTTAAAAGTCAATAGTGATATGATCTGTGGTCTGGAATCTGTGCTCAGAGAGTTTTTCAGAAAAACTCTGGATTAGTGTGCAGGGGAAATCTTCTCTGTTGCTATGCAAATGAATTCTGAGGCACCCTGCACTGCAATAAACTATTGAACTAATTGAAGGATCAAACCCTTAATTAATCCTTTTCATTTTGTTAAGTTTATTTTTATAATCCCTTTCACAGTTATATTGTAATCAACTCTGTAATAAGTTTATGTTGCACTGAGTACATAGGCAAATCCTGTGCTAAGGATAATGGTTCTGTCTTAAGAAACTACTTACTGCACATCAGTATAAATTTTGCAATTGTATTAAGATACAGGTAAAGAGAAACCAGATAAATATCAAGAAAAAAAAAAATGAGCCAAACAAAAATATTTTTGCCAGTGCATGTCACATTTCCCATATGTTATGCTGGTTATGTTGAGGGAACTGTCATAGCACAGTCAATGCATGTTTGTGAGCGTGTATTACACCTTGTGGGAAAAGGGCAATCATTCATTTTGGAATTGCAACTGTTCACTCTTAATGAATTTATCAATTTATATTTTCATCTGAACCATGAGGTTAATATTTATTTCCTACAAATTAACTAACAGTGACAGGCAAATGTGCCAGATATTTTCCCATTTGGTCTACAGCCATGAAGCAACAATGCAGGTATGTAACCATACACAAAGAGGAGCTGGATTTTTCTTGGAAGGTTCTGCAAGGCAGATAGTATATTAGCTATCAAAAATCTTACACATCCATAAATTTATTTTCTTCCTTTACTACTCTCTTAGTCATCACCATGAATCCTTACAATGGATCTTTGTATTGCAGGATTAAACGCCAAGACATCAAAGATTTCATTATGAGACCACACCACTGAGACTCCAAAGTAGAAGGATTTGATGATTCTGGGTTTAGTTTAAATCTGTATTATTCAATATGTACTTTTTGTTCAATACTTTTTAATGCTTTAACTCCTCTATGCTTCTGCGTTTCTTTCTGTGCTTAATTACCAAAGTTTTATTTTCTTAGGGAAGAAACCTGTCTCCATGTAAATAATTCACCAAAATATTTATGATCCAAATTTTCTATGCCACATCTTAAATAATCACTGAAATAGGGTAGTGCTTTATATAGCTGACTGGATAATTTGCCTTTTTAGCTATCATTTTATTGATTTTTTTCTTAAAAAGTAACACAGAAAGACATAACTTGATGTGTTAGAGCAATTTTGGCTAAGAAAGGGAAGAAGAAGTAGTTAGAAATGAAGTGGTAATTCAATGGAGATATTTTATACATATTTAAATCATCTTAATATGATTAGAAATTTCAGCTTTATTGTAAAAAAATAATATAACTGCTTACCCCACAAGCATTTTCTTTTTAATTATTCATACATCCTCTCTCTTTGCTCTTTTCTATTTGTGTGGGAAGTTGGGTGCTTGTTGGATTTTCTTATACTCAGAATAGCTTTCTGGATTCCTGAAGCATATATTATGTATTAGCTGAAAGTGTAGCTTCTGTGGCTAGTCACAGTCTCTTAAGAATAAATTAAACCACTCCTAAGACTCAAGATAAGCAGTCTGGATATGAATAGTCGGAAATGTTTCAGCTTCTTTGATTTCGGTTAGAACCACTTGTATTATGAAATTCTGAGTGCTGAAGTTGTTTGACACTGATAGAGTAAAGTTTAGCTTGTGCCAGTTTTATCATTGCTTTGTGCCAAATTGCTATCTCAGATGAGGAGAAGCTTCTCTTCTGTCCAGTATGACTGAAGGGGTAGTCTGAATACTTCAGATTTTCATTGGTTTCTTTACTATGGTAAATAACCTGTTGTGTTCTAAAAGCACTTGCTAGTGAAATCACTTCTAGCTTTTGTATGTGCCATGTCAAATCAAAGAATTTTAAGGAATGAGGATCAACATTTATGGATGTTTAAAAAATTTAAAGACAGATTCAATTTTTTTCCCCATAAAGTTCTATTAGTATATTTTTCTCCTTCTTTCCTTCCCTCCTACCCCCTGCTGAATAAAACTATATCTGTGTATGTGCAACTATGAAAACAAACCTTTGCCAGCATGTGGGACTGGAAAGTAACGTTGACTTCCTCAGGCTGGTTCCATAGTCAGAAGCATCTATGTGTTGTGGTGTTTACTGCACAAAGATCCATAAACCACATTTGTCTATTTATTCCAGGCATCTAAAGCCACAAGACACTGCCAGTAATTTATTATGGGGTTAAGACTGTTCAAAATATGAAAAATCAACAGTTATAAGAAACCACAACAAAAGAAGAAATGAAGGTCATTTCAAGAAGTTTACTTGGTATGATGTTAGGAGGAAATTATATTTTTTGCTATAGATTGAGGGGGAAAAAATCTAATAAAATGAAGTTGGTTTTTTAATCATTACTTTTCTTTCCACAAAAAGCTGTCTTGATCACTTGATTACTGAATGAGTGATCAAGATTAACTTACTAAGAACTAGGGAGAAAAAGCAGTACCAAGGAGAAAGGGCAATACTACTGTGAGTTTCCTGTCCAATATCCTATCCATAATTGAGGCAAATTTCTATTCTTGCAGACAAACAAAAATTACACCTCAAATGTCAAATTATGCTTGAAGGAAGCATAATTCTAGTTCTATAGGGTGTAAAAGTTCCATTCTGGTCCATGTAAACAACAAGAAGAAGCTCTGAAGCCTGTAGTTAGTGCAGTATAAATATGATACAACAAGGTAAAATCAATAAAACAAGACGAAGTTCCATTTTACAAGACTATAGGGATATTAAAAGCTGGAGACACTAAGATGCAGATTTTGATTCTAAGGTAAAGACTAAGAAATCCACAACTCTCATTCCAGGATTAATCTTGCACTATGTCACTGTATCTACATTTATTTAAGGGCAAAAAGTCAATGCTTTTGTCAATGTATAGATGTTTGTACACCTGCACCTTCTTGGTTGAACAAGAAGGTATTTTTGATTATGGAAGGAGAAGAAAGGTATAGGGTAAATACTTTGAATGAGGTCTTCCAATGCTTTGGAACTAAATATATATCAGCTAAAATTTTATTATGTTTTCTGTTAATCACCCAGCACAGTAAAATGATACTGTTTCAATATATATGTATGTCTGTCTATGTGTGGGTCTAAATAATTTTTTTCATGCAGCTTATTAAATAAGGGATAAGCATCACAAAATGTAGTACTTATGTCTTGATCTTTCATGTATAAAAATGTGATTATTCAAAACCCTTATATTCAAAGGACTTTTATTTTAGGAAAGAAATTTAATTTCTGCCTTGGGCATTTCATTATTTCATAATTTTTCTTGCATATCTAGTAATTACAATATTAGAACAAAATTTCATTTGAGAGCAGATTATTATTTTTCTTCTTAAAAACAGGTTGCCCCATTTCAACCCCTTAAATATTTCAGCAAATCATATATCATTGTAAATATGTATCCTATGTGTCACTTTCCATGTTAAAAAGATTTATTGGAGCACAGGCAGTTTAAGCTTAATGACAGGCTGCTCACAAACACTTTTGTACAGATAAAGGTGTAACTGGTTATTGAAGAAGGCTCAAATAGAAGGGATCCTTGCCTTGTGACATGTAATGATAGCATCATATTCTTATATGTGAACACATACCAGATATTACCCATATGATCTGTGGAAACCATACGGTTGGGATAGGAAAGCTGTGACAGACACTGAGGCAGATTCAAGTTAGTCATTTGTGTAACACAGGAATATAGCATGATTTTGCTGATTGGTACAAGACACAGGAGATGATCTGTTTAATTTATTTTTCAGCAGTTACTTTCTTGAAATATTGTGCAATTGGATCTGTAAACTCCTCATTTTGTCTACCTAGCCATTCTTGTTTTTATTTCCCCAAAGATATGTGCCAATGTCTATTTAGAGTGCTGTAAAATGGCTGCAAGCTCAAGGGAGGGTTCAGGAACTTCTCAAGGTATCCTGCTAAGGCAGGGGTTCTTGCTGCCATGGGGCCTCACAGACAAACTGACAAACTCACTTTTAATTTCCCAGTTTTATGTGCACTTCTGTGGGTGGGTTTTGATAGTAGTGGGTTTCTGTGGCTGGGTTTTGATAGTAGGCGGGGCTGGCTACAGGGGTGGCTTCTGTTAGAAGCTGCTAGAAGCTTCCCCTGTCTAGCAGAGCCAATGCCAGACTGCTCCAGGACAAGCTTCCTGCCCCTGGCCAGGGCAAAGCCAAACAGGAGTATTAGTAACACCTCTGTCATAACACATTGAAGAACAGAAGGTTGTTGCACAGAAAGAATTCCAGCCAGGGAAGAGCAGAGTGAGAACATATGAACAACAATGCAGACACCAAGGTCACTGCAGAAGGAGGGGCAGGAGGTGCTCCAGGCACCAGACCTGAGGCTTCTGCAGGCCGTGGTGCAGCCCATGGTGGGGCAGCTGTGCCCTTTGTGGCCCATGGAGGAGCCCATGATGGAGCAGGTGGGTGCATGAAGGAGGCTGTGACCCCATGGGAGGCCAAAGATGCAGTAGGGTCCTGCCAGAGACCTGTGGCCCATGGAAAGGGAAGCCCAGGCTGGAGCAGGTTTTTCCTGTGTAGGATCTGTGGCTCCTGTGGGGGACCCATGCTGGTACAGCTCATTCATGAAGGACTGCACCCCATGGAGGAGTGTGCCACGATACAGCAGCTTGTGAAGAACTGCTGCCCGAGGGGTTGGAAAGGTCCATCAAGGACTGTCTGCTGTGGGAGGGACCCCACAGAAGCAGGGGAAGGACTCCTCTCTCTGAGCAGCAGCAGAAACAACTGACTGCAACCCCCATTCCCTGTCCCCCTGCACTGCTGGGGGGAGGAGGGAGAACACGGAAGGAAAGAGGGACTTTTTTGCTCTGATACTGTTAGTAGTAAATTTAAGTACTATCCCCACTTTGAGTCTGTTTTGCCCATGATGGTGAACACCAAATGGCCTCTCCCAGCTCTTATCAACTCATGAATCCTTTGTTGGTTTGGGTTTTTTTTCCTCTCCTCTGTCCAGTTGCAGAGGGGAGTGAGAGAGTGGTTTTAGTAGGTATCTGATGTCTAGCCAGGGTCGACCCACTACAACTTCTTTTGGGTTTTTTTGATTACTGGAAGTGTTCTCTTTCTCTGTTTTTTAGGGGAGGGAGAGAGAGGGTTGAAAGGAGCAAAGTCTTTATTGTTTTCTGCATGGAAACAGCAAGTTTTTAACTATTTTAGTCAGTATATCTGAATTTGAATTTGCAGAAAATTTTGGACTTTTCTGCAGACTCCATAATGTATTCTGAACAGGCCTAAAAATAAATTACTCAGTAGACAGAGATACATACTTTTCCCCCTGCCCCAATTATGAATTTCAGAGGAAGAGAAATCTGAGGCCTGAACAGTTCTAAAGCTGAGGCTCATTCAAAAACTCAGTCATGGGTTGCAATAGTGTCAGGAGTTGAGAAGATTTTCTCTGCATAGGTTCTATGCCTTTCCTTTCTTTACAAGCTACTGGACTTCTGTGGATTCACCATAGCTCTGTTGAGTGACCAGTGCTTGGCAAATTAATAGGTTGTATTAGCTTTTATAAAGATTATCCACAGTAGTCTTGGGAACCTACCAATATACTTCTCCATCTCTGTCATCTACATGTAGTCTTTGGCTACTCTGTGCTATCTTAGCACTGAGAGTTATGTTATGGTTTTTGATGATCTGGAAACAATATTTTCTATTTTTCATGTTTTCAGAAAAAAAGAATGTTGAACTGAAATGACTATTCACTGAGTCCCGTATGCTTGTTGCTTTATGTTACCCTATAATGATTAAGCGAAAGAATAGCATGTCGTTACCAAATGCATACCAAATTTTTCAACCAACTTTTACATGTCAGCTGCTGTTAATTCATCACAGTAATGTATTAATTAGTGATCTTAAAGCAAAAGCAAAAGCAAAAGCAAAAAAAAAAAGTGCTGGTAACAGCAGCTGCCACGCGTCAAGTGGCAAGCAATGTGATAAACAGGTCATTGAGAGCTTTTATATGACCAGTGTATTCATGACACAAGCTAACTTGACAACATTGACTGAATAATTTAATCTTGTCATTTTATGAAGTAGTTTCTAAAATAATAAATTGATGCAGCTTGGTAAGTTACTGAGCTCTCTTTCCTCAGGATATCTGCGGGTTTAAAGCAGTCTCCTACTTTGCCATCCCTCAGCGGTGACAGACACTAGTGTGTTCATTAAAGCCTGCCACTCTTTGTAGCATGCACATGCTTTTTTCTTTACCCATTGTACAGTAGAGGCTATTAATATAATCCTACCTTTCAAAATTCATAAGCATATAGCAACAAAAAAAATTGTTCTATTATAGAATCTATTAACACCATGTTACCTAGCTGCTAGTAGGGCTCTTTGTGACATTTCTTAAATACTGATAAGTAGTTTCATTTCAGCTATGGTCCAAAAGACCTGATGATGTAAACTGACGATACTTGTGGAAACTACTGAGGAAAATTGCGTGGATAGCTCATCAATGTGAAGGAACAAGGCTGAATTCTTAACAGGCAAGGATTTTCCAACACATGCTTGAAGGTTTTGTGCTATGCTTAATAACTGCTTCCACCAGGTTCTTGGTTAAATCACTCCTGCTCTTGGTTAAAATTGAGTATCTAGGAAATAGGAACAACAGTTAGCAAAAGGCCACAAGCTAGTTTCTTTCTTATGCCTTCTGAAAGTCTACATCTTCTGGTTTGAAAGAGGGGGCAAAGATGATAGTTAGGATAGATAGTTGGATTAACTATTTTCAAAATTCTGAAATCCTGATGTGTGAATATTGATTGAGGAAAGATTGCAACATTTCACTCAGCATGCAGAATTGGGTGCAGATTGAAACAGAGGTTTTCACTAAATCTTTATTCCCTCACATCCCATCACCCTCATCTGTGGGCTATGTCAGCAAGTGGGCAATGCATTCTACATGCATCACCAAAACAACTCAGACAGTGTAGCCTCTTTGGCAAGGAGCTGGAAAGGACTGGAATGTTACATTGACTCCAATGTGACATGGCCCATTCTAGGCAGAGAAATTGAAGTCTTTCTTCTTCCTCCCCCCTCGTTACCAACCTCTGAAACCCCCAAATGGCAAAGTGTTTGGCAATTTTCCAAGTGAAGTAAATAGGTCAATGCTGTTTTCTAGCTATTTAACTTATTTTAAAAAATTTTCTGGAAGCAGGAATGTTGCACCTTAACAAAGGAAGCATTTCCTAAGTGGTCA
Organism: Pachyramphus minor; assembly: GCA_013397135.1. Lineage (NCBI taxonomy): Eukaryota > Metazoa > Chordata > Aves > Passeriformes > Tyrannidae > Pachyramphus > Pachyramphus minor. The sequence continues at coordinate 284,429 of VYXB01000125.1, forward strand.
GGAGAGATGATATTTTTATTTTTTTTCTTCTCTCAATAAGGAAAGGCCTGCTAGAAAACAGAGCAATGAAATCTGATGGATTTTTTTTTCTCATTTAAACAGTCCTTTCCAGATTCTTTACAGACCGTCTGTGATTTCATGAAGATGTTTTGGTTATTGAAAGATGAAGCTGTGTTAGTAACTGTGAAGAATCAAGAAGGCTAACTGAAAATTTTGACTGCAAGATAATGTTAACTGCCAAGACTTGGATTTGACTAAACTGGGCTAGGGTCACTGTTGACAAGAAACTCTAATGAGCAAGTTTGCTCCAGCAGAAGCCAGAAGAAATGTGGATTAATGTTTATATCTTGCCCAGCATCAGCCATTAAGAGAAAGAAATGAACCTTACACTCTGAAAACATGGTGTCTTCACCACAAATTGAAATGGATACTAAATGGAGTTTGCGGAGCCTATTATTTATTTAGTGCTAGAGGTGTTCATGGTACATTACAGAAATGTAAGAAGACAAGGTCCTTGCCCTAAGCAGTTTGCAATCCAAGTTAGATAGCAACAGATAATAAATACAGACTCTGATCCTGAATGAGCGAAAAGGAAGGACAGGATGCCAGATTAAAAGAGGTGACAGTGCCCTCAGGAGAACACTGTATTTATAGAGGATTTTATTTCTTTCTTTGGCAGGGATGTATGTGTATGTTGGAGTCTTTCACATATTTCTTGCCAATTTATCAGCTGATTTTTTTTTTTACCTTTTTATTTTGGGCTTTTTAAAAGGTCCAGATCTGAGTATCAAATAAATTATAATGCCAGTTTGAAGTAGAGTTAAATTATTTTATTGGAATATACACATTCAGGGCCAGAACACAAGAAAAAATTTGAAACCAGTTAGGAGGAAGACAAAAATATTTTAATCATATACCTAAATTCCTTTTTCCTCCTTGAAAATACAAAAATATCAGATTCTTTTCCTGTTTGGGTTATTTTATAAATTCCTGGAGCTATAGAGTATCTTGTGTCTCACTTGAAATGAGAAGTAAAAAAGGACAATGTAAGTTTATATTAACTTGTGTAACAGGCTAATCAATCAGTATTAATCAAGTTTGTTACTAAAATTTAACATTGCCTGTTAAGGGAAAGGATTTGAAAACAATGGCTCACCCAGCTGGTCAAATGTAAGGAAGGGTGAAGAACATGTGCAGTTATAGAAGCTGAAAGCCTAGTTCAACAGTAGCAAAGGTTTGGTCCTTTATCCTGCCTGGAACTTGCCCTATGTCCAACAGGAGCTTCAGGAGCGCAAGAAGCTTCCACCAAGCCTCTGAGTTTCTGTCACATTGGCAGAGGCAGACTCAGCCCTGGGTCAGAGAGAGGGGCGGGCAGCTGCACTGCTGTCTCTGCCCCCTCTTTAGGAACTCTGCCTAGTCACAGAGCACATAAGAGTCAACCTGATTGATATCACTAGTTGAGGCAATGTAGACCTCTTCAGGAAAAGAATCACCATAATGTTTTGAAGGTTTCTAAGTTATTATTGTAAGAATCCACAATGCATTTCCATTATTAGTTATATCGTTATTATCAAATACTGCAGTAGGTCATTATTCAGTTTTTTCCATGTAATATTTATGATGCCTATCTGCAGACCTGCATGCCCAGGAGTCAATGCCTTGTTAAAGGTTAAGAAAGCTGTCTTTGTAGACATTTCATGGCTTGGCTTCGCAAACGAAGATTTGGGAAGGGCTTTACCCACGCTTGCTACAGGCACACTGATGGCTGAAAAGGCCAATGTGCGACAGACAAGTCCGGTTGCAAAAGGTGCAGGGGAAAGACTCCCCAGGTGGTATCGACTGGACGGGATTCTTTCTGCCTTGTCTTTTCTCCTCCAGAGCAATCCTGCGTGTGTTCTCAAAGGAGGCAGCAACATTATAAACAGTTTGTCTCCAGGCCTCCGGATTGGAGGCCAGAGTAGACCAATGGTGATGATCAACATGGCCAAGGCTGAGATGTTGTTTCAGGGAGTCCTTGTATCTTCTTTTCAGGACTCCTTTCTTGCGGCAACCAGTGGCAAGTTCACCATAGAGCACGATCTTAGGGAGGCAGTGGTCCTTCATCCTGGAGATGTGCCCTGCCCAAGACAACTGTGTTGTAGACATACAATCATAGGATTTAGGCAAAAAGCATATGGGCTGACTTCTGGAATAATTCAGGCTCTAGAATTTATCATTGTATGAAATGATAGATTTAAAAAAAGGAAAAAAGATATTTAGCAAATTAATCACCTTCCACTCTTAGTTTCAAAATTATTAGGGATAGAAAGAGTCCAACAATAGCTTTAGTAAGTTATTTGAGGGTAAATTTCTCCCAGTTTTACTTAACTGATTTTTTGCTTTAAATTCCAACTCATTTCTAATCTGAATTTATCTAGTTTCAACTTCAAGTGTAAGCTGAATGAATTGCATAATCTTTACCAAAAATTTGTCCAATGTATTTAGCAAATGCATATGAAGATATGTACAGGAATTTGCTCTATTGAACAGATGAAATTAGGCAAATGGGCAAAGTTGCTAAATTCTGTGTTATTGACTAGTATTAGTAGAATATTAAAACTGACTGCAAAACCTTGCAGGCAAGGCTCAGACTCCTGAATCATTTGCTGATCTATCAAACAAAGGGAATGCAAAGCAATGTACATGGGAGGGTGCAAGGGAAAAAATACCAACTCTTCACATGAAAATACAGACCTGAAAGAGATCTTGAAGTGGTGAGGAAAATCCTCTAAAACCATTCAGTCAGTTTGACAAGTCAAAAAGACAAAACTAATGTAAAATTTTCAGGAGAAGAAATTGTGAGCGAAATGTAATTATTATGCCACTATATCTATCGTGTTTCACATCTTGAAATTTTACAATTTCTGTCACCGTTCTCAAAAGGATGTAGCGGATAGAGGAAAGTGGGGAAAAGTGATTCATTTCTCAAAACAGCAAATGGCTTTCTTAAAAGTAGAGGTTACAAAGCTCAGCACTCTTTATTCTGTAAAAAGGTAGTGAAAGTCTTTAAAAGCATGACTGTCACACCAAAAAAAGTACTTGGAAAAAGTAACAGACACTCTTTCTGAGAGCAAGTGAACTATTGGCAGTCAAGAGTTTGAAGCATTGAGTTTAAAACAAGCAAAACACAGAGTCAAAAATTTTGTGATCTTTTGTGGGATTCTTTGCCATAGGATCCCGTTGAGAAGTCACAACCTGGCAGATGTAAAAAAACTAAGGTAGGCAATTGCTGTAGCAGGGGGGGAAGGGAGAGAGGGAAAGGGAGTTTATTTTTTCGTGGCAGTGGGGGAGTGGGGCATTTGCTGGCACTGTAGTATGGTTTGGACTAATTGCAATGCAAAGGGACCTGGCAGGAAGAAGGAGAAGGGATAGGTTACTGTTGTGACAGGAAAAAACTCAGAATCCAATTTTGCTTTATCTGAGGTCACATCACCTACTGCTTATATATGTACATGTTTTTATGTATTTATATATGTATATATATATATTTTTATATATATACACACACATCTATAAATGGTTGGGGTTTTTTTCTGTGAGTAACACATTCAGTTCATTGTTTTCCTCTGAGTGGAAGCTGGACCTGGATTTTCTCCAAGGTAGAAAATATAGAAACCCAACTTTGTAAAAAAATCCTCCTCAGTCTGATGTTGCTAAACTATAGAAAAGAGATTTGATGATTTCTTCAGGCTGGCCACATGGACAAAGTGACACACCAGGTAAAATTGTTTAGTTTTATATTTGAAGGCAGGTTTTTGGAAATCAAGGTCAAGGTCAAAAGGTCCTCTTTTTCTTTGGGAAGAGAGCAGAATGAGTGGCTTTGGAAAATGTTGCAAAGGGGTTGCCAGCAGGATTTAATACAGTGTCAAAATGAAGGGATAAGGAGAGAAGCTAAAAAAAAGGCTCATGCTTACCCTCTTATCTGACATACCCTGCAATCTCAGTCTGCTCTAAGGGGTGTGCACTTCCTCCTGATAAATTCCTTTTCAAAGGACAAATCCTAGCATCTGATTATAGGTTAGGTCTAAAGTAATTAACTTAATTGAAGCAGCCTAGGAGCAGAAATACACTGTGGATGTTCATGGGATTCTTTCACATTTCTGATATGATTTTGGAGGAGAATTGTCCCCTACAGCAGGGAGCACAATACATGGCAAAATATGACAATACACGAGACTGTCTAAGATAATGTAAATCCATACAACCCCAGATGAAACATGCTGTACTACGAGAAAAACTTTTTTCTAGCCTGTGTTTCTCTGTGTCTGCCTACTACACCTTTTCTTTTTATGCCAAATGGTGTAAATTGGAGTGGGGGTTTTTACTGGTGTGTGAACAAAGCAAAAACGTTTGTACATAATATGTTCTGCACATCTAAATTGGCAGCTGCAAAAACATATAAAATCACAAGATAATATTATTCTGCCATTTTAGTTGAGGAGATATGTGTGGGTGAGAGAATAGATATGCACTATTTCTGTTTCGTAACACTTCTGTCTGTCCAACACAGCATGAAAAGTGCTATGCTGCCTAAAGTAGGGATTATTTCCTGACAGTCAGAGTCCTCAGCTTTGTGCTCCCTTGTAAACTGTCTAAGGTAGCTTGTACCTCACCATATGAGTTATGATTAAAACCAGGAGAGGAATGGCATGACCAACAAGCTTTTAATTGTGGAATTATCAAGTGGTCCTACAAGAGATTTAGATTAGATGGTATAAAGACAATAAGATTAATACTTAAATTCCACTGTTTTTTTAAACCTTGTTCTTGGTAAAGCTGTGGTCACTTTCTAAAGATTACAATCTGTAATTAAATGAATGGTTGGCGTGTTTCTTGGGGCAATACGCAGGACTGGAAAAGGCACTGTATTTTAATATAATACAAGGCAATATGGATCTTGTAATCTAGCATTACATGTTGTTGACAATTATCAACCTCAATTATTTTACATAATAAAAGTGTGCTAAATGGCTTTAAAACAGCAGTGCTTTCTGTAAAAGTCTAAATGGTATGCTTTCAATAAAAACTACTTATGGAATCAGTCTTTTAAGGATAGTTACTGATACACTTGCATTACGCAAGGTTATACATCATTCTTTTCTTACATTTATCAATTCACTGTTGATGTATGAAAAAAGATTCCTTAATTTTGAGAGAAAAGTCAGGAAGCTAATATATTAAACTACCAGGTCTACACTTTATTATTGTTCTTTGTTATTCTTGCTGCATTTATATCATCTGATAAATAGAGAGAGATTGGATCCCGAGGCTTGCCATGCTGGCAAAAATTATTGGTATTTTTCAGTTGTTACTTGTTTGTTTTTGTGAGTTTTGTTTCTTTGGTTGTTTTTTTGTTTAAGTTATTGACATGATATTCACTATCTGGAGCAATAACTGTTTGAAACAAACTTTGCTGAGGGTGAAAGGCTTTCCTTTAAGCTTGTCATTATGGTTCCTTTTATTAGTCTTGTCACTTGGCTTCTTACCTCATCCACATCAATTCATAGAAGGAACAGTGATCTAGGGGACATTATTACCCCCTATTTTTATTTTATATTTATATTTATATTTATATTTATATTTATATTTATTATTTATTATTATATTT
>VYXB01000125.1:290350-324203 GCA_013397135.1 Pachyramphus minor
TTATTTATTTTTATTTTATATTTTTATATTTATCTTTTATATTTCTCTTTTCTTCCCAGTTTAATTTTTACAGGTTTTTTTTCCTAGGGAAGTCCACTTGTCTACTAAAGCACTGCTGTTTTCCTGAGAAAGGAAAAAAGGAATCAGGGGCATTTTTCCTGTAAATAGACCTCATGATACCTGCTCTGTGAATACTTTGGAGACACTGTTTGGTACTGTGCAATTTCTACTGTGCATTTAAGATTGTTAATGCTGAAATTATTATCCTTAAAAAATCCCTATGGGCTAACAGGTCCAGACTTTATTACACTATTGTGTATGCAAATCTAGGCTTAGTTTTATAGCAGGCATTATGCCCAGTGTCTGAAAAAAACCCACAAAAAACCAAAAAAACCCAAAAAACAACAACCCCAAAACTATTAAAAATAAGGCCTGTAATAAACATCGTAGGTTATTTCAATAAAAGAAGTTTTCAGGAAATTATATCTTACAATATCTTTCTGCTGCTTAAGGTATGTTGTTGCTCAGCAACAACATCTATTTGGACTATAGATCCAGACGGAAAATTAAAGGATTCAAAGGAATTAAGCTGTTGTTTTCATGCCAATAAGTGATTAGTCTTTAGAAGTACCCCAAAGGATGCTGTATGTAAGTGCTTCTTCAAAGGTTGATAATTGAACCACAGGAACAAGTTTTCTATACAAAATAGAAGAAAGATAATTCAGATGATTAAGTCTATAAAACTTGTCTTATTGTGGTAGACCTGACAGACACAAGACACAAGTGTAGTGATCCATATTTCCTCATAAAATTCTTTGACAATATTCCTATAAGGGGGGGTTACTATGTCTGATCTTAACGTTTTTAGAAATTAATGCAGTATTAATAGCATAATAATAGTTATGACAGATGCCATAAAAAATTTTTTGTATTTTAAAAATTATGATTTGAACTTGGAGCATAAGTTCAAGGGTATTTACTAATATCTGCTATCTTAAAAAAAACTGGCAGTTTTTTAATAACCATAGTAAACTAGTGATTATTGATAAATTAATTTACTTGAATGTTCAGAATATTGATGTTACTGATAATCTTACCTCTTTTGCGCAATGGCACTGAGCATGCACAAGACTGAAAATATGATTCATACCCCAAAAGATTTGCAATCTAAGCACATTTCAGGGCTGGAGAAATTGGATGAAAAATAAAAATAACTTTGGCATCTATTTTTCAATGATCTATCACTGAGCTCTGAAAGCCTGAAATAACACTGAAATATCACTAAGTGTGCACCCTTCCCTGTCTTTCTTCACAGAAGTTAACTGATATGTTTGGATGTCCGCTCATTCAAAAAATTTCCCATAATATGAAATATCAGGTTAAGATTGGTCTTCAAGGATTGCGTAAAGAAAAGCTGTACCTCTAACATTTCAGGGACTGAGCTCAGTAAAGTAGTTTTTCCCATTTATGTGAAGAACATAAGGTATTTTGATTCAAATCTAGGGAAGCATTATTTGTTTAATGTCTTAATTGTTTTTCGGGGTCAGAGGTGAAGTGACTCATATGTCATTCTACTGGAATTACTTGTGGAGTTACTGGTAGGGAGGCAGTAGATGCATGGACTTGAGTCAGATTATCATTGTTAGAAATGTAGGAACTTTCAATGATCAGTGCAGCTGAGCTTTCATGTGAATATCTGTTACAGTGAGTATGTTGGGATGGCCAGTAGGAACAACAACAAAGTAGTGTCATGATAGAATAAGAAGCTTTATTTCTCAAGCAGGCAGTGACATTAATACAAAATGCCCAGCAGCTGTGTCACTCACTGATTGTACATTTATTACATAAGACACACTAACACCTTATTCATTGGTGAGTTCTGTCTTGAGAAAGTTTTGCTTTTTATGAGAGTTCACCAGATAGTAACATAGTGACTAATGTAATCTACGTCCTAAGTTTAACAGAAACACCATTAGTGCATATGTCTCTCTGCCCTCATGGGAACGCTGCACTCCCCTGCTAATGAAATCTCTGTTCTCATGGATACGGTCTCAGGCCTTCAAGATCAATTTCTTCTGCTAAAGGCCTTGCAGACCAGCTGCTTAAGGCCACACATATCTAAAGTAAACTTGCCTTTTGTCATGTATATGAGCTTTTATTAATGGGATGAAAGGAGCCTTAAAAAACAGCATTGGCCATTATATAAAAATTATGAAAGCTGTAATAATCATGTCGAGAGGCAGAAAATTCTATAAAATAATTACTTTATGTTTGGGTAAAAAGAAAGGCTATATAAAGATATGATAAGGAAACACTTCAAACTTTAAAATTACTTCCAAAAAGTGTTTAATAGTCAATACTTAAGGTAGCTGTTCTCTATTATGCAGGCTCAAATATTAGGCAGTAAGGTCGTAAACAGTATTTCCTAAAGATAATCTCATAATGTAGGTATTTATGACTGAAAAGAAATACAAAAGAAAAAAAATAACCAACACAAAAGTAAATAATATTGGTTGTTAAACTAAAGAGGTGATTGTTATGAATACCAACCATCAACAGTTTATGAAAAATATAGTCTGTCAAACTACCCTGATACTGTTTTTTTAGATGATTGTTCTGCTTGATAAAAGTAATATTGATGTATTAGTCTGAGACTTATATGAGCAATTGACCTTGTGCTATAATATTTAAGGAAGCTGGTTGATTCCAAATCAACCTGACACATAATCAGTGGATTAAAGGCTGGCTGACTGACAGATCATAAAGCAGAAGTGTTAATGGGATATTAAGACAGTGCATTGCTCCTGAGCTCGTGCAGGTAGAGCTTTCTGACATTATATTATAAAACAGTCTTTTTAGTTATGCTAAGCTGATAAAAAAAAGTAGAAGGTGTGTAAAAGGTGTAGTAGCAACTAATCAGATCTTATTTGTAAAGAGGATTATAGGCAAACAATTAAAACTTAAAATTGCTGAACAAAACAATTTCTCTGGGAAATGGAGGCCATTAATAGCACAAAAGGCTGTTCTGAGACACAGTGGCTCTGTGGTTCTTGGTACTCATTGTCTGATGAGAGTCATTTCAGTCTGTGGCTAATATAACAAAACCTACAGATTTATAGGTATCCATGACACAGGGACTCTTGAAGAAGGATGAAGAAGGTTGCATGACCTGTGTATTTGGAGAGAACATTACATATGTGTATCAAACATAGAAGCACAATAATCATGATTTCAAAACCACATAGTTTGCAGGCAATGCTGTGGAGTCCTTTTGCAGTAGTAGCAGCAATATAGACCACTTTATGACCTGAAAAGCATTGAGGTAAATATTGTTTATTGAGTTTTTTCATTGTATTTAAAATTTATTTTTTTATTATTGAATGTAACTGTAGTTTTTGATTGCAATAAGTAGATATTTAATTATGCACTTTTAAAAAACATTCATCAGATGCAGCTGAAACACAGATTTTGTGGAAAAAAACCCTACATGGAACAATGCTGGTTGAAACTCAGCCACTGTGTGAAATAGGTCCCTTCTTCAGCCTTAGTGTCTACTGAAGAACACATTTGTAATGATTTCCTCGGAATAAATTTTCATCATCTTTGCCTTGAGCTTTGCTCTGAGACAGTATTTTGATTTAAGACAATAAAATTGCTATGTTTTGGCTTTTAACTACAACCTTGCTAATGCAGCCACACATTTTGTCTCTTAATTTTGGAGTAGACATTAAACCCCCTCTAATTTCTTATATGGTAATGCTTGTAATCAACACATTAGACTTGACATGATGATTATGACTACTGAACGTTAGGGAGAGGATTAAATGAGGAGTGATGGCATTACAGTAATTTTCATGGATCGGGAAACAACAAATTTGCTTAAGAGTGGTTTCACTTGTAATTTCCTCAGAGCATAAGCACACAAGCTTTGCTTGCTCTGTTTGCATAAGCATATGCTAAAACTTTCTTGCTTCTCACCAAAACCACTTATTAAATCTCCACCAAAGTCTAAACATATTTTACTACTTTTTCTAGATTATAGAATTTAATTTATACAAAGCATGTCAGTAACACTTTGAGAGACTTCTGAGAGCAACATGGTATTTTCAACACTTATTTTACTTTGACTAGACCAAGGAAAAACTAATACATAGTTTAGAAATAAAAAACCTCTTTTCCTTTGAAATAGTCACAAAACAGCCTTAAAGTTCTCTTGAAACCTCTTCTAGATTTTAGTGTGAGGAAACCCATTTGTTTTCCTGAAATTTTTAATTAAAAAACCCAAAACGTTTCTCTGCAGATCCAGGCTGTATAGGTTCTTATTTGAACAGCTAGTAGAGAGACAGTTTTACCTTGATTTGGTATATACCATTGCAGATTTTAACCTTTTGATAGTGCCTAGTGGTCATGACCACCACGATATCCATATAGAAATATATTTGTCCTAGAAAAAACATAAGGTTATGGTTTTTATATATATATTTGAGCTTAATTGGACTTAAGTAGATGTCAATGAGTCATGAGAGAGACTATTGAATAAAGGATGGAACTGTGTTAATTAACATCAAAATTGTGGGTGATACTATATCATGGAAGAATAGCTTCAATCTCATTTCAAAGCATCATGTACCTTTTCTGACGATAACCTATGGACCTTAGCAGGTAAATTCTGAATCCATCTCATACAAAAGGAAAGATACCATAACTTCTTTTGATCTTTGACCATGCGTTTAAGCAGTCTTTGCTTAAACTTTTGTTTAACACTGCATTGCTGTAAGCAGACTGACCTGCAAGTTCTTTGTTGTTTTGGGAGATACAACAGTACATATATACACAGATCCAAATATCTGCACACAAAGCTTCTGCTGGTATCAAAATTTTGATATTAAGAAAATAAATTATTCCTGTGCAATAAATTCTTTGTCACATGTCTGTTCCTTAAAATAATCACTAGTAAACTTAACCCATCACTCTTTATTTAAGCAAGCCACAGAGCTAGGATGCGAGTATGGTGTGAAAGTGGCACTTTGTGTTTAAAAGCTTGATATTCATTCTAGAGCTGTCTTACATAGGCAACAGAGGGAATTAATCTCAGGTGTAATTCAGATAGGATGACACTGGAGCTAAAATTTGGCCTGTTGTATCGAACTGTCTGACCTATTGTCTTCACAAGTCTATAGACTTTCTTTTATAAGATGTCTTTTAGCACAGACTGAATTTGGAAAGGTGAATTTTCTTTGGCAGGGTGCTGGAGCTCTTAAATTGCATTGTTCTTCAACAGTGAAAATTTAGTCTAATTAATTTAGCCTCCATTTCATACAATGAATCCTTGTGAAACAGTTTCTGTAAGCATCATAGTTAAGCATCCACTGAGTAATTTATATGCTCAAGTGAACGTTTGGAAAGTGTTTTTTACTTTTTTTACTACTTTTCTTATTTGGTAGCATGTGATTGACAGGCATGTCTGAATACTTCAGATATTGTCTGCTGACTGAGCAGTTACAGCATTCATTTTTTTGATGGATAAGTGAGTGAAAAGTTAGCACTGACTATCACTGTGTATGAATGCCACATTTCACTTGCAAAGAGGCATATTCATGGCTACCTGCCATCCCCAGACACTTTTTCAGAAAAGTTGTTATTGCTGATTTAACTCCCTTCACTCAAGATTTGTTGATGCAGTGTTCTAAAACAGAGGGAGACAATGAGGATTTTCCAATACTACTTTTTACCACTGGTTACAGGACTACATTTTTTAGAATCCATACTGATGAAAGTATTTTCTACCTAATCGTGTGTGTGTGTGTGCCTATATGTATGGTATGAGGACAGATCACATTTGCAAATATCAGCTGCAGATAGAACAATTTCTCTCATTTGTTTCCTAGTGGTTCAAGCAAAATGTGCAGACTTTGGGGTGTTCCACTCTTGAGCTACCTGCTTTGTATTTATTTATTTTCTGCAGTAACTAGTAAATATAATAAAGTGTAACATAAGCACAAACTTCTAAGTGTTTATCTCAGGTTTTTTTATTACCTGTGGGTCTGTAAAAGTAACATATTTCATCTTTTAATTATTAACCTTTTAAATATTGAACATGCCATGCAGTTCTGTGGTAAATATACATCTATCTTGTATGAGGTTTAAGATTTTCTTACTGTTTTCCAGCCTTTCTAGTACTGAAGACAACGAATAAGGAACTTGTGTAGAATAATACCTTTTCTTTCAACTGAATCTACCCTTACAGAGGTATGGTGCTTCCCACCCTTTCCCCATCCTTACCTTTACTGTCTGGTCTTCTGGTCCAGTTGGCAGTTTATGAAGAGTATTATCATATGATATGAAATGACATCAATGAAGGGTGGTATCAAATTATATCAAAAAACATCCAGACAGCAACATTGGAATTATTTGTACATATAAACGTATAGGCATAAGGCTGCAAATCTTCAATATATAATACAATATAATAAAATAATATAATAATATGATATAATTAATATATATGCAAGTTAGCTTTAGACTAGTTGCTGCCCACCAAGAGTTTGCTGCAGCCCAGGCTGGCAGGGAGGCAGCTGTAGCACCCAGACTCTCCAGCAGTGGCTGCAGAAGGGAGTTCTTGGCTGCTGCAGTTGCACTCTCAAAAACTGTTGAACCTTTATCCAAGTATACTGCAAACCCAATTGCTTAATCAGGATGAAACACGCTTTTAACTCATGTATTTGTGATCTGTAAAGTTAATGTTTCAACTTCTAACACTGAAAAAATGGAGGCTATACACTGTACGAAACTAGACAAGGGAAAGCAGCTGCCGGTACCTTGCTTAAATCTTCTGGGAACAACATCTCTATGAAGCCCTTTAACTTTCCTTTGAAGTAAAGGTCGAGTATACAGTTTGCTTTAAGCTAGCCAGAAGACTCTGCACATACACATAAAGCTGTGCTCATTTGTTAGAAGCACTCGAACAATCCTTTGAAATTAAAGTACTGCATAAATGATTTTTTAAAAGTATTTACTGCTTTAGGGATCTCTCTTCAAAGGTGGTGGGTCCTTTGATATCACACATGACTTCTAACGTGATTGTTTATACCATAAATGACCACAAGTGAAGCATCTGAAGATGTAATTTCCTTCTCAGTAAAGCAGTTTAATTTTCCTAGATGTGCCAGTAGTTACTTGAAAGCCAATTTTATGGCAGAAGGTGAAAGAGACTATAATAAAAATCAATTAGGAGCATGGCCTAGAGATCTTCCTTCTCCCTCCAGGTAACTGACACTTTTTACGTTTGCTCATGAGCCATCATTAAATGATTAATCACTATATGGAGAGGTATCACTTTTGTTTTGTTAATAAATAAGCACAAAAATTGAGTATGTATTTTCTGAAAACAGGAACAAGACTAATAATAGATTAAATCTATAATAGACTGATTTTTTACACTTAGTTCCTCAGTCAGAGTTTGACTTCTTGTGGCACTTTGAACTCCATTACACTCAGTTTGTGCTTGTTTACAGAATGTAAAATGCATTGTATGCATTTTCTGTTGATACACATGAAATAGAAGTAAACAGATTTCTGTTGCAGAGTTTAAGTACAGATCTGAACTTTTTCTCAGTGGGAATAAAGATTACCAATATTTAAAATGAAGGTTTCGAGTCTCAGGCTAATTGGAGTGGTGTAGAGATCAGTCTCAACTGGAACATTCTCTCATGATTAGGCTTCATGAAATATGAAGTTTGCAAAGCAGTAACTAATTGATAAAAGAGGCTCAAGTGATGCATAAAACTGTCCTTTAGATTCTTCTCGAATTAGTACTTTGGCTGACTGTATGATCATATAATAATCCTTTTTCCCTCTGACAGAAGTCCTTCCTCATTCATTGCACAAAGTGTGCCTGCTACCCACTTGGTAGAAAGCTGTAAGAATTTTATGACCATAGCTCAAAATGTGGCTAAGTGCTTTATTTCCTGTAAATCCTGTTCTGATATCAGGTTGAAATAATTTTCTTATGGTCTTTGTTATCCTATGGGTCATAGTTGTATCTGAGTGATCCACAAGGGTCAATAATTACCCTTGCATAAATGGACTGTGCTGGGAAAAAAAGCCAGATAAAAGATTAAAAATTGTTTTTTGAGGTGGACAAACCCTGATTTTTGTACCTACAAAGTATAGTTTGATGGGCATGGTTTCAGCTGTGAGTAGAACTGAACAAAACTTACTTTCTGTTTCAAAGAAAACATTGATACTTGAAAAATTAGTGTTGTTCTGGATTAGAATGGAATATGGATTTATTTATTGTAAAAGAAATAAAAATCTTGTTTCAAAGGAAAATTCGTATTAGTAAAATGCCCTGGAAAATTGTCCTGTTGAACTTTCCCAAAGCCAAAGGGATCAACCAGTTGCCCCAACTCAGGGAAGGTCCTTGAATTGCTCTGCCTGCAGTCACCACAGTCAGAAAGCCTGTGAGCTGTCAGAGCTCCTACTGAAGCTCATATGAGGCTCTCCCCATCTCAGTTCTGCTTTTGGGTAGGCAGCACAGTCTCCCCAGGAGCCAGCATCTCGCTGGTCATCTAGGCTTCACACTTGCTGAAATACAGCTCTTGCCCAGCCCTTTTACTTGGATTTCTCTTTTTAGACAGCAAGGCATTCAGGCCTTGTGGAAAGGCTGTCCAGATTTCTGCGTGATCTGGTGTCTCCAACTCGTGATCCCTATGTTTAGACATAACTTGAGGATTTCTTATCATATTTCACTGCCTCTGGAGGTGCACATAAGGGCCAGTTTAACCCTGAAAATCTCTGGGTACAGGGAAGCTTTCTGGAAATTACAGTTCTCATAAAATCCATAAAAGCATGTGACAGAATTATTCTGGTGTGATACTTATTTCCTTAACAGATTAAATTCTGTGAAAGTTCAGACAAATATTTCAGCAGCTCACATGTCAGTATTTCCATAGTCTTCATTAAGATGTCTCTTATTGTCTGAGACAAGAGGTGGTGATACTTAATATTGCTTCACAGAATGGACCTTCCAGCTGTGATTGAAATGTCTGCTGTGAAAAGGAGCAAAGAAGCAACTGCACCTTGAAGTGAGGATTCCCAGTTCTACGGGATGCAAATGCAATGAGACCATTAGTGGTGTAAACTGATGGACTTTTCTGATAGATGCAAACTTTTTCAAGAACTAGCATAAGAAATCAAGGTGTAAATTTAGTATCTGTGGAGGGAAACAATCACCACTGAAGAGCTCTTGTAAAATATTTAAATACCCTTAGTTTTTATCTGAAGCTTTAATTCTCCATAAAATACATTCTGTCAGTACTTACCTGCCAAATATTCAGATGCCTCTAGCTTTGCGTTTTACATTAAGTTTTTATTTCTGTCAATTTGTATTTTAGATTGCAAATCAAGAACCTTTCAAGATAGTTTTGATTAATTTCAGGCACAACGTGGCTTCATTTATTTTTTATGTTTTGATGGTAATTTACCATGGCATAAAATTGTTTTGCATTAAACTACACTCATGAATCAAGAGTCTTTTCCATTAACAAGATCCATTTAAAGAATAAGCCCATACACAAATCAACTATTTTGTGTCAGTTTCTGTAATTATTGTTTAGCAAGAACTGGTACAATGGCACTGTGAATTATTCAGTGGATAGATGATTTAGACAAATAGAACAGAAATATTAATATAATGGTACTGTGCTAAATTACCTGGCAGAGGCCATGGTTTAGGGTCTGTTATTCACCAAAGTGCAAAAAGAGAGCTTTAGTTTATGCTGCTTTAGATTGCAAAAGCATTCTTTAAAGAAGCTTCTATTCATTAGGAAATTATTCAGGGATAACTTAGCTCTCTAGGTGGAAAGCAGAGTAATATCTAATGACAGGAGTGTCTAGGTGCTTTAACTCCAACCTATGTGTTTTTAAATATTTATATATTTATTAAATATTTATTAAATATATATCTTCTTGTATATGTAATTAAATATGTATCTTCTTGTATGTGTATGCAAATAAAACATTCAGAGAAGCACTCCCTTGTACATAAAGTTGTTTATAAAGACAGACATATTAAAAGGAGATCAGGCAACATCCATGAAGTTTATTTGTAACACATTTGTTCTGAACAGCCTTTTTGAACTTATTTCAGTTTATTTCAATGTTGACAACATTTTTGTAGTATATTCAATATTATGCATTATTTACAGTAGTTCTCTATGTCACAAGATTATAAATAACAAAATTATCCTATTAGTCCTCTTGTAATTTTTACTATTTGTTTCTGTCTTTCCTCATGATTTCAGCAGATGTAGTTAATATTGCAGATAAAATTTTCTGAAAGTATGGATGAAAATCAGACTGTACCTTTTTGGCTTTCATCAAATACCTGAAAATAAGTGGCTGAGGCGCTGAAAATACTATTTTTATTCCTCTCCTTGAAAACTTTGCATTCTTTTACTATACGTCTTTTAAGTTGCTCTAATATCATAGTGAGCATGCTTATGAAGCATTTTAAATTTGATTATTTAGAGCATATATTGCAAAAATCTGACAAACTGACGTCTTCCACCATAATAATGCTAGAGATAAGACTTTTATTCTAAAAGGAAATGGTTGGTATTAAAAAGGAATATTTTGGAAGCTATGATGAAATGTAATATATCTTGCTATAGTTGAAATGGTTTCAGTGGCTGATGGTCAAGTTAAGCCCATTGTTTGTCATACTGCTAATAAGTTTTAATCACGTCAGCAATTCTCACCAGTAAAGATTTAACTAGAGCTGCCTGGTGTCCTCACAATTGTCTGAGGTAATCTATGTCTTCTCTTTACAATCAGTTTTAGTTTTCAGGAGTGAGGCAGTAGTCAGTCTTTTCCTCAATGCAGGTGAAGTGGTGCCTCCTTACACCTGCAGACTGACATCAAAGCTCTGAGAAATAAGAACAAGCCCATTTATCTCAGTAGGTGTTAACTTACATGCCTCAAAATTACTGCTTTGCATCAAGTTTCTCACCATGCCTTAACATTTCAGTGTAGTTGAAGTATGTAAGGCCATGACTGCTGGTTAGTTGCTTGTAGTATATCAGGGGACTAGCTTAGGCCACAGAGGATGTGGGATCAGACAGTTTCATCTTTGAATCTAACCTGAGCTTCTATTTCCCTGTTGGATATCTTAGGAGAGTGGGAGCAAGCATCACTCTATTAGTTACTCGGTTCATTTTCAAGCTCTCAACTGGAAGAAGAGCGAGAGGTATCTTCATTTCTCTGTGCTTCACTTCACTTCTTGTGTGGCTTCTCATTTCATTTTTGGCTTGCCTAGAGTTCTGTCCAAATCACCAGAGCAGAGATCCCAAGACTGAGGAACAATGAGGCTGTATGTCACGACTGTTGCTCAACATCTTTTGTTTAATTGCTAGTCATTAGGCTTTGGAACAACCTGATATGAGACCTGTCACTCAGCACGTTTACTAGCATCAGAGGCCAGTCCTCAAAAACCAGCACTGACAGGAGAACCTGATTCTGCTGTTAGGGGTCCTGTTTTCTGTGGTGCAGTCAAACCAGAAATTGTGTCACCTTTAGAGAGCTGAAAAGAATAATTGATGTTTTTATTGTGTTACATTTGAAAATAGAAAATACTGCTTCTTTTACTTTATGTGAACATGTGCATATAGACAAATTTCCTTTCAAAGGGGCACTTTAAAAAATAAATCCAAGACATGAAAATCTGTGAGCTTAATCTTACCTTGAAATACTTGTGAAATTTCAGGCTTCTCTCTTCTGGATGTAAATGTCTTGCTTATGAACTCTTGGGGAGGCTCACAGATAGAAATCTCCACAAAGCATGCTTAATACTTAATACATTTCCATTCTTTTTTTTAAGTTGGTTTCTTTGATGGCTACAAGGATTTCTTGGTAGGAGTAGCACACTGCTTTAATATATCTCTCAATTGAGCTACCCTTCCTGCTCCCAAAGGATTAATTGGAGCTCCCCTACCACTTTAAGTGGTTAATAAAACATGTATCTGACAAGCAAATCAATTCAAATGATCCCCCTGCCTAGGTAAAGCTGTTAAGCACAAATTCCAGAAATTTGAGAAAACACTAAAAAACAAGCAATCTCTATGCCACTTCACTGTAAAATGAGATTCCTGAAGTGTATGACAATTAGCTATAAAGGATGTTCTGCCAAAGCCTAATACAGAGTGGTGCTTTTTTTTCCCTGACGATGTTTAACTCCAGTTAAATATGCCACGTTGACATTTGCCTGCAATTATCATGGAACCATATTGAGATCTTCACTCTCTGAAGAGGTTTTGAATGACTACAGTGGATAACGTGTCTTGTTTTCATTAATCTTTGTAGTGACTTTTGCTGTTGGTAACCCATGACTTGAACCTAGCCTCTCTCTTTCTTTGGGAGCTTGCATAGCTTTCTCTGTGTCATTAAGAAAAAAAAAAATTCTTGAATGAAATTCCAAACATGAAACATTATTAAATAATAAGATGATTTCAGGTCCTCACATAGTAGATCCTTATTACATTCAAAGTTTTTATTCTATGTCCTTTGTTGCAATGTGATCTAAAAAACTATATGTATATCTAAATATTAGCTAATATAAACCACTTGAAAACTCTAAATCTGTGCATATTCTGACTAGGACTGAACTCTAGACTGATATTGTACTCTCAAGTTATGAGAAGGATGCAGGGAGAAGGACATACAGAAATTTTCTATTTTCTCTTCTGCCCAGACAAGCTCAGTATTTTGAAATATGACAATTGCTTTTTAATTTACTGGAAAGTCAAACTACTTGAAAAGCAAAACTTGTTGTTCATCCCTTGTAATGCCTGCCAATATGTGTTTAGTCTGAATTCATAATGTTAGTGGAATTTCACTGTCTAAAAAAACCGTTAACATCGGATTTATATTAAAAAAAAAAAAGAAAAAAAGAGAAAAACGATCTTGGAATTTCCTAACAGATGATTGTCCATAGTGGTTGTCCATGTATTCATCATTCTCTTTGAAGGGTGAAATACAGGACAGCTGCTTCTAATCAAGAATTTAATCAGAAATCTATCAAACCTACTAACAAACTGCAGACATAGACATGAGCTGTGTAGTAGAAAGGTGCACACTTGAGCAGGCAGGAGGTTACATTTTGAGACAGGAAGAAAAACACAGTGTATGTCTAGTTATATCACATATATTATATATGTCAAGTACAATTCTAGGAAGGATGTATCCACTCTGCAGTAACATTTGTTTATTTGGAACTCACTTAGAATTTCCTTCCCTTGTCCTGATTAGTTAAAATAAAACAACAAAGCAAAGTTCTTCACAAAATTTGTTGACCTCTACTTAAAAAAAAAACCCCAGGCTTTACAGAAGCAAACGGATATGTGATAGAATTTGCTGGTTTATATACTACAGACTGTGAATGATTTGTATTTCTCATTTTCCTAGAGATAGAAATAGGAAGTAGACCATAGTGATGCTCTACCTTGCTTCAAGAAGTTGTAGATAACATGTTAAAATGGTGAACTGCTCAGGAAGTGATATACAAGCTGTAAATCAACAGAGAGATGCTCCTCATTTCTGAGCAGCACTTTCAGCACAACCATCATGCACTGAGACCTTGACTTTTTTACTAACATGTTGTGACAAGACCCCAGCCTGGCCAGATCCTTGATGTGGAACAATCTGCAACTTTTTGTTAAAGTGATATTGTGGAAAATGACTAATGGTTTTCCAATTACCAGAATGCTATTTTATTACAGCATATTTGAAATAGAAGTTAGATTTTCTGGTTAGGACCTTAAAAGGTCTGACTGAAAAAAAACCCACCCAAATTCCCCAACCCCTACTTCTTGCATTTTTTCTAGGGTGAGATTTTTCCTCAAGTCCTGATCTAGTAATTTTCAATTATTTATTATTATGTATCATGAAGTTTGTTATGTTATTTCACCACTTTACACCTCTGTCCGTAAGCTCTCTCTCTTGCAGTCCAGAATTTTTCCCCCAGCTGATCATGCTCAGAGGCTTCCAGGGACAGCTCCATCTTTCCTTCATGCAGTTCTGCAGTTTCCACTGCTCTAAAACAAAATAGAGAGCAGACAGCTTTCCTTGCTGATGAAGAGCACCTTTAAGAAAAAAAAAACAAAACAAACCAGTAAACTGTAATCAAGCCCATCCAGCACACTATGTCACTGTCAGAGAAGTTTTCATGTCATTTATTATTTTATCTTGACTCTTGAGTCAGGCAACAGTAGCAGTACCAAGCTTCTTGTAAGTGGGATTGCATGCAGGTGCAGAGAGAAACTGCTGGAGCTACACGTGGCCTGGAGTGGATGTATCACACCAGGCAGCATAAATTTAATGTGTGTAGAGCATATTTGTTAAATATTCATTATGAAAACATGACAGACCTTTTCTTTTTTAGTCAAGTAACAGAAAAAATATTTTATGATCTAGTCATCCTGTATTTTGGTAGAGGTTGGCTCTTCTGGAAAAGGTTTTGTATGATCGTATATTCTACTGAAATACGTTTAAGATGTTGAGACTTCTGGCACTACTTAAACAGATCAAAAAAAACATTGGTGTGTGAAGAGTTGAAAGATGAAGATGGAAGAAAGGAGATATTAAAAGGTGAAATGAGCTGTCTAGACTAGCACATGAGATTGGAGATGATAGGTAGAATAAGAATCAGTATTTTATGCTATATACAATTAATTTGTTTCAGGAGAGAAAGTCCACCTGGATCTTATCACTAACCTAGCTATTTCAGCCAGAAGCGTGTTTGTTGGTTTTTATTTCTTTAGTCCCATAGAAACATGAAATTTGAAAAAGTCCAATACTGATACAGTCTATCATTTTAGAGGAATACCTTTGCTGGTGAAATCATGCACTTGGTGAAGCTGGGTAAATTTAATGGCAATTCAGAGCCTGTTACAGACCTTTATATCAGTCTACTTGATGAATATGTTGGTTATTGGGTCTTGGGGCAAGAACTGTCTGGGCACTGTTTGTCAGTCATAATGGGCTCCTGAGCACTGTGTGCAGTCTGCAGAAGAAAATACAATTGAAGTGGAAGAATGCAGAAACAAAAGTCATCCTTTGTTATGTGTTTTCATTGCCAGGGAAATAGTTTAGGTTTTGTGGTTTTGGTTTTTTTTTTTGTTGTTGTTGTTTTTTTTTTTTGTTTTGTTTTGTTTTTTGTGTTTTGTGGGGTTTTTTTTGGTTTGGTTTGGTTTGGTGGTTGGTTTTTTTTTTGGTTGGTTGGTTTTTTGGGTTTTTTTTGGTTTTTTTTTTCTATTAAAAGGGTGGGGGGCTGTTTGTCTGTTTTTGAAGCAGGTATTTTCCAGTGGACCTGACCCAAAGCCTCTCAGAAGCATAGACAGAATTCATTTTATTTTTCCCAAGGATGAGAGCTTGTTCATTCCTGTCACAGAAAGAAGTGAGAAAGGTAGAGAAAACAGACTGGAAGATGAAAATCTTTTGCAGAGCAGGATTTATCTCTTGTGTGTAGAAAGAAGGGAGAGGTTTCTGCCTCACATTTCTCTGGCCTTCGTTACCCACACTGTGTGAGGGGAGCAGTAGGAGTCTGTTTTTATTTTATTTATTTTGTATTTCAACAACATGATATAAACACAGCAGAAAGAGGAACAGTAATTCTCCTAGCAACTGCCTGATTTTGCTGTATTTAAAGCTAATCCTTAAACAACTTTAATCTGAATGCAGAACAGCAGAAGGTTTAAAATGATGGTGTGCCATAAACATAGGATTATTTTATGTGTTATCTATACAAAGACATATACATATTCTGATTTTTAATTATGCCTTCCCTACAGATTTTTCAAGTTTTAATGTAGTGTGTGACAAAATATTGTGATAACTTCATTCTCTATAGACTGATAGATACATATCAACCAAAGAGATAGCAGGGCCCTGACCTGTGATCAGAGTTGGTCTTCTTCAATTTATACAACTAATTGTCCCACTCCATCCTAGCTCTAAAGAGAATGTTGAATATGAAAAGAGAACTTTGGCATTTGTATTAGACACCTGGTTCAGTATGAGATTCCATGGTTAATTGGGGAAGGTCCAGAATGTGAGAGAGCCTGGGCTCATTCTCTGCTCTGTCCTCCTTTGCTGACCTGCAAGCTCTGCATTTACTTTCTATTGGAGGACTGCATCATGGGGAAGCAATTGGGTAGCATTGTTCTACATGTATTTAAAAAAACTATTCAGATACTCCACCAATTTAAAAAAAACCCAAACATTTATCAGTATGCAGCTTTACAATTAAGAGACCTCCTTAGCCCTTCAGAATTAAATGCAGAATGAATAAAATAAAACAACTAAAGATAATTTATTGCTTGAATTTCTTTTTGGACATAAGGAGATATAACATAATCTCATATACTGGAAAACATATGAAGTCTGAACTGTCTTTAGTTCACCAATTCAGGACATAAAGACTGAATAACTGAAAAGTAATTTTTGAGTGTATGTGTTGCAAAGTGTTCAGTGTGTTGGGAGTTCTGGAATATGAAATGTGAATACATTCAAAAGCCACTACAAATTAAAAACATAAAAATAACAAAATTCCACACTTTTCAAATAAACTGCGATAACAAATAAACAGTAACTACACCACCATTTAAAGTGCTATTTTATAGAATCTGTAGTACTTCCTTTTGTGGGATGACTTTTTGATTAGAGACCAATCATGGTGAATTGTTGATAAAACTGTCATTGAAAAATGTGTACAGTTCTGGGGCTTCAGTGAGGAAGAAGTGTAGGTCTCAGTCTGTCCATAGCTGCTGGTTCACCAGCTGGCAATCTCAGCAGGGACACCAAGTACAGAATCAACCACTCACCCCTAGAGGTCTCCCCAGGTCAGAGTTAAGAAACAATGGCAGAATAATGTATAAAAGTTTATATCTGACATTAACCATTTTTATGTGTGTTACAGAGAAATATCATCAGCCCCTTTCAGATGTTTGATGTTTTTCCAATGATAAGTAGCTTAAGCTTAATAATATTCTCTTTATTATGACTGTGACGGTCATCCATGCTCACAGTTTTTCAAAAACCACTACATTTTAAACTTCTGGGGATCCTTGCCTTTCCTGTGTAACACAATTAATTGCACTTTATCTGTTAAGGTTTTGTTAAGGTTCTGTGAATCATTAAGATCAATCTTTTCAAGTCTAAATGTGAAGCATGTTTCAACTTCCTTTCCTGTAAAAGGAACATATAGCCTGATAGCTCATTAAAATTAAATAAAAATGCCACTGAGAAGCTTGAAATTGATATTTTCTTTCTTCTCAGTGTGTTTGAAGAATGTTAAGTATCCACATTGGATCAGAAATTAAACGAGGAAAAAAATGTTTCATTTTGAAAAGTGTTCAGATGCTGTCATCAATGTTAGAACCTGAAGATAATAGAAAATCTGTCATTTTTCTAAAACAATAGGAGGGACAAAATTTATATTTGTTATTGAAAAGATAAATTTTTGACAGCACATTGCAGAAGAATAAAGTATAAGAATAGTGTTAAAATATTAAAACCAAAACAATAATGCTGATGTCTGTTTTAACACATTGAATAATCCAGAAAATATTTATAATTTACTTTTCCCTGTCTCATAAAGTCCAAACCAACAGATTTGAAAAAACATATCTGTTAAGTTTTATAGTCAAATGTGCCTTTTTTCTTCCATGGTCTGCATGGTTCTCTGCTTGCAGCAGTGTTAAATATACAGTTTCACCTAATTAGGTGAGACCCCTAATCTAACTAGTTTATTCAGTTGGATTTTCTTTGCTTGTAGTCACAGTTTTAGATGAAGGAAAAGACTCATACCTTGAATTTCTCAAAGTTTAAAAAACAGGACAGGAGAGGAGGGACTCCCAGTGTTTGTGAACCTTGGTATTTTAGCCCTACTTTCCAATCAATAGCTTAATAGCAACTACTGCAACCTTGAGATCCCAAAGTGAGAGTTGGCATTTAACTAATCTAATCAGTTGAGAACATTTATATCTGTGGAGTCAGAGCTATTACACTTACTGAAAACCAGAATATAGAGTTGGAGCAAGGGACACATCCATCATCAAGAGCTATGTCTGAGTTAGAGCTTTGGATCTCACAAACACATTATTGCTTTACATGGTTAACTTTATTGCTAAATAAAGACAAGTTTATACTGTCATGAATTTTACTTACCAAGTGCTTCTTCATAAGGTGAAGAAACATCTTAATTTTTTGGAGGGTAGGGCCTTTTACTTAAATTCAGAGTTTTATTGACAAGGAAGAAAGTACATCATTATCTAAAGCCCAGTTGTCTTAAATACAACTGGGCTTTAGAGGCTCGGAGCTAAAAAGTTACTTCCTACTTCTTAAATCATTTTCACGGATTAATTTTCATTTTTTACAATGAGCAGAAAAAGGTTATCTTTTATTTTATTTCACTCAGTCTTCTTTCCCCTTAGGGTGGACGGGGGACAGAATGGGAAAAGAAATAAATCAGTTGTGTTTCTTCTTGTCTTCCTTTCCAATAAGCAGAAGAGTTCATAGGAAAAGTACAAAACTTCATTTAATAGGACAGAAAATGAAGGCACAAATCTTTTGGATTGTAATCTGACTCTAGGAAGAACAGCATAGGGATCACAGCATTAGTGTTCTGTTAATATTGGATAAACCAGACTATTTTGTTCTACAGTACATCTTTCTACTTACTGCTTTTTTTGGGGGGAAGGACCTGCAAAAGTTTATCTAGACCTTCTGTGTATGTGTGGGGGGCGGATGGGGGAGTTGTTTTGATATAGGCTTTGTGTTTGTTTGGAATTTGTGGGTATTTTATGTTAGTCACAAGGAAATGCTGGCAGGCATCAGGTAGTCTAGCCTATCATTAATCTAATTTTATTCATTTTCCATTTTGTGTTCACTCCATAATTTACCATGTTAAAGATGTAAAAGTTTTTTTAGAACCTCATTATCTAGAGGTCACTGTAAGGAAGCAATATACCTCTCTCTTTCTGCTGGACTCATAGGGTAAAGTAGTAACAACAACAAAAAATATATGAGCACTAAAATATATGATTAATTTTTCATTCAAGTTGTATTTATTGTGCAGCTGTACATAAGATGTACCCACTTATGGGATATTCTGATATCTTAGTTGAAACAGGCTTGATTTTGAGAAAATGGAAATAATAGTCTTTTAAGCTAGGTCTATGGAAGATAAGGGATATAAAGTTTAAATTACTTACTAAAACATAGAACTACAAAAAGTCTTTTAACAACATCTCAAAACTTTATTTTTATTTATTACTATTTAGTGTCAAGTTAAAATTAACATTTTTCTATGCACAAAATAAATATGTGTAAAGAAGCATACTAGCTTTCACCTTAGACCTGTATTCTTCTAATTCAAAATCAAACAGCATTTGATATGCTGGCATTGTGTGTTGTTGTTCTGAGGCAATAATTTTGTTACTGTCCTTTGAGGTTTAGTAAAATATTATAACCCAAGAATTAACAGACTACATGTTGATTATAATTTCCTGGTTAGTAACGCCCGTGCTGGTAAGAGGAACATAAATAGAATAAAATTGTCCTTCTCCTCTTGCAGGAGGACTTATTTTCCAATTCTCAGTGATAGACTTGGGCTGCTTTTGTCTTTTGTGTCCTGTTGCGAAGAGGACACAGGCTTTGCCTCATTTATAAGCTTTCTCATTCAATACTAATTTGTTTGCAGGGATTTCAGGTCAATATTCTTTATTTCGGATCTACAATGTTGGAGGAGTCAGTGGATAGTGTCAAATGAGGAAACCTGTTAATTTAGCCAATTCTAAGGTACAGGTAAGGTTTTGATGGCCAGCAACAAAGCCTTGTCTTTCACTGTCTATTCTTCTTCATCATTTTATGTCTGTATGTGCATATGTGCAAGTACTAAATAATCTTTTCCCTTGATTTCTCTAACATCTTTTTGTGTTGTGTGAATGATCCAGTTTTCTTTCAACAAGTCCTGGAAGATTTATCAGAAAATATATCAACCTCTGTAGTTTTGCCAACATCGTTTGGTTTACCACTGTTTTGTGGGGATATATGTCACCCAAAAGGTTTAACAGGGATTTCCAAAAGTTTTTTGATGTTGTTATTTTATTTGTCTAAAGTGTAGGCATTTTTTTGTGAAGGCATCTTAGTCAGCCTGCTTAGCTTAACATATTCATTAAAAATTTAATGAAAAAATCATTTGCATATGTGCATATCATGCAAACATGATTACTGCATGTTTCTACAATATATTCTTATTCATTGGCCTCTTAACCCAGTAGACTCTCCCCTCATTTTTTTTGTCATGTGATGTGCTGTTTTGTCTATTTCTTTTTTATTATTGTTATTAAGTTTGGTTTTTTCTTTTTGTTTTTTTAATTCTATCCTAGAAGGTTCATTAACTTATTTAAGGAAACTTCAATACCACTCTTAGATATCAGGAACTCATTTTGATTAATTGATTACTCTGAATGGTAATTTTTCCTTTGAAACAGTCTACATTATTCATTAGCCTTTGATCATTATATGATCTCACAATCCCCAAAACAAATTTATTCTATAAATTCTAGTATATGTTAAGATCCATGCAGAATTTAGAGACATGTTTTATCTTTTCTACAGCAATTAGTCAAAACTGCTGCAGCCTGTTGACTTCTTCTCCACAGGCCCAAGCCATGTATTGATTTTTGCGATTTCTTCCTGTGTGACTGCGTGATTCTTGAGTCTGATTCCTAAAACATAAAGTTTCTGCAACTTCCTGCTGTTATATCTACTGGAAGCATGCTTGATGTAAATCACAGAATCACACAATGTGCAGAGTTGGAAGGAACTCACAAGGATCATTGAATTGAGCTCCTAGCCCTGCACTCATTCCCAACAGTCACACCATGTAAATTCATTAGAGAAAAAATATTCTGAAATCAACCAACAAGGAAATTTTAAATAGTGTAAACCACTTCTAAATTTAAGCTTGGAATCTGTTTGCCA
Organism: Pachyramphus minor; assembly: GCA_013397135.1. Classification (NCBI taxonomy): domain Eukaryota; kingdom Metazoa; phylum Chordata; class Aves; order Passeriformes; family Tyrannidae; genus Pachyramphus; species Pachyramphus minor. Next base: position 311,393 of record VYXB01000125.1, read on the forward strand.
ATTGCTCTAGGCCTGACTCTCTTGGAAGGGCATCAATGTGGATTTCTGAATGTTGATAATGAAGAGTGGCACTTGCCTAATATGAAATTGTTCCTTTGAGCTGATATAAAAGACACCTGGAACATAATCCATTGCTCCAGAGTATTTGCATACACATGTGTGAGATGAAATGCAGCAACAGGGCAGAGGGGCCCAAAAATGCTGGATGATTTCCAAGGATCACCTCCTCCAATGCATCCCACAAGGAGGAAATTGGGCATGGGGGCTGCAGCTCCCTGCCCTGCAGGGTGGCTTCATCTTGCATGCCATGATAAACAATGTACCTACACCTAATAAACATTATGAGAATGTGTACGACTTTTTTTCCACAGGAGAGGTATAGTAAAAAGTCATGCAAGTGGGTATTCCATGACTCTGTATAAATATTTTCCAAGTTTCAATGGAAGAAAATTAAAAAACAAAACTGAAAAATACTGTAATTAGGGGAAACTTTGTGATGCTACTTTTCTGTGGTGGGGTAAAGCACACTGTCAGTAACTTGAAAATATCAATATATATATTATAAAATGCATGTGTTTTGAAACCCCTAGAAGATAACACATAACAACAAAGAGAAATTGAACTGTACCAGAATAGGTTGATAAACTCATGACTTGTTTTGAGGTGTAACTGAAGTTTCACAAAGTCAAAATTATGTTTTCTTCCACTTGTATTAGGATTTAAAAACTAAAAGGGAGGAATAAAAAAAAAAAAAGGAGACAAAACCAAATATGGTATTGTAGGAAAGTACAGCTCATTTGCACTTCTTACATGCTGTTTCTTTGAAAAGAATAGACTAAGAATTATGTTGTGCCCAAAAGTGAAAGCTATTGTATTTTATAGCCCTTTCAGTGATAAGAATGTCAGTCTAAGAGCAGATGCCCATCATGCTTTGCCTTTTGCTATAAATATTTATCACTTAAATGTTGTCTGTATAATTTAAAAGGCCAGTAGAAAAGGCAGCAAATGAATGTGCATAGCTTAGCCAAGAGGGTTAGTGAATTTCAATTTACAGATGTGAAAACTGAGGTGTTACAAGGTTTCTCAAGTCTCAGTCAGATTCAAGGAAGACACCTGAGCTATAGCTGTTAATTTATATATATTTATCCAGCAGACTAAATGAACACATAAAAATATGACCAGATTTGACAAAGTAAGGATTTCATCTCTCTTCTCTTTCAGCTGTTAGGCTGCACTTCAGTCAGGGTTGCACTTAATGAAAGGCATTAAAGGAGCTGCTTATATCACAAAGTGAGTTTGGATGATGCATATGTAAAAACACATTCTGATGTTGCTTCCCACGTGACAGTGTTTTTTCTGAAATTTAACATCTAATGTTAGAGAACTGCTTTCAACAGCTATGAGTGTCAGTAGATTGGGGAGATTGCTTCCTTTTGGGGGATTTATCTTGGTTTGTGTTTTGTTTGTTTGGGTTTTGTTTGTTTGTTATGAAATAGGACAGTTAACTGAAATTTTTAGCTTTTTGTAGATTTTTATTTTAATATTTAAAGTTAGTTTTACAAACTGCTTCTTATTTAATTTATATACCATGAAGAAATAATGAAAAGCAGTTAGTGGTCACTCTTTCTTCTTTCATCTTTTTTATTTTGCCTTGCTATCATTTCAAAACTAGTATAATTTCAAAATGACAAATAATTAAAAGGCTGCTGTGGTTGATGGGTTATTTTTTAGCCAGTGAAAAATAATGAAATGCCTTTTAACATTAAAACTTGCTGGAAAATTTATAAATAATGAAATTTATTTAATTGAGAGCTAAATAATTTATGTGTTCTTGTTCACTTTTACATGCATTTTTATTACTGAAGCAATTTATAATATGGAAATTCTACTCTCGTCTTTTAATTTTTTTTTTCACCTTCCTTTGATGATTCATCATCCTTTTTTCTTTTGAGTGAAACACAATCCCTTTACAAAAAATTATAAAAACTTTAATAAAGAAGAAAGCTAGTTAGATCTTTAAATGTATAAATCTCACTCATCTGACATCCAGTGTGTCATTTTGTTTGTGACATCAGGTTTGCCTGTTTGGAATTTCATTTTTCCAAACAGATGAGAATGTAAGAGTTCTAATTCAAAGCATCAATCACAGAAAATGAACATAACCTAATGTCACTGCTGAATCAGGCCATCAATTTATTGCTTTGTAAAAGCAATCAGCAAGCTATCAAACAATAAAGTGTATGGGAAAAGTGTTTCTTTTGAGACAGCGCAGCCATTGACAATGATATACTGATGGAGAACAGCAACTATTTTATAGCGTTGTGTGCATATTACTTGTTAAAATCTCTGAACTGTTCAGAGGATGTGAAATATGTATCTTATTATTATGGATCAATCTAGTTTGTTTAATAGTCTTGTATGCCACTTAGATTCGCTGTCTTATTTAATGAGGTTATATTTGCACTCACTGGCTCCTTTTAGTTGAAGAAGGTATGACTTCAGTTTTTCACTTGGTTTTCCAAAGAGCAACAAATACTTGGACAATGTTTTTTTCACTTGCTTATTAAGGCAAGTGTCACAGAGCAAGTTGCAGAGCCATTCAAACCCTATTACTGTACCACAAGAACAAATATTTTACACTGTGCTAACAAGATGCTATGAAGTTTTTCGTAAACAGCTAAAATGCTTGCCTTAGTAGTGGTTTCTTGTTAGTTCTGTAGTTTTTTTTCTCTCTTTATTCCCATCTCCTGTTTGTTTGTGACAAAAAAGGGATCTAGAAAAAGAGTGGAATAACATATAGTCATCTCACCTGATCTGTGCTGATGAGGTGCATATGTTATATTCATGTAGCAAACCCTGCAACAGTTATCTGTTATCAGGAGGTCTAAAACTCATCTGTGTCACTGAGGCTGGGAAAAGCTGATGTGGCCTCAGGGACAATGAACTTTAAATGAAGTATTACAAAAGTATTACAAAAGTCTTTGCTACTCTCGATAGCTCCTATAGGATTGCTCTGGTAGTTGGTACCACACAGTTAAATTTAGTAGCCTGCTACCAGAAGTTTTGATGAGATTTCCGGCAGAATTTTTAATCACTTAACCTTTCCCATTGCATTAAGATCAGCTGCCAGGGGTCTCTTTTCTTAATGATTAATAAAAACCTCCTTTGTTTCTACATTTTCTTTATCTTTTAAACTGCAGTATATTCCTAGAACTCTTTTGTTGGCTAGGAAAGTTGTACAACATGTTCAGGTGATACCATAACATGTTTGCCTAAACGAATTTGAATGACTGTAGATAACCTACTATTTTGTGCTATCTTTAGGTAGGATTTAATTTTGCAGTTTCTAGATAAGGAAAATTTATATTTGACAATTACAAACCAATGAAGGATTTTCTATATAGTCACTCAATATAGGGATTTGTTGCCTTTTTTTATCCAATTCTGTTCTACAAACTATATATTCAGTTTCCACTTACAAAATATTAATTAAATAAACATCACAAGGTTCCTTTGACGATAAACAGTATGGTTATTAAATTAATAAAAGCATACACATTGAAGAATTGATATGGTAACATTCTCTTATGGTAGCAAAATAAATTGTGGTAGGCTAGGAATAGGAATCACCAATCTCCATGTTAAGTCTTTTTCCTCAGTTGCAAAGAGTTTTAAAATATACAGTTTATGTATCATTCAAGCACTATCTTATGGCACATAAGGTGACATGGCCAATGGTTTTATCATACTGTTCTGTTTCTCTCAGGAAGCTTCTGAAATTTTACATTGAAATGTGCTGTGTCCATATTTTTATCTCTTCTTATTTGAAGAAATGTGCATAATACAATATATCTGTTCTAGGGAAGGTACATTCAAACACGCACATTTCAATATTGCTGCTGGAAGTGATGGTTGACTTTGATTTCCATGCAATGTCACTCATCAGTTTTTGGCCATCTTTCAAAGAAATTTTATGTCTTGTACAAATTACTGTCTTCATGGTTATTGTCCACTTCTCTTATCCCTCAGTGTTTAATCTCTTATTTTGAGTTTCTTTACCATCCTGTAAAAAAATTGTTAATGAACACAGGAGTAGAAAACAATTCTATCATTATAACTGTGGGCATGAAAGTTCAATAAATAAAGCTAATTAAAATTACATTTCCTACGTCCTGTTTAAAATTTCTATTATACGTGCAATTAAATAGCATTGCAATACTTGATTATATCCTTTATAAAACTCTGATCAAGAGACTGAAAAAATAAAAAACCCAACACTAGGAAAGTTTAAAAGCGAGGTGATTTTCTTTTCTTATCCATTCTAATTGAGAGTATCTCTTTCTCCCACCACTCAGTTCTTTGTAATTGCCTTTTTTTAGGAAGAGCCTGCTACTTAAAAAAGTGAGCCATTTCTTAGGTGACTATGAACTGGCAAATACTAACTTTGGAAAACACTTCTCATTCGATAAGTTCTTTGCTTTTACAATACCTCCAGTTTAAATTTAAATTTCTAACTGTAGATAGGTAGCAAAGTTAGGTAAATGACAGGTAGCTACCTAAGGTAGGTTTAAAATAGCTTTTTATACAGGATACTTTGTGGTTCTGAACAGCTCAGTCTGATTTTGACCACTCAGGTATTTTTTGAAGTTATTGCTCCATTCACTCATGACTTTCTGGAGATAAATTGTTTTATCAAGATGTATGCTGGCTGAAGCAAGTGCGTTAAACACTGTGGCTTGATGTCAGTAAACCTCCTGCTATGAAGGGGAAGATATCCATGAAAGTCTTTAATAAATATATTTCAAGATGTTCTTTCTAAACATCCCAATACAAATACAAGATATGATTTTATGACCCTAGTAGACTTTATATTCAATTAAATTTTAATCCATTTGTAAAAAAATTATCATAATAAAAACTTTTAATTGGTCTCCATGGGATATCAATAATTTTATTCCTCTGATGTTTAACTGCAAAAGTTATGTTTCTGCTTGATGGCATGGGGTCAGCTAAATTCACATAGAACATCATTTTAGCTTGTTATGTGTTCCAAAATCTTAAAAAAACTCAAATATGCTCCTAATATATTATTGTTAGAAACTTCAATAATGAACACGTTTCACAGAATAGGACTAAGAAACAGATTTTGGAGAAAGAAAGGCAGAAAATAGATTGTTTAGATTCAGTGTTATCTTTTCAAAATACTAATTTTTCAGTTTTATCTGTTTTAAAGGGGTTTAAATTACATACAAAAGTGATTCTTTTTCAAAAATAACAAAGCCCACAGAAAGCTATTACATATTGATTTAGCATCACTGATAATTTAATACTTGTATATATTTATGATATGTACTGACCCTACTTGCCTTTTCATTTTGACATTGAACACTAAAATCTAAAAGGATATGGATCTTTTTATTTCGAGGGTTTGGGAATTTTTGCCTTTTCATGTTTTCTTGACCATAAGCCCCACTAAAAGCAAAGGAGTGAGCATAGAAGCAGTTGTTCTCCATCCTGATGGAGTAATCTAGAGCACTTTTAACTCACAGATTTGTTTAAAAATTACTCTTACTCAACACCTACACTTTTCCAAGTAGAACCCAGGCAAGTTTGAACATTTTTCCAAATATTTCTCTGCCTGTTACACTTTTGCTATGACTCAAGTTTCTAGTTTCTTTTCCTGCATGCTTAAATTATAGTTGTTGTAGAAATCTTAATCATCACTTTATTGGAATAAGATAAACAGATTTGTAACTTGGAATACTAATACAATTTGGAAATCTTTTTTTAAAGAGGGATTAACTCCCTGAGGTCAAGGATGCTTCTCAGCAAATGCTTTGTATTCTATTTACTTTGTATCTTTTGGAATAAAAATTCCTCTGTGAAACAGAGCAAAGTAGTTTTGTTTTTTCCAAAATGCATTACAATTATACCTGATACTCCTGTAACTGCTGCAACAAAAAGGAAACTTTCAATAGCCATTTTCTTCTCTGAAGAAAACTATTATTGTATGAAGAAACGTGAAACAAACAAACAAACAAAAAAAACAGAACCATGTTCTATGTACTTTTAACACAACTGGACAGAGACTGTGCATAACATTTAAGTTGTTGAAGAATTACTTACTGATACAGATTCTCAGCAGAGTAAAATTTGTACGATGTTTATGTATTTTTTTTCCTCAGCTTTTAACAGAGACTCAAAGGTTTTATTTTGCAAGACTAAGGCATGCTCAACATTGTACTTATCAACTATATGAGCAGGGGATTTTTTAATGTTTTATAGAACTTGTGGTTGGATCAAAGTGAAACTTCCTTTATGCCTCTTTTGTTTGTGCTTTGCTCTGTTTTTATCATTATTGAAATTTCTGAGATGTGTTAGTGCCCATTAGATTCTTACCCACATTGTACTTTCATGTAGAATTTTTCAGATTTATAGGCAGATACCCCATTTTGAAGATAATTTATATTTGAAGTACACTGTTGTATAACAGCAGACTTAAGTGATTTAGAAAAATGTAATATGATGCCACATCTGTCACAGCTCTAAACAGCTTCTATGCCTCATAATAAATGACTACTATATTTAAAGTCAAAATAATTATACGCCTGAGAAAATGGCCTGTGGTAAACAAACTTCTACAGCATAAGGAGAAAAGCAGACGTCTAGTTAGAAAATTAAAATTTCATACTACCTGGTGTGCAAAATAGTCACAATTCTGTCTTCACCACTTCACCAGAAAATTATAATGTACTTAACATCTTTTTTCATGGATTTAGGAGTCAATGTATTTTTCCTAGGAAGGTCCATATAAGGTGAAAATGATTTTTCAACATTTCCTTAATCATTTGTACTTACAATTCACTTGTTATCAAAATGTCTGCATCTCCTCTTTGACATCTATCTATATTTTACGGATTCATGGGTGGAGCCTAACCAACAAGACTTTAAAAGGTATGGTGGTGGTTGTTTCTATATTAACGTATAAGGTCCATCTTTCTTAAGAGTACCTCTGTAATAAAGCATTATAAGTGATATTTTTTGTTCATTTGTTTGGGTTTTTTTCCCCAAAATGCCTTTTCTGAGTAAGACACTTTGCTCAGAATAACTACTTTTTAATAGCTAACAACTAAGTAACCAATTATCAGAGACTGGGACTGACAGAGACAGGTAAACCAAGACCAGATTTATTTGTGCATTTGCTTTACTTGCTAGAGGCCTAATTATAATTGAAGATAGACACAGCTTTAGCAGTCACAGAGTTTTTGTAACATTTCAAAGGTAATTACTTTGAAAAAAATGTGCATGAATGAAATTTGTGCTACTTCAAGGTTTCTCTTCATTAATGTATCTATTTTATTCTACAAGGATTTCCTCTCTGTTTGTAAGATTGATTTGAAGACCAACATCTGCTTAAACAATTTCCTCAGGAGAGAAGGCAAGCGTTCACTCAAAGCTATTCTGAGAGCTAGCCAAAGTTTGGCAAATGAAAAGGTTTTTGGTTTTGGCTGGGGTTTTTTTGACAAAATACAATGACAAAACATCTTTCTATAAGAAAGTCATGTTGGAGACAGGTTTCCGGATTTACAGCAGGAATATTATCTACTTGATAGGGGATCAATATTGACCTGAACCTTTTAGAACTGTGAGATTTTAGTATTTGGCGAAAGATAGATTCCTTTTGTAGATGTTTTTTGCTTCCTTTTAGATGTATTGTGTGAAGAATTTCTCATTCTCATAAGATCCCACAGAGTGGTGGAACTGGCCTTACTCTTCTTCCACCAAGGTCTCACGAGTTGAAGGTGTAGGAACCAACAATTCTTTATTATACACAAGTGCATTGGCTGATTTTAAAAGACTTGAAGAGATGTTATTAGAGCTTTTTATAAGAGACACACATGATGGTACTTTTTTTCCCTTGCCCCAAATGTCAAAACTATCTCAAGGCAAAACTTGATATGTAGTAAAAATTTTCTTAATGCAAACATATAATACATATATGAACATTAATAGGGTCTGAGCAATATAAAAACTTACGTTTTTTTAAAGTCTGTTTTTAGTGAGGTTTTTTTTTTTCCATCCACTATGTCATCACATGCAGAATCTCTCAAACTTTCTTTTTGTCAAGTTTCTTTCCATCATAGACAAATATAGGCTTTGTTAGTTTTTATCAGGAAATGAAAGTAGTTGTGTTTGCTGAAGCAGAGTTTAACCAGTGATATTTATCTTACATTGCCAGAAACCATTCAAAACTTCCTGTATCAATAGTTCTGCAGTTTTGTGTATAGATAGAGAAATTCTTATACACAATATAAGAACTGTCTTTTGGAGCCTTTCAACAGTAGACATCAGCAGTAGACAATATTCATATATTTAGCCTCCACCCCGCAAAGGATGCCCAAGAGTACTCTTAAATTATGATTATGCCTGAAACATTTTAATAAATAAGTAACCCACCAGGGAAAAAAGAGGATAAGGAAAGTGTTTGAACCTTATTTCTTTGGATAAAAGAAGATACTTTTTTTTATGTTGCTTTAGGAGAGATCCATCATGACTCTGTAGAAAACACAGAATGGCTCAGAATTTATGGGCCCTTTTCTACCTTGTGACTTTCTGGTAACACAAGTAAGATATGTCATTACATTTTGAAACACATAATTGTAATGATCGTTCTCTAATCTTACATCAAAGTCTTTACAACATTGCTACTATCCCTTGGTCTTCATGGCTGTTTGTTTTGTTTTGTTTTGTTTATGACATACCATATCTCTATAGCATTAGAAATGTTCATTGCACAGTTACAAGATAAACATCAATCAAACAGCCCTGAAATATCATGTATTATGTTCTGAGTTGCTGCAGTCACAAGTATCGAGGCCATGCTGCTGAGAACACAGCTGCATTGGGCAGGGCACGTCTCCAGGATGAAGGACCACTGCCTCCCTAAGATCGTGCTCTATGGCGAACTCGCCACTGGTTGCGGCAAGAGAGGAGCCCCAAAAAGGAGATACAAGGACTCCCTGAAACAACATCTCAGCCTTGGCCTTGTTGACCATCATCACTGCTCTGCTCTGGCCTCCAATCGGGAGGCCTGGAGACAAACCATCTACAATGCTGCTGCCTCCTTTGAGAACTCACGCAGGATCACTCTCGAGGAGAAAAGACAACTCAGAAAGAATCGCGTCCAGTCGTTGCCGCCTGGGGAATCTTTCTCTTGTCCCTTCTGCAACCGGACTTGTCTGTCACGCATTGGCCTTTTCAGCCATCAGAGAGCCTGCAGCAAGCATGGGTAGAGCCCTTCAAAATCTTCGTTCGCGAAGCCAAACCATGATGATGTTCTGAGTTGCATAATATCAAGCTAAATCTGACTAATTAAAAGTCTTGTTTCATTACTACTGGTACTGGAAGAAAGGATATTACATCAGTTTCATCAATGTTTGAAGTTTTCAGGAAGCCAAATTCATGTTTTCTTGTTGCTCAAACCCTTGAGACTGTCATCCTGACTTTAACCTACTGTTATGCATTCCACAAGTTCTACTAGAAAGGCTGCTATCAAGCTATATTCTGGTCTCCTTTCTTCCTATACTGCAAGACTATGTTTACTGTCATGACATTATTGTATATTCCTGTGCCATGGATCTTTTATGCATGGAGGTTTTTTATCAGTGGTTCACGTAGGATCTAACAAATGGGTCACTGAACTTTTGGTCTCAATTACAAATTATTTTAATATTATTAAAATTATTAAATTAATTTAATTTATCATTAAATTAATTTAAAATTATTTTAATATTTATTAGTTATTCTCAATTAAACAACTGAATAGTTTAAAGAAGTCTGTAATTCAGTTCTGTGTAAAATGAAGTGAAAGAAAAGAATGTAGAGTTGTTCATGATTTCTTTTTTCCTAAAGGATTTTTTTACTCAGTCAGTCACTCTCCAGCAACTTACAATGAAGTTTACTTTAATGACTGTTTATCTTCTCCTTCCCTTTGCTCTTGAGTTGGAATTGCGCACCGTGAAAAGCATCTTAGCTCTTGACTGCAAGAGAGCAATACTATTTCATGGCCTTTTCATCAATCATCTCCCATTCAGGATAATCAGTGCTATTAAGTACTGCTCTGGTACTTTGACATTCAACTCTAAAATGATGCCTTTTAGGGCTTTGTTTTGGTGGTGTTTTTGTTTTTTTTGTTTGTTTTTTTTTTTTCCAGTGGTGGTGGAGGGAAAGTAGGGGTGAAGGATGTTTAACTCCCTCTGATTTGAAGGTTTTTGACCTGACTTCAGACTGAACTTTGAAAGACACTGTTAAAAATTATTAAGGTGTATTAGACATGGTAGGAAAAGTAGTGCTTATTAGATGAATTCTGATGGAGGTGAATCTAATTTTGTTGAGTATGAGCTAACACAAAGCATGAACCTAACAGTAAATATATTCAAGAGATTATATTCCTTCCTTTCTTGTGTTGAGGTAATCTGGCATCTGTGACTACCTGTCTTTAGGGCAGTTTAAATTGTAAATTCCAGTGGTGAGCACTCTGGGACGCAGAACAACTAGTTCTGCAACAAAGCATATTTACTTTGTAATAGCATTGGATATAAACAACTCATTTCTCATACTTGGTCTCTCTCTTTGAGCATATTATAATGTAATCCAGAGGAAGTTTTTAAAAAATTTTCTGTCTACAGTGCAATATTCTCAAAACTGTAGAAGTAAAAGACACTGACTGGAATTTCTAGTGGTCCACTGGGGTCCATTAACTTCCTCTTTTGCCCATCTCTGCCTAAAACTGGAAGAAATCTTGAGGACTAAGAGTTCTCTTCCTATACATCATATAATATTAGAAAAATTCTGTACATAAGGGAAGGATGATTCCTTACAACCAACTTCCCTATTTTTTTGGGTCCTCATAAATCATTGAAATTTGCTAATGCTGCTGAAGACCTCAGAATCTAAAACATAGAACAGATAAAGTTGTCAAAGTTTGAAATTCACATGTTTGTTTGTTTGTTTGTTTTGTTGTTGTTGGGTTTGTGGGGTTTTTTTAACTACCTCATCACATTTTCAAAGCTTGGGAAAGCAGAAATGTTTTTCTAGCTGCTTGCAGATCCAGAGTAATTTTAAGAAATGAATTACAATATTGTGGTTTTGCCACCATTTCCCCATTATATTACATTCCTTACTTTTTATATTATTTCTCTCTTCTGTGCTGCAAACCTTTTAGTATTTTTATCTTTTTGCAGCTACCATACCTCTATGGCACTCTTCTCTCTTTGGCCATATTCAGATCTGGTCTGGAGATGCTCACACTTAGCATCTTGCAGTGTGGTTTTTTCCCCCTTTTTTTGGGGGGTAGGAGTTTTGAGTCTTTATATTTCTCAACTGACCGACCCTCATTAAGAACATTAAGAACCTCCTGTGTTCTACTTAAAATGCTTTATATCCCTGAACTTTATATCCTTACTGTTCAGACTGTGATGGATTCAAGAAGTTTAAGAAGAAAGTTAACTTGAATACTTTAGATTGAAGAAGGGACAGTTATTGTGTCTTCTGTTGTATTAAGTATTTGCTCTGATAAGCTTACAGTTGATGTCACTTCTGGAAACTGTGACTGATGGAAAATGCTGTGGTGCTCATGGCACCATGAACCATGTTTGAAGCACCATCCTCTTCAAAGGAATCTCAGTGCAGTTAAGACAAAATCAGTACTAGTGGAATAAAAATTTGTAGCGTCATGTAAAATAGTCATGTTGATCATCTGTATAATGATGGGATGTTTATATTTCATATCTGATGCTTCTACATCTTTTTTCAAGACAGAGGGGAAAATGTATCAGAATTTCATCTATGCCTAAGCAAGCTAGGAACTTACCCTTACATTTGAGAAATTAATAACTCATCAGTCAGAAAATGGCTTAAATCCCAAAAATATCAATATTATATTCTCACACTCTGTGAATACTTTTAGCAAGATGAAAATAATTATAACTGTGTTCCAGTTAAAGATATTTTCAATTGCTCTGTTGATACCATCTGAAGAACAGAAAATTTTACAAGCACTATTTCATGAACAGACTTCAAATGAGTTGTCAGAAAGTGTTAAGAAATGTAAAATCACATAGTTTATTCTACTGTTAATTTCACCCAATTTACTCTTGATATGTTTAATCATATAATGCTTTTTATTCCTAGCACTTATTTAACCTTATTATAGTTGGAAGAATTTCCTCTTCTTTAATAAAGTAAATGAGAAATGAAAATAGGAATGTTCATCTAAAGTGTTCTCATCAAGTTGACTAAATATCAAAAAGGAGACATTTTATGGAGTTTTTTCCCTGTGCGAAGTAAATCTTTTAAATTAAATTGGAAGATTTCTGTAATAATCAAAAGATGACTGCTTACCATTTTGGTGTTCTGTCTTCATTACTGTTATGAAAATAAGTTCTACATGATTATTCAAATATTTCAGATAAAGTAGGTTCATTTGTAAATTTACCTGTGTGAAACATGCCCTGTGCTAAGCTATTTGTGAACACTGGTCTTAAGTGTTCTTCTTCCTCATAGAGAATATGAGTAACTCATAACTAATCATTAAAATAGTCATATTTTAATAGTCTGTGGTATGGCCTATGTTTCATTATATTTTTTTTTAAATGCTAGTTACAATTTTTTTGGTGCTGTGAAAGTGTGAGAAAAAAAGAGTATGTTCAAATAGGTGTTCTGAAACCATCTGTATTAGGTCTAATTCTATACAGTTAAAACCTGGAGAACTGAATGCTTTGATCTTATTGATCTGACTTTTATATATATA
>VYXB01000125.1:324726-406670 GCA_013397135.1 Pachyramphus minor
TATTTTTTTTTTGTTGTCATTGTTGTAATGAAAATATTTACCTTATTAGCACCTCTACTTCTAGTTCACAAAAAATTCTCTCTGGCTTGCTCTTTCCCCCTACTATGTATTGCTCATTGTCAAAATCCTGTCTGTATTCTGGCAAAAAAAAATGTCCAGTTGCACCTCAGTAGTCTTGCTATGCTACCAGTTGTTTTAATGAAAGAAAAAACGCCAGTGTAAGGCAAAATATCAGATATCAGGAGGAAGTTCTTTACAGAGAGGATAATCAGGCACTGGAATGGGTTGCCCAGGGAGGTGGTGAAATCTCCATCCCTGGAGGTATTCAAGAAGCAAGAAGTAGCTTTTCAGAGAAAAATTAATTAGACCTAAATAAACATCTTTGGATGAGATGTATACAGTAATGACATTAAAAAGCCCAGACATTCTCCCTGCAATTCCTTGTCTGTTTCAACTGAATATTTCTTTTAGCATTGCTATTTGACTTCTTTTAAGAAGTCAATTAGTTTTAAAATTGTAAGTCTTGTAGTTGTCTCATCATGCCCTATGACACAAAAGAAGAGTATTTCAGTAGAATTTATAATATTAAGTTGCTAAAGCAGTGTATGGTCCTTTAGAAAGGTCTTAAAGGATGTTTGATTCAGATTAAGGGAAAAGAAAAATGTTAGCTGAATAGCAATGTCCCCAAAGCAAATACTTTAACAGGAATGGCAACATAAAGGATCTCCTGTGTTAAGGGCCATATAAAGCAAATGCACTGTCTAGACATTATTTAGTCTGCCTATTGAAAAGATGACATATTTTTAAAAATATTTTCAGTGTTATGGTTTGCATGCCAACAGAAAATAGCATCCAAAGTAACTTAAATATTTTATACCATTAGTGGAAACTCAGTGAGTGTATTTTTCATATTCTGTCCTTAAATTTTACTTCTAGCTTTTATATTTTAACATTTTTCATCTCTAACCAAAACCAAATTTGAGGTGATATTGTCCCTGTTTCAGAGATGGTACATTAAAAAAAAAAGGCATTAAGCCATTTATTCAAGATAATATAATTAATTAGAAGCAGCATCATGTGGGGGAAAAAACAAACAACAAACAAAACATTGAACCTAATCTTCATCAGAGTTTGTCACCTTGAGAAAGTCTATCACATTAAATTGGTGAGAAGGAAAACTATGTGAACAGAAAAAGTCACCGGAATCTGCAGTACATATTGCAAGGGTGCATAGAAGTCAGTTCTTTCACAATCATCTGGAGAGAAATGAAGAGTTTGATTTTTACAGAAATCAACATGGTAGGTATGTTAATTTGCAGAATTTTTTTGTGAAAGCACAAGTCTATGTCTCAGGTATGAATAATGGCCATTTTGCTACACACTGCTCTCTTCAGGCCAATCTGCTTTGTATCTATTACTTGTAGTCACTGTGAGGAGAGCAATTTCTTTTTTTAACAGCTATTGTGTATTCTGTCAGCTTCTCTCATGGTATCTCTGAAGTTACAGATATTTATTTCTCTCTATATAAACAGTTTCACAGAGTAAGTTGTGCAGAATCTATTCTCAACAACTATGAATAGTGGGGTTTTCTTTACCTTCAGAAAAATGCAGATAATTGCTAAAATTATTAATATATTAATTTATAATAAAATAACATAATCAATTTTGGCTATAAAATTTAGGCAAATTTTTGGGGTGAGGAAAGATGTGCAAGATATGTGTGTAAGGAAGGATTAAGGAATTAATGCATTGGCTTTATTTGCGTGAAAAACATTGAAAAAGTACTGGAAGCTCTGTTCTGACTTGACATCATGTATTACCTTGTTGTATCAATGTGATTTCATGTTATACTGCACAATATAATTAATCATGCAGTAAGGTAGTAAGGCAAGCATTTGCCAAAGGAGACACTGTCCCTTTAAAGATGTATAAATGCAAAAGGATGGCTGAAATCTATAACAAACAGATTTGAATGTCTTGGGTTTTTTCCTTTTTCTGACTAATGATGAACACCGGTTGCTCACAATTGAGCAATTTTTCCTGTTACTTTCAAAAAAAACAAGTAGAGAATCATTCTTCTTGGACCAGGGCACATCTCTAAAGGCAGTGAAATTTCAAAGGAATTGATACACAGCTATTATTAAGGAGAATAAAAGAAAAATGAAAGTCTTTTGCATGATCACTCTGTTTATGTGCTATAAGAATAGGGCATAGATTCAGTGTTGATAAACTCCACCATGAATGGCAGCAAAACCAGACAATCTTGGTGAAGTGAAAGGAATTACAGAAGCCCAGTGTATCTCAGTATATTTTCTACATGTGAAAATTATCCATCAGAAGATAACTAATTTCAATAGTGGAAAAAAGGACATATTTGTTTTTATTTATGTCATTGAGACAGCTCATAAGACAGCATTACCTAGGAAGGTGATAGGACACATCCCTTAATCTCTGTTAGACTGTATGTGATGATATAGTGTTAGAGCCATTTTTGTCATGAATTTAGTGCAACCCATAGACAGTGTTATCTAACTGAAGAGTGCTTCTTCACAAAAGCAGTACATCTGCCTTCACTTGGAAACAGGGTTTTTTTCAAACAATAAGGAAGGATATACAAATTCTGTTTTCAAATTAGAGCATCTGCATGTGTTTGCAATTAGAGCCTGGCACAGCTGTGTTTTTCTTAGATGCTCATGCATTTGCCTTGTTACTCTCTGTATTTAATATTATACTTAACTTTGTAGTTTCATGGTTCCTGTTTTGCCTGTTTTTAGTCCTCTTCAAGTTAGGTCATATAATTAAGTGGGAGGACTGAGTCTAATAAATCAGACAATTGAACTTACAGACCTTTAAGGTATCAAAGTATGGTTTGCACACAACTATAATTCTATCAAACATTTAAGGTGATCTGTTTCAAGTTGCCTTGTAAGCTCTTTCTTCCAAATCCTCTTCTTTAAAATACCTTGCACTCCATGCATATGCCTGTGCATCAGATATTTTAATAGAAGTGTAAGTTGTAGTAAGGGCAGCAAATAGTATTAAACTAAGAGGGGAATTTCAAGGGTAACTTTGTTACTTTTTTGTTTGTTTTGTAGCTTCTTGTGCTAAATGAGCAAAATGGGCATTTCATGACACCCTACTAAAGAGTGGTATATTTAGCCTATTACAGCTGTGCTCAATGGACCTGACTTTATCAACTAAACTCCATAAAGTACATTGCAAGCGCTTTTCTGAAGCAGGCTGGTTGTACTGACTTCAATTAAGTTATTCTGGACTCCTGATGATGTTGGTGATTTCTGAGGGGCAAAGAAATCTCAAACAAGCAGGCACCTAGATGTTGTGTGTCAACCCCTGCTGGCAGCTAAGGACCATACAGTCAATCATTCTCTCCATCCACTAGTGGGGTGGGGAAGACAATGTAACATGCAAAGTTAAGTTTGAGAGTTAAAGATAGCTTAATAAGCAAAAAAATATGGAAAAGAAATAAAGCAAAACAGAATAAGTGATCCAGAGGCAATACCTCACTACCTCCCACTAGTAGATCATTGCCCAGATGGTCTCCAAGCAGTGGCTACCTAGCCAAACTCGTATCCCTCAGGTTTATTATTGGGCATTATGTTATATAGGATGGAATATCCCTTTGGTTCATTTGTCCTGGTTGTGCCCCCTCTCAGCTTACACATCCTCAATGTTTTCGCTTCCTGGACATAGTGCAAAAAAGAGAAAATCTTAGAGATATATAATTGCTGCTCAGCAATAGTCAAAACACTCATGTGTTATCAACACAGTTTTAGTCACAAACCCCAAACATGGCACCATATGGGATGCTATGAAGGAAATTAACTCCATCGCAGCCAGAGCCAGTACAGAGGAGGAGACCAAATTTTGTTGCAATGTTTATGATAGTATATTTCTCTATGCTTAGTGGATGGTAATTAAGTTGGTAGATCTGCAGAGAAATCAAAAAAGAAGACTCAGCCTTTATACAGGAACTAAATATAGAGATGACTATTTTTTATATGTGAATTATTTTTCACCCTTGCTCATTTTAAATATAGTTTTTCTTGATCCTGCTTTTCCTTCTTCTCCATCTATTTTCCATATTTTCTTTTCTAGTCTTTACACAATTGTCGTCCATTTTTTAACCTGACCTAAACCTTATAACTTATTCCTAACCCCTCCAATGATCTTAAGCTGTTGAAATTGCCTTAATGAGCTGCTTTTTCTATTGCTGGTCTTCTAAGATTCAATTATCTTAGTTTGTGTCTATGGGCATGCATTTCTTTCGGTTAGTGTTTCCAGCTACTTACTTCAGCAACTACATTAGAAATTCTTTTGCACATTTGAAGAAACTATACTAAAAGACCCTTACCTTTTAAAATATTGCATATATTTTAATATTATTAGTAGTAAATACTTCTTGGTTCTGATATCTCCTTATAAGTGCCTCTCATAATTTAGGGGGTTATTTTCTTGCTCCAGAGTTTTTATCAAAGCTTTTATTTTTTTTAAACACTACTAACTTAGCTTTAAATATTTTACAAACACTAATTTTTAAGAATTTGTGAAATAAATGGACTTATACCCATTTCAGTGTGCATAGAATTTGTAAATTTTTTCCAAATTACTTAAAATTGCTTTCAGACCAATTTGTATTTTGTGATTTTAAGATCTAAGATATTATGAGCTACTACAGGTAGAAATTAAAGCTAGTTTTCATTAGAAAACTAGAATGCTTGCTGATCTACAGGATATAAAATACATTATTTATTTTGATACATATAATGGACCTTCAGTGAGCTATTCAACAATAAACTATAATCAAGTCTGGAATCTGAGTTCCCCTCAACCCATATTAAGGTACAAAAGAAAAGATTCCATTAGCCTAGAATAGGTTTCAAAATATGGTGTTTTCTCAATATAAGCAGGTGTTGACCTCTGGAAAATACATTGCAGTATGAAAAATTCAGATTTCAAACAGATTAAGCTATTCTTGTCATCATGTATACCCCTAAAAAAGGCATTGAGCAGGCTGCTGGTATTCTCACATTGTCCTGAGCACCCACAGGCAGAAGCACTGACTTTAAGAGCTAATGGGGCAAAGCAGTAATAAGATTAAGTTCTAAGCTGAAAATTTCACAGTGTCTACAATGCTTAAACTCTTTCCCTCTAACTCTTTTTAATTGAACAGTAATACTTTTGAATCCAATTGGAATTGGATGACCAGCTTACACCGTCCATTGTGTCAGAAGGGGAATTTTTGCTCCTGTGAAGTAGCCCATACATTTTTCTTAGATGAGCATTGCTGAGGACTAAGCAGGAATACTTTAGGACTACAGTTGTAATGGATTGTTGAGTTCTGCTTCTTCGCTCTTTCTGTCTAGAGTAGAAGTGGGATTTTGGTTTGGATGTGCTTGACTAGAGAGGCTGTGATCAGAGAACTGAGGAAACATTGTTTTAGGCTCTGGTGTTTTCTTCTGCTTTCAGGAGTAAATGCTGCATTACATTTTTTTTTTTTTTTAATGGCACAAAATACAGTGTCAGGTCACTCCTTCCTGTGAGCATATTTTGCTTTCTGTCAGTAAGTTGAATTTTTTTCACTTCTGGTCTTTATGCATGAAGTGCTACAGAAGATACAATTTATGTATCTAATTCAGAAAAGAAATATGGAAATAAAGATTTTCAATTAAAATTGTTTGATCCCTTTCTGATGCCAACAATAGTCATTGGAGGGCCACAGGCACAACCTGTTTTTTTTAATTGAAAATTCCTTCTCATTAAAGATTCATCTACCGTGCAAATAATATTTTCATCAGGGACTAGAATGCAGAAATTTTCATCCATAATGAGCTTCTTCTCATGATTTCTCGCCATTTCAACAAAACTGAAATTTCTTTTTCCTTTAATAAAAGCAGAGTTCTCTCAAGAAAGTCACATCTGTGGCTGGGGCAGTGCACCCTGTCTAACCAGAGTGCTCTAGAGGTTCAGTATTTGCATTATCTTGAAACCAGTGCAGATCTCCAAATAAACAGACATAATTTTTTTTTTTGGGGGGGGGGAGGTGGGAGTGGGGGTGCATGGGGAAAGAAGAAAAAGTTTGAAGTGTGTTTTCCCTAATATCTAGAACTGTAGTTTTGCACAGCAAGTACATCTGGATTTGAGTTTCTTTTTTTCCTGAGAGTTTCTTGTGACTTTTTTTCCTATATCCTAAATGTGTCTCATTGGCTTCATATAAAAATATGGAGCAGGACTGGACTAAGGATAGATATTACATCAGCTGACAGTCTACAGTCAGTAGAAAGATACAGATCTCCATAGAGCACATTTTGTCTTTTCCTAAGATGTATGACTAAATCAAACAAACTGTGTTCTGAAAATACCTAATTTGCTGCACTGGGTATACAGAAATCTAGGCAAGCAGCGTAACAATGAGACTTCTCTCCTGTGAGGATAGGCTGAGAGATTTGGAGTTGTTAGTCTGGAGAAGAGAAGGCTCCAGAGAGACCTCATTGTGGCCTTTCAGTACTTAAAGGCGGCTTATAAGAAAGATGAAGACAAATTTTTTAAGCAGTGACATCTTTGTGATAGGACATAAGGTTTTAAGCTAAAAGATTATGATTTTAGACTAGCTATAAAGAAATACTTTCATGTGAGGGTGGTCCTGGACCAGGTTGTCCAGAAAGGTGGGAGATGCCCTATCGCTAGAAACATTCAGGATCAGGGCAGACAGGGCTCTGAGAAACCCGATCTAGTTGAAGATGTCCCTGTTCACTGCAGGGGGTTAGGACTAGATGACCTTTAAACGTCCCTTTCAGCCCAAGCCAATATTTGAATCTATGATTCTATGATTTATACTGTGTATGTCTACTATTAAGTGAGATTCCTCTAGCCTGCAGAAAGATTGGCACTAAGCAGTTCCCTGCCAAGGATACTGGTTGTCATGAGTCAGAAAAGAAAAAAAGAAGGAAAGAGCATAATGAAAAAAAAAAAAAGAAAACCATTTATTTATTTTAGGGTACATGTCTTCCAGACATATCACACTTCCTCAGAAATTTCATACATCAGTGAAAAATAAGTTATGATGCTTTTCTGCTCAAGAAAATAATTTGGAGCATAATTCACAGTTGTGTAAGACAATTACTGAGATCGATTGCATACTATAGATGTCTTGCTATAGTTTGCCCTAGTCTTTCCTACTATGCTGATTCCAAGTAAATATGCTTAGCTGAAAGATACATGCAATGCAGAAAGATTCATCTCGTTATTAACAACTTCACTTCAGATTTAATTTAACCACAATAATGATATGTGTCTTGAACTTGCACACTAAAATTTTCTGTCATGAAAGAGAGAGTGGGCTGAGAGAGAAGTCATAGTTGTGTCAGCGAGAAGATAAAAAACGTAATGGCTTTGTCAGTGGATTTTATTTAATCAGTGTGTGGAGAGGGAATAGGGAGTTAGACAAGCTCTGGCTAGCGTTGACAAGAAAAGGGAAGGAAGGTGAATGGATCATCCAGCCAGAAAGCACAAAGAAGATTAGTGTGAGGCTGAGGTTTCAGAAAGTAAAGTTCATAGAATCAGGATGTTTTGGATTGGAAGGCAGCTTAAAGATCATCTAGTTCCAATTCTACCACGGGCATGGACACCTTTCACTACATGAGGTTGCCTAGAGCTCCACCCAGCCTCATCTCGAACACTTTCAGGCACGGGGCATCCACCACTTCTCTGGACAACCTGTTCCAGTGCCTCACCACCTTTACAGTAAAGAATTTCTTCCTAATATCTAATCTCAGCTGACTCTCTTTCAGTTGAAGCCTGTTACTACATGCCCTTGTATAAAGTCCCTCCCCTGCTCTCTTGTAGGCACTCTTCAGGTACTGCAAGGCTGCTGTGAGGTCTCCCTGGAGCCTTCTCTTCTCCAGGCTAAACAATCCCCCAGCTCTCACAATCTGTCTTCACAGGAGATGTGCTCCAGTCCTTTGATCAGCTTGGTGGCCCTCCTCTGGACCCACTCCAACAGATTCATGTCCATCCAGAGCTGGATGCAGCACTCAGGTGGAGAGTGGAGTAGAGGGGTAGAATCAAATCCCTTGATCTGCTGGCCACACTTCTTTTGATGTAGCCAAAGATACAGTTGGATTTTTGGGCTACAAGCACATACTGTTGGCTCATGCTGAACTTCTTGTCAAATGGGGATGCCCTTACCCATGTTCAGGACCTTGCACTTGGTTATGGGACTTCATGAAGTTCACGCAGGCCCACCTCTGAAGCCTGTCAAGGTCCCTCTGGATGGCATCCCTTCCCTCCAGTGTGTCAACTGCACTAAACAACTTGCTGTCATTGACAAACTTCCTACAATCAATCCTACAATCCATGTCACCAACAAAGATTTTAAACAGTGCCTGACCCAGTACTGAGCCCTGAGGAATGACACAAAGGGGGAGCCTTCACCTGAGCTGAATTTCGACTGGAGACAGAGAAAGCGATACTGCTGCATCAGGAGGCCCTGTTCTTTCTCTGGTGCCTTCAGACCTTTACCCCCTGTTCTCTCCCACATTTCGATGTCTGACATAGGGTGGGAACAAAAGATGCCACTGAACTGAAATTGAGACCTTGACAAGAAAATTTGTGGAACCAGAGAAAACCTGTGCCAGCAGAGAAACAGAGAGGGAATATGTATTGGAAAAGTAATTGACTGGGAAGGGTCAAATAATTCAGTACTTTAAAATTATTTCAAACTTTGATGTCAGTAAACATTTTAGTATTTGTTAGTGTACAATAATGTTAATAATGGCTAATTCCTGTCTATTTTTTCAGTAATGCATTGGGTGCTGTAAGGCATCCTTTCCTTCTAGAATAGAAAAGAAATTAGAATAGAAATTAGAAAAGTTAGAGTGTTAATCTACATCCTCAGTATGCTGAAATTTTGGCTATGATTCAGAAAAGCAAAATAGCAAAAAGAACAGCAAGAAAAACAGACTAATAAGCCCGAGGAATCTCACAAACATATGCAAGAGTTGTTCAGAAACTAGAAGTTACCACAAAACAGCAATTTGAGAAACATGAAATAAATATTTGAGCTAAAGTAAAAACAGAAAATATTGAGACCAAACAGCGGATACTAAGTAATAGATTCCTCTTATCACAGAACTATGCAGCTTTCTTGTCCTGTTCAGACTCCGCTGACTTTTGAATTTCAACTGTCATATACATCAACAGATTGTCATGGCTACAGTGTAGATCACAGAAGTGATCACAGACTCCTGTACAGATTTAGATAATGTCTGCATTCAATAAAAGAATGAAAGTTTTTTTCCAAGGAAAACTATCAAAACCATATAGACAGAGATTAATTTGATCACATATAAGCATTACTATATGCACAGCGTTAATAGCTAGGACATGCAATTTATTTCTTTAGCTGTTTATGATTTTGTAATGCTATTTATTTCTTTTTCAAGATAATGACTTGCAGGATCTTCAAACCATGTGTAATGAACAATTATTTTAATTTTGTAAATGAGTCTTCACAGTAGTTATCAGCATGTATTATGCCAACAAAGATTCTAATTTTCTTTCAATTCATTCATTTTAATTCATTCTATATTTTTTAAAGGAAGAATAATGGTACATATGTAGAAAGTGAACTGTCCTCCTCTGCTATTGCACACATCTGTCATGGACATTGTGCTTTGTATGTCTGATGTTGTGTTATTGATATTTGAGATGGGGCAAATTATTATGCAGTAAAATAAGAACAAATTGTGACATTGTTTAAATTCAGACAGGTTGTAAGTTATGCAATTACATCTGCACCATAGGACACCCAATTGTAATTTCATATGCACAGTATTTAATGTGTTTCTATGTAAACTTACTGTAAGTTAGTACTCTCTCAATGGATTATAAATTGCATGTATTATTTAACAAGGTCCAGTGTGAAATGTTTACTGAAAGATATGTGTGGGAAATGTTGTTTTTGTCAGGCAAATTAGATTTGAATGGTTGTGTTGATTCACACGGATTGTAAGATAGGAAATGTGTCCTGAAAAAAAAGTACACAGTATATTTTTAGAGATTATTGTTCACAGTGGAATGTCTTTGCTGATCTAAAGCTTATTTGTAATGACATATTTGCATCCTTATAAGAACTGTGGCTAGGAGAAACTGTTTTTCTTTATTGTGATTTGTTAAAACCCCCACTTGTTATCAGCAAAATGATTAATTGGTCTGGAAATCAAAAAAATGTGTTTTATAAATGAAATTGATCAGTGAAGAACTTTAATTAGTTGTAAATGTAGATTGCCTCAAGATGGTAGGGTGATGGAAAGCTTTGCAGGTTGATGTTTAGACAGGATATTTCAAAGACTCTATTTCTTATCTTAATGCATTATTGGACACTCTCTTAGCATACAATTATTTTACATTAGAGCCATTAAGTTAATTCTTGATCACAGACTTTTTTGTTAATTATTGAAGCAATTAGGTTTTGTTTCTACTATGTATAATTTCTTTTCTTTGAACCAAACTTGGTCTGATAAATAGTTTGTAGAAGAAATCAGTGATGTCGTTGAAAAAAAGTGCTAGTATTTGGCTTTCTTCTGACTAATTTATGGAGCAATAGAGTTTTTACTTAACTAGGTGTAGCCATGCTGAGGATGGAAAGTGTGATTATCATTTTAATGCATAATTAAAACAATAAATAAATCAGATGTGAATTTTGACAACAGTGAGGGGTAGAAGACTTTATCTTGGGGCTTTGCAACAGTTTAGGGAAAACAATTAATTGCTGATTAGACAGTAAAAAACCTGAACTGTACTGGGATCTCAATTATATGGTGCAGGGAAGCAAAGGAATCCCAAAAATGTTCATGCTCAGTTCTAATAGCTGTAATCATCTTCTTTCCCTCTGTTAATACTTCTGTGCTCTGAGGCTATTCAGAGCTTAAACTGCCTTTCAACCTACTCTAATCTTTAGCTGATAGCACTGATCTTTCACCAGTGAGGCCAAAGAGGACCAATGGGGAGAAAACTAGGTCTCCATATAACTTTGATTTTCAAGGCAATGTACTTTTTGACAACTCAGTGCAGTGAGTATTTATCTTTACTAGAGATGTCTTATTTCTCCTTGAGATTCCTGCCAATAAATTTTGAAAGAAGGAGTTTTAGGGTACCCCTGAATACTTACCTCTACATGAATACACTTTTACACTTTAAGTATGTGAAAATGCATAAACTGTCAATTAAATTATCACACTTTTTCTGAAAAAAAACCCACAAAAATGAACAAAACAAAACAAGGGAAAAAACCAGTAAAACTTCTGCTTCTGTAACGAAGAATCAGTATGCACCTTTCTCAAATTGGACTTTACAACTGATTTGTTCAAGTGAGAACAATGTGTGCAGGAAGAACTATTGATAGATATCCAACCATTTCACCTTAGAGTGTTGTCAGACATAATTGCTGATGTGTTTACAAGTTTTGCATGTTCATCTAATTTATGTGGTACGTAAACTACGTACACTACATCTGGGATTAAGGTGTCATTGGTCAGAAAAAGGATTTCTTACTACATAACTGACAGCTCCTTAGCAATAGTGTTTATTTACCTTACACTATGGCAAGACTGTCATATTTGTGATTGTTTTGGATTTGCAACTATTTAATTGTGAAGATTATGCTACAACCCTTAGCAGCTGTATGTCAGTCTTCTAGTTGGATTATTAGACAGAAAAATATTGGGTCTTTACTGGTGAATATCTATGTGTATGTTAGTGTTAATTTAAAACCAGTCCCTGTTGCAGAAGATAAATTTACCTTTCATTACATTAAAAGTCTGCATAGTGATCAGGTAACATGTGCAGGTATAAGATACATGTTGAGGAGTGCATTTTGACAAGTCAGATTTACCAGTTCAATTACCATTTATGTTAGGAGACTCTCCTTTGTCTTCAGCTAATTTATAAATGGGCTCTTGTAGTCCCAAAACACAAAAACTAAATCTCAAGGAGTATTTTAAGATATTTCTTGATTTGTACATTGAGATATGAAAATGTATATTGTTTTTGCAACTACTGTGCACCGTGTCTATCCTGTATCAGTGGTTTTAATATGTGTTGTGACTGTACACACAGGATGTTGTTTTAACAACATCAACATTGACTGAGCAGTTGAAACTTTTCATGTTAATTTTCATGTGAAAAATGGTTGACACAATTATATGCTCTAACGGGTAAAATCCAAACGTTACTAGAAAAAAAGTCTTACATCTCCCTGGGGGTAAACACACAGTTAATAAGAAACATACCTGTAGATTAACATTTCTGACTTTCCATATTTTAAAAATTATAATTGTTCCATTAGTCCAGACTCAACGTTGATACTTACACTGCATCACCTGGACCCTCATGCACAAAGCTTCACAATAAAAACTTTAAGTAAGTCCGGTAATGAACTGAAGCATGGCAAAACATGGTTACTTATTCTGGTAGCAATAAAAAGATTTTTTTTAAAAATGTAATGTAACAGGACTGTTACATGAAGTCCTACTTTCATTGAAAAACTAATTGTTTAAGTATTTTCTCTTTCTTACAGATATACTGGCCTATGTTTACACAAACTTCTTTACATTTTAACCCTTTATTTTTATGTTTAAATGCATTTATTTAGGAACTTTGGAATTCTTTTGTCATATTCCAATTCATTTATTTCCATGTGACTTCATTGTTATGTCAAGCTTTTACCACACAAATTGTTTGTCCCAAAATGCCTAAGGGCCTAAAAACCTCTAATTACCAGACCTTCTTTTCCGTTTTGAGAGGAAACTGGAAAGGTTCAGGTTTATTTTCCTTTTCCTCACCTTCTACTCCAAATAAGTATGTCTGATTTACTTAAATACCCTAAATTTTTTTCAGGAACTGGTTTTTATTCACTTCTCTATGGTAGTGTATCCTAAATTAAGCATATACTTCCATTTCCCTGGGGTGTTTGGGTTTCGTTGGTTTTTTTTTTTTTTNCCACACTCATTCTTGTAACTCTCTGGGTCACAGTATGCAATCTGCCTCTCTTCCACATCAAACATTCTTCTCA
Source organism: Pachyramphus minor (assembly GCA_013397135.1). Lineage (NCBI taxonomy): Eukaryota > Metazoa > Chordata > Aves > Passeriformes > Tyrannidae > Pachyramphus > Pachyramphus minor. Next base: position 337,817 of record VYXB01000125.1, read on the forward strand.
TATGCATATTTCTGAAAGAATCCCTGAAACACTCATTGTTCTTGGCAGGAGTGAGATATCACAGAAGGAAGGCTTATTATCTTCTTCCCAAATAGTTCCTGGGATTGTGAATCTCAAGGACAGGAAAGTGTTTAAAGCCCTGAGAGAAATAGGTTCTGTAGATAATTTCTTTCTTGACCTTTTCTACTGAATAACATATTACTTATAATGGTTTTATTTTCTTTGGAGACACTAAAATATCTGAATTTTTGTTAACTTTACCACACCATAGTCTCTAGAAGACAGCAAATAGATACTAAGTAATAGGGAATGAGAGAAATAGAATAATCCTAATGGAATGGAGAACTACTTAGGCATGCATGCACCAGGAATTTGGAGTTGCACTTCTAGCAAGGTGTAAAGAACATATATAAAACTAACACCGCAGACAAAGCATGTGTCAATCAGAGGTCTTGGCAATGGACATGGCAGTGAATGCATTTGCATGAATGAGATTAAGTGGCAGGAATTAAACATAAAGCTCAAAACCACTAACACATTTAAAATATCTCATTCTGCAAAATCACACAAAAAAAATTTAAAATATCCATTTGTGCAATCTCTCAATAGTACTTCAAGAAAAGAAAAAGATGCTAAGTTTCAAGGTAAGGTGAAGAGAACTAACACTGAATTACTGCTTCAGAATGATGAAAACAGTAAAGTTGTTACTTTATTGTGCAGTGAAACTTTTAATTGCAGTACCGCAGAACATATTCTGTATCATTAACATTCCTTATCTGCAATGTTTAATTCGGACAGATTTATGTAATTGTGTGGTGCATGTAATTGTCTGGCTTCTCTCAGATCCAGTCACAGATGAGCATTATGACAGTCCAGCAAAGTTGAGCTCTTTCCTGTCATTTTAGGTAGCAAAGTGAAAAGATCTGCTGTCTTTCTAGTGAATTCACTTCTCTGCTAATTGCACCCTGAGGAGTAGTGTCAGCAACAAATCCTACCAAATCTTGCATAATGATTAAAAATGGAGAAACCAAGGCAGCTAAAGTAAAGGTCACTGTATAATCTCCATTTATTGAAACAAATAGAGTTAATCACAGTACTCCATCTTTTATAGATATCTTGGAGTGAGGTTTTTGGTGGTTTTATTTTTTTTCCTCAAACTGAAACTTGTAAATTTTTGTTTTAGCATTGGGCTTAGTGCTATGTTTATGAGCTTTCTGCATTGATAATGATGAGATGTTAATGACCTTTTCCTTGCATGAAAATTAACTTTTAAGCAAGGTTTAATTGTACTTTTGTTTATCAATGACTATGGAAACAGCCCTTTAGAGAAAAGAGAAAAACATGATGAGCAAAGTTATTGTGAAGGTATATGGTGATTACACTGGGCAGTCTCCTCTGCCAGCATAAATTTGACTGGATGAAAAAAGTAATGTTATTCACATTAGACAAATGTAGAATAAATACAATCATATAGGTATGGAAAATATTGTCTGAAGAGGTTTAGTTACATCGTGTTACTCAGATATATAAAAACTGTTGCAGCACAATTCTGTTTCCTAGTTTCTACATTTCTGTGATTATGTGCTGTTGTTTCAGTTTTAGCTAACTAAATTGGGAATTTTCATTTATCAGGATTTTTTTTTGTTTCAGTAGAAATTTGATTTGAGTTTGAGTTGAACCAAATCCAGGAGTTTTCAGCATTTAATGGAGCTGAAATTTTCAGGAAAGTCTTGTTTCTTGGGAAAAAATATTATTGGTTTTAAAATGTGAACTAAGATCTCCTCTTTGGGGGATGAAGAGATTTTGCTGGAAATAATTTTTTTTGTTTCATTTCCTTGATGATTCTTTGCAGTCTCTACTCAGTCGACTTTTGTTTGCTAATTTCATGCATATACAATTAACCTGAACATGCTAAACAATTGAAAAAGATAATATGAAGCTTTTAAAAACTGAAGGTACCAAATATAGGTGGATGACTTGGAACAAAAAGTTTAGTGGAGAAACTAAAATATAAATTTTGCCAGCACTATCCTTAAACAACTTTCTGAACTCCTCTGGTGTGTTTCAGTCTGAATGCAGTTTCTGAGAACCTAGATAACCTTGAAGACATGATGACTCAGTTTTTGAGTTATCCCATCACTGAACTCAGGATCCTCACTGAACTCAGAACTGTCTGGCTTCTGCTTGTTTTAGCCTGTAATTGTGAAAGACTACACTGCCTGCTTCTTTTAAATGCAAATGTTTCCTCTCTGTGACTCACATCTCCCACTGCAGGGTTTGTCCTCTCTTTTCATCTGTTTTAAATGGTTTGTCTTGGAAGTTTTGTAGGGGAAAAATATTACTCCCACCTGGAATCATGATAGATACTGTCTGTGTGTGTGTGCGTAGTCTCGTATCCAATGGGTTTCTTCAGAAAAAAAATTCAGAACAGTTTTCAGAACAATAGAACAAACAGAACAAACAAATTTCAAAACAGGTAATTTCTTTTATGAGAAATTTCCGGGAGTACTTTTCTCAGACCTACTCACAACCAGCCTGTGGCTCCCTTTCTCAGTGAATGTCATCTTGTTGCTAACTGGTGTCTTTTTTGAACAAAGTATCTGTTGATGACATTGGATCCTGTACGTGTTTCATAACAGTTGATAGTTACCATCAGTGAAATCTATGTGGATTATGAATTTAACCAGTTCCAGGAGAACACAGGAAGTCCTGCTGTGACAGATGCTTCTGAACTCTTTGAGAGTTGAACAAAGCGGGAGCAAGGTCTTTTCATTGGTCCTGGGCCACATGGTATGATTTGGACCTTTCAAAATACACGATGTTTGTTTCTGGGTATTTCTTAAGATATTTTGAACTATTACTCCTCTAAATGTACATACAAGTTCCCTTTTTCGCATGAATAGTAGAAACATACACACACGTATATATCATTAGAGAATTTCATTCCCCTTGTGTTGGGAGTAGTCTGTGGTATGTACTGTTCCAGGGGTCAGGTGTTGCTTTGGTGCAGGACCATGCCAGGGAGCATGCTAGTAATTGGTTGAGACAGACACATGGTTGAGCTGTGACTGAGCTTGTCTGGTTTATTCAGCAGTGAAGTCAGAAAGTTATTGCCATGCCTGTTTGTGGCCACAGGATTTTGCTGTCCCCTTCTGTGGAGAGCTAAACAACACTTTGTGCCCCAGGTCCTAGGGCTGTCTCTGTGAGGAAAACAGCTAGGACCATATGGCTGAGCCCTGGCTCCAAATCAGACTTGTCAGGCAAAGGGCTCCTGTGTACTCAGAAATAAATAGGTAGCTGCTTGCTCTGAAGGTGATTTGTTGAGGTGTTTCCCTGAGAGGCAGGAACTCAGTGCCGTCAAGATCTGCTTGGTCTGCACCAAGTGCTGGCCAGCAGTTCATTGATCTCAAAGTATATTAAATTAAACATTTCATGCTCTCTGAATCAGCAAATTCAGCTTTAATTGTATTTTGTTTAATTAAATCCTATAAACAAATTAATTCTTTCTGCAATATATTACCATTTGCAGTACATTTTAGGTATATATTATTATTATTTAATTGCTGTAACTACAGTACTAAGACAACTGTAATAGTTGACAAAGCTATTCTTTATTTTTAGAGGATATTTTAGTCATCAAGGGGTGACTTTTTGTTTGCTTGTGCTGTTTTTTTTGGGAGGGTTGTTTGGCTCTGTTTATTTTATTTATTATTTTATTTGCTTTTGCTTGTGGTTAGGATTATTTTATTATTTTATATTTTCTTTTTTTTTTTTTTTTTAGGTTTTTGTGTTTTATTGACAATAAGGTCCTGGTTTATACATTTCCATGTCATCCAGAGGTTGACATGGACAAGTGGCAGAACAGCAGTGGTAGCTTTTTCAAACCTGTCAATGTTTATTTTTACATTTAGTAGTAGTCCAGTTAAAATGAATTATTTCACTGGGGCAATGTAGGTATATGACTGTCTGTAGGATAATGACTATTCATTTTCATCACCTTTTTGGAAAGTGTCAGAGCATTTACTCTCACAGACAACCTTGGGCAATTTGGAGGGCTTTATTTTTAATTTCATTTTTGTTATGTTCACAAAGAATTCTAAGATCCTTAGATGAAAGACAGTAGAGATGGTCAAAGCATCCCTGCCAACCATCTCCAAAGCAGCCTTCTACAACAGCCTTCCTTAACCTGCTAGTGCCTGGCAGGGAGCCAGTGGCTGTGTAAGGAGCTGTGTGAAGGGCAGGTAGCCCCTGGAAGAGAATTTTGACAGAATAAAGGCAAAGATGAAACTCCCGTGACCTCTGCTCATGAAGAAAACAGCTGTGACACTTACTTATTGTAGTCTATATTGAATAGATTGAAACTTGACCTTAATTTTAGTTTTCTGCAGTTTGGGGAAAAAAAAAAAAAAAAGTATGTTGGCTGTGTTTAAATAAGAGAACAATGTTATCTCCAGGTAATCAATAAGTGGGAATGTTCTTCACCAGCAGGAAAAAAAGTTATACTAGGGTTGGCTCTGAAGCAACCCCTTTATTGTTTAAAGTCACAATTATTCTCTTTAGAAAGGATGTAAAACTTCCATAGTCAGAGTTTCAACATAACAAAATGAAGTAGATAACACTAAATAAAGGTGCATCAGAGGACACAGTGCAAGAAGGATCAGTGGTTTAAGGAGGTCTGTAAATGTTCTAGGGAAAAAAAAATCATAAATACCCTCACTTTTCTCTCAAACAGATTTTTTTAAATAGTTGTGGTCATCTGTGATAACAAGTGATCTTTTAATGTTACTGTGTTAACATGTTGTCATGTTTTTGTAATAATATCATATCATGGTGAATGTTTGGGTTCTGATTTTTTCCATCTTTTCCACTGCCTTTCTTTCAATAATAGATATGTAAATACCTAATTTTTACTCAGCCATAGTATGTTGGATCAAACTCTTGATAGTTCACAGTTAATCGCTTAACATGTAACATAAATAAGAAGTGGAGCATGATTCTTAAAATTGTACCTGTATTCAAACTTTCTTGTAGCCTTCTATAAAAGCTGCTAACACTGAGATATGCAAAGGATTACTTCAGCCCTGCAATATTGTGGCTTAATCACTGCATCTTTACTCTCAGGGTGTTCCCATCAGATCAACATCTGTTTCCATCAGATCCATCAGATCACCAGATCAGTCGGGTTTCCATCAGATCAACATTGCTTCAAAATGTATAGTGTGAAAGACAAGATGGGCTTCATTAAAAGTTTTTACCTGAGATGCAGGACTAGATTCACAGAATATTATGGGGATATTGCTGTCCAAATAACTTTACACTAGGTAAACCCACTACCTCTATTAAGTTCCCATCTGAAGTGGTTTAAAATACATCTCTTTTCATTACTGATTTTTGTCTTGTTGCCTGAAATACTTAAATTCTGCTAATCTTGTGCAGCTAGACATTGATCTCATCAGGCTTCTTAAGATACCTGCTGTTCACATTGTTTGTTTCTGGTCTCAGAGCTTACCTACTAGATCAGCCCCAGCAAAAGTCTTGGGAATAAACAGAAAAAAGTGATGGTTATGTGATTGACTTACTCAAATATTTTATTCTGGTAATAATCAAATAGGGTAGCATAATTCTGTGTTCCAGGTGAATTGTTTCAACATTATCTTGGTAAATTTTCCACAGTCCCTCCCTGGATGCTGTTCCATTCTGTGTGAAACACATAGGAAAGAAGTATTTGTGAATGTGGTCTGTTGACCCTGTCTGACGACCAAGTGCCCACCGAAGCCCTTGTATCACTTCCCTCCTCAGCTGGATAGGGAAGTAAAGGTTCATGGGTTGTGATGAGGACAGGAAGAGGTCACTCACCAACGACCATCTTGGGCAGAACAGACTTGACCTGGGGAAATTAGTTTGCTTTATTACCAATCAAAGCAGAGTAACATAATGAGAAACAAAACCATATCTTAAAATACCTCCTTCCTTGCCCCACTCCCTTCTTCCCAAGCTGAACTTTACTCACAATTTTCTCTATCTCCCTCTACCCCCCTGCAGTGCTGCAGGGGGATGGGCAACGGGGCTGTGGTCAGTTCACCACTTGTCTCTGCTGCTCCTTTCTTCTCAGGCGGAGGACTCCTCACACTCTTCCCCTGCTCCAGAAAGGAGATCTCTCCCACAGGAAACAGTCCTTCACCAGCTTTTCTAACCTAAGTCCATTCCAGGGGCTGCAGTTCTTCATGACTGCTCCATTGTGGCTCCCTCATGTGGCCACAGGTCCCATCAGCAAACCTGCTCCAGCATGGACTCCTCTCTCCATAATGCCACAGGTCCTTCCAGGAGCCTGCTCCAGCTTGGGCTTCCCACAGGGTCACAGTCTTCTTTTGGGCATTTACCTGCTACAATGTGGGCCAAAGGTTGCAGGTGAATATCTTCTCCCCTGTGGACCTCTGTGAGTTGCAGGGAGACAGGCTGTCTCATTGTGGTCGGCACCATGGGCTGCAGGGGAATCTTGGCTCTGGCACCTGGAGCATATCTTACCCCTCCTTCTTCCCTGATCTTGGTGTCTACAAGGCTGTTTTTTTCACATTTTCTCACTCCTCTATCTGACTGTAGTTGCAGTTGCATGGGGTTTTTTTGCACCTTCTTGTATCTATTATCCCAGAAGTACTACCACTGTCACTGATGTGCTTGGACTTGGCCATTGAAAGGTCGGTTTTGGAGCCACCTGACATTGGCTGTCTTACATGATGGAAGCTTCTGGCAGCTTCTCAAAGAAGCCACACTTGTAGTCCCCCCCACTACCAAAAGCCTTGACATGCAGCCAGTGAGACTGAATGCTTCACAAATAAGAGAAATAAACTCCAGGTTTTGTATCACATACATTGCTTTTATATTAAGTATTTCTTGACACAGGCTTTGAATTTTAGCAGTACTGACTTCCAGTTGTGGGCTGTACTGGAGAATTTGCTCTCTTTTAGGGTCAATTACTATTTAAATAGTCAATGCTTTAAATAGTTGAAGCTTTAAAAGAGTAGGGCTTTCTCCAAGTGTAAGAGAATGAGTTTTAGAACTACCTTTTATCTTCAAATTAGTCTTTTCCCTATTGATTCAAATGTATTATATCTGTGATGGAAGAAAAGGTGAGAGCTGTTTTCTGCTACTTTGACAAACATTTTGAGCAAGCCTTATGTTTCCTTCTCTTTTTTGTTCCATTTTAAAAAGAAGCTTTCACTAAAACTCAGACTAGAAAAGGAAGAGGTGTTTCATTTACCCAAGAACTTCTGTAAGATTACTGTACGAATTCACTTACCCTACTACCCACCTCCAGCCCAACATTCATTTCCAAGAGTACTCTGCATACCTGGCTCTGGGCTGTACAGGGGCAATAGATTCTTCTTTCCCTCCAGCTGGAGCTGAGTGATTTCATACAAAAGACATTCTTTGAATTATACTGAAAAAGACGCAGCCATATGTGTTCAGAGGGAAAGAGGAAGCTTTTTATTCTAGGAAGAGGTTTTGTACTCTGTTTTGCACTCTCACAGATTCTTTTGCTTTGGCTTCAGCAAGTACTTTAGGTGCAGATCCAGCATAAAAATACCATCTCCTATAATCTATCAAGTCAGGAAACTAAATTATAATAGTGGACACTTAAGTCTCTTCATCCATGTTGTGAGGGAATTTGAGCATTTCATCTGATGTAAATTTGAAGTCGTGCATGTGTACCACTGTACACAGAGCCTTTCTTAGTTTATTCTGAAATTCATGGAGATGGGGAACTAGCTGGCACAACACCTAGGGTGTTGCATTTGTGGTTTATGAAAATCTGTGTCCCAAACTGTTTAATATCCAAGTAACACTGTTAGTATCTGTGAACTACCTTGAACCCTGTAAAAGCCCACAAAGTAATTAAGGTGAGGAGTCAGCTGGGTTTGAAAGCGGTATTCTGGGGTCCAGTGACAAAAAGCCTTGCTCTGCATGTGTAGTTCATCTGGGTGTTAGCTCATGGATCTGCATGGAGTTGTGTCATATGAGCTCATATAGCCACTTGTTTCAGCTCTCATCATGCAGAGCACAACAGAATATTTTAGGTACATTTGTAGAATGTTGTTGTTCATTGGATGTACTGATCATCGTATGATTTGTTCAAAACTAGAAAAAGACACTCCTAAGCTCAGTCACAGAATGTCAACCAAGATTCTCAAACACCTGGTGTACATCAAATTTCTTTTGGCACACGTAACCAGGACCTCTTATCATTAAAAAATAAAAAAATAAAAAAATCAATAATCCCTTTCTGAGGAGAGCAGATGCTTTGTGTTAAGGAATCTGGGCTAAATTGATGAAAATTGAGCTATTTAATAGCACATTGTGTACAACAGTTGTCTCCTAGGGCTGTTCCCAGCAGTTCCAAAGCATACAGTGCTTCCCTTGACCTGCATGGAACCTGGCCTCCAGATTCCTCTGGTTTAGAATGTGCTGATTTCTTGTCAGCCAAGTAGCTTCTTACGGGGAAACATTATGACTTGAAACATGACGAATTTTCCTCATTGGGATGGCAGCCTAAGTAAGTATACATTAAAGTTAATAGGGGCAAAATGTCTGAAAGGTTCATGTGGATTTCTGCACTTGGAGAAAACGGCACTTCTAGAAAACAGTGTCTCCAGTTTATTTTGCATAATCCTGTAAAGATCTAGTTAACTTTCTTAGTATTTCTTTCATTTGAGTATTCATGTGTTTGCATTTTGAAAGAAACTAAAGCATTTCAATATTTGAAGGAGTCACAGTAGAAAAAAAGCTGTTGTTACATTTGTTCAGATGAAAATAATAAACTAAATTCTTTCCATTAACAAATTCAGCAAATAACTTCTCAAAAGTAATTTTAGCTAATGTCTATTGAAAATGCACAGTATTTCAGTGATATAATTGATTGTAATGGTAATTAGTTTATTGCCAAGTACTGCATGTCCAACTCCTGTTTTTCATTCATGCTTATATTTCAAATAAGATGCTAAATATTTATAAATACAATCTGTCTCTGTTAGACAACTATCGATAAACAATTTTCAAGTCATCCTTTTGTTCATTCTGTCACTTATCATACTCAAGAAGCAAAATATTTTTAGATACAAGCTGTCTCTGTCAGAAATTACTTTCATCTGATGCTCTCACTGTTGCATTCATCAGGGAATCAGAGAAGTGGAGAATGCTCAGAAGAGGTTTAAATAATAAAGAGCTGTGTATTGCAGCAAGGAGACTCATTTTTTTCTACTTCAAGCCTTCCCTCCAAATTTATTTGATCAGGACATTCTTTTAAATTCCGTCATTTACATTTCCACAATGGAGATTTGAAGCTATTATGCCACATTAACATCCAAAGTCTTCACTTAGTGAGTAAAGCTACTTTCTGTCTTTAAGCTGTTTATTATTCCTGGAGAGGGATTTCAGCAAAGGAAAGTTAGTGCTCAATGGTACACCCTGCTCTGCTCTGTATCTGCAACTCTTGTAATGTATCCTGAATAGAGGTCAAATGGATTAATACTGATCCACTCACGATCTGGAGTTGGGGGCATATTTGAACCACAGTGGGACTTTTAATAAGATCTTGTCCTTCCTTTCTCTCTGTGTAGCTCTGACACTGGCCTGGGCTCTAACTGAATAAAAACTTCATTATGATTATCTGATTCTTTCTAATGATGAAAATGAAGAATAATCATGAAGGATGACACATAACAACTTCTAATATGATTACCAATGTAATTCTGACTGGAATCTCTCTGCAGCACAAAGTTTGACACACAAATGAACCAGACTAAAATGATTCCAAATCACAATTTCTATTACTATGTAAGGTACATACTCTGAGCTTTGTGCATGTTTCATACCAAGTTTAATTCGTATCATTAGCAGTGTAGGGAAGGAGAAAGAAGTGTTTTGACACTATAGTATAGGCTTATGAGTGTGTGAAAGAGCAATGTATTTCTAAGTAGTGACAAGTTAGGAGTGGAAAAAACCATAAAAGAGGTGAAATCAAGACTGTCTGAGACAAATAAATTGAGACATCACTGCTTTATTAAATACTCAGTTGTGTTTATTTCCTGCTGCTATCTATGCTGTTACCACATCCAGAGTGGCACAATATGAAAGATAAATACTGCTGCTCTTTGTATCCCCTCAGCTTTTCTTAAAAGACATTGAGCAGGTCAGGATCAGAATAGAAGACTTTTGGCAAGGCTAGTAATCACAGAATGGATGAGGTTGGAAAGGACCCTTCTGGTCCAACCTTCCTACTCAAACAGGGCCATCTAGAGTCTGCTACCCTGTGTCCACATGGCCTTTCAGTGTTTCACAACCTCTCTGTGTCACCTCCTAGGTCATAGACTCAACTCTTATCCTAGAAGTAAGATCTTTGGAGTACAGTAAAATACACATGTGGCTAAGAGTCATTCTCTGAATTGCTCTCAAGGAACATTAACTAAAATCTTTGTGAGTGGGGAAAAGAAAAAAGAGAAGGGAGAGGCACTGCCATAAAAAAAAATCTTTATGAAAATAAAAAACCATTGGCTACAATTGCTAATTATCTGGCTGGGTCAATGTTCCCTACTACACAGACATATATATTTCAGTATATTACAGAAGTTTTGTTAAAAGAATTCACCTGGCTTTATCTACATGGCATAACACAGGCGTGGTGAACTCATTCTAACCACACACAGAGCTGAAAAAAAAAAAAAAAAGCATGACTGCAATAGTATCCAGAGAGTCTTGGGTATAGACTCTGTGAAGACAAGACACACACAGAAGCAGGGTATTTTAGCTCAGATTTGACATAGTTACATAGCTTTTGAATCACATCCCATTAAATGTTTAGAGAATGCACACCATATCTGTCTCAGTATACTATGTAGGTATTTTCTTTCCCAGTAAAAAAAAAACAAACCTCAATGTAATTATGGAATTTGTAATGAGGTATAAACTTATAACTCATTGACTTATTCTGCCTGTGTTGGATTATGAGATTTTAAGAACTCTAGAAATCTGGGTTATGTTCAAATATGCCTCTCAGAGGACAAGATAGCTAAACACAATATTAGATATATTCAACAGACTGTTGTTGAACTCTCTATTTCTGTAGGTTACCTGAAGAGACTTATAATCGGATGACAGGCAATGATTTACATTTATTTCTTGAGAGATTAAGAGAAGCATCACTTGTTTTTAGAGCAGAGTGGTTGATCAAGTAGCAGTAATGTTCACCACTGTGCGACAGAATTTTGGCTACAGAGCTATATAAATGATGGTCAAAATATTTCTATAGTAATTACTAATTAACAAAAAGGAAAAAAGAATGAGGACAATAGGATTAAGACATTGACTTGCTGTAGTTGCAACATCTGGAGTTGCAAATAACTTTCTGTGTGTATATAGATCTAAAAAATTTAGCCTAGAGTTGATTTTATGTTATACATACTGCCAAAACTGTTGTTACTTTCTGTTGTTAGTCTCACAAAAAATCACCAAAGTCCACAGTCAGTTTTCAGATTATGTTGGACTTTATGCTGTATGAAGAATCATGAGGAGCTCTTATGTTTATCAAATATACCAAGTATAATAACCTAAATAGAAGTGAAATAAATGTATGAAATACTGTAGTTATACTATTTAAGTTTCTTTAATATTTATGCTTGTCTTTTCAGGTTCCAGACTATCGGGGTATATTATTATACTTCTTTCCAGACTGACATTTGAAACATATATACATACAATATACGTATATGCATGTGTATATGTAATTCTTGCATTGTTTGAAAGCTACCCTATTCGAGGAGAAACCCTGCAGAGTAGCAAACAGGCAGACAACTCACAGTTATCAGCAAAGTTTCCAAAATTCAGGAAACAAAATGGTGGAGAGAGAGTGCTTTTTAAGCTCTCTCCCACTTAATGCTCTTACCAAAGCTGTTCTTTTGTGCAGTCTTTTGAATCTTGTTGGATGCAGGTAAGATAGGAGACTCCTTGTTTCAGGTTTCTTCTGCTTATTATGTTCAAACCCCCATAATTTGCTTATTAAGAGTGATTTTAACTAAGACACAGTCTATTTACATTATGTATGTAAGGAGTTATCACATTACAAATGCAGTTCTGTAGGTGTTGCTCTGATCTTTTTGCCCTGTGCTGCTTGTGCAATTTTGCCTGTTAACATTACATATTTATGTATTAAAGGGATTGGTGGTATGTTTACACTGTAAATGTTCACTCCATATCAAGTGCTTCTGGGACACAAGGGCCTAGGGGATGATCTAGGCTGAAGATGTTTCTAAACTTAGATATTCACATTCTTTATTTAGAAATTTGTTACATTTTGAAGCTTGCAACTAAGTTCGGAGATCTGAGTTATTTAAGTGCTCACAGGCTTCTGATTTCTTCAGGATAACAGTTGGAAGGAAACTTGGAGAATGACATCTTGGATTTAGGAAGATGCAAAGTTTCTCTGTCATTTTTAATCTGGTATTTTAAGTATTATTTTTCCAGAGTTGAAAGACACTTAGATAAGTTAGCTCCACAGAGCTTAAAGGTAACTTTTTAATTTTATTTGACCTATAGAAACTGGAGATTTTCAAAGGAGTGAGCAGTGGACATTATCTACCTGGATTTCGTCAAGGCTTTCAGTACAGATTCCCACAGTCTCATGCTAGAGAAACTCATGTGTGACACTCTAGACAAGTGGTCTATGCATGGGTTGGAGAACTGGAATCCACCCAGCTGTGGGCACAGCTCTGTGGAAAGGGTCTTGGGGATGCTGGTGAACAATAAGCTCAGCATGCTGCTGCAGCGAAGAAAGCAAACATTTTATTTGCTGGTGTGGCTGGTGTAATGGCTAGCTTAGCATGGCATTTAGGTTCCTTACACCCATTTTGATAAAGATCATTCCCATCACAATCCAAGAACGGAAGGGAAGCAGTACTGAAAAGCAGATTAATTTAGAAGACTACAGTAGCAGCAAGGATATGAATAGTACCTCCACTGAATAACCTGTGAGCCTTCAAGCATTTGTGGTTAAATAACTCCCTGTGCTTCCTTTCCACTTCTCAGGTACTTCACAGGTTTTGAGAGAGAGATTGTACATCACATCTTCTTGTTCATCTGGTTTGCCATCAGATTTCTAAGGTCTTGGATGAAAATTATCTGCTCCTGGCCTCTCATTATTGTCTATTTTTTCTGAAACTCTCCCTAGGAGAGATTTAAGTTGAAGCACATCTTCTGAAATCCTTTCCTGATTAAAAAAAAAGAAAAAAAAAAGAAAAAAGGGTGGGTGGGGTGTTCTGGTGGGAAAATTTGTACATGTTCTTCAACTGTGAACACAGCCACAAAGTGTCTATTCAGCTTCCTTCTGATACTTTATGTTTTCTGAAGGCTCCTTTTATAGCCTAGTAATCTGTGGGATTTGAAGTTTCTCAGACTTTTTGCTCCTGATGTGTTTGAAGAAAGAATTATTAATTTTTATGAATTTTGCCTCTTCTACCTCAAACTCTGCTTTCACACAGCTTTATGGGATTTCTTAACTTTCCAGATATTACTTTTCTTCTATTTTCTTCATTTCAACATGATCACAGTTCTTTGAAGACTGCTTTCAAATAACTCCCCTTGCCCCTGCCTTTTAGAAAGACTTGCTTCTTTTCTCAGGACTTTTATGAGTGGTATAGATTTGTTCTATGCTTCTAATACTGCTTCTCTAAGAAGTCTCCAAGATGCCTGTAAGGTTTTAATTCCCTTAACTGCCCTTTGGAACCTTTTTTTTTTTTAAATAACAGCCTTTCAGATTCTTCAGCTCACATGACATTTACTTGAGGAGTCATAGAACCAAAACTTGGTTTTTATTTTAAGAATTCATGTGTTTTAAGTGAGAATTTCTTTTCTTTTCGTTATATCTTTTGACTTGATCTTATTAAGGGTCAATGCCACGCTGCTATCATTAAATTATATTGATGCTAGGGAAGGAGGATGCTCTCAGTTTCTGCCAGTTCAGTTTCTTCCTCAGGCAGTACATTAGGACCAGTTATAGTACATTTATTAGTCAGCCATGACTAACAGTGTATCTGCAGCTGTTCTCCATGTACAGATGATGACTATTAGTGTCCCAATCTGTTTAACTTTTAAAATATAACATGTGCTTTTTAATGCTTTGCTTTAAAATCCGATTGTAGAGGGGAGATGATATTTTTCAAAAGATTTAAAGACCTCTAGGGTAATGTTAAGAAGGAATCCTAATACTAAGAGGAATGTCAAATGGCACAAGTTTTGTTTCCAAAGTTCAGTTTCCATAAAGTAGCACTAAAATCCATTAAATTCCCTATTTCAAATTTGTCCTTTGCTCAAATAACTGTTTCCAAATATTTATTTCTGAACCACCACTATGAGGTAAAATAGTAGGGATTTATTCCTAACTTTCTCTAGTAACAGCATCAGTGGAGTTTTTTTGGTAGCAACTGCTGAAGGAAGTAGGATTTTCTCCCTACATGCTATCTTAAGAAAATACTCAAGGTCAACATGATGATTTGGAATTTATAATTTCAATAGAATTTTTCTTTTAGTCCCTGTGTTTTGAAGACTTTCCTTTTCTTTCTGTTTTCTGCACAGGGAGGTTCAGCATTGGGGAAGCCATAAGGCGGTCCCTGTAAAAAGATTTAAAAATTACTATTCAGAATTACCTAAATAATTGTAAATACTCTCAAATTAAAATAATTTCTCCTCCTTTCCACAACTTTTACATTTAAACATCCTTGACTGTAAATGAAAGGGACATGGATTTGATGAGTTGACATCCTGGTGGATAAGGAACCAACTGATTTGTCACACACAAAAAATTATGGTCAACAGCTCAATGTCCAAGTGGAGATCAGTGATGTGTGGTGTTCTTCAGGGGTTGGTATATTGTTTAAAATCTTTGTTTGTGACATGGACTGTGGGATCATGAAGATGACCAGAAGGCTGGAGCACTTCTCCTATGAAGACAGTCCAAGAGAGCTGGGCTGTTGAGCCTGGAGAAGGGAAAGCTCTGGGAAGACCTTCAAACAGCCTGCCAGTACCTAAAGAGGACTCACCAGAGAGCTGGAGAGGGACTTTTTACAAGATTAGTAGTGACAGGAGAAGGGGAATGGATTTAAATTGAAAGAGGGAAGGTTGAAATTAGATATTAAGAAGACATTCCTTACTAGGAGGATTGTGAGATGCTTGAACAAGTTGTCCCAGAGGAGGTGTGGATGCTGCATCACTGGAATGTTCAAGACCAGGTTGGATGAGGCTCTGAGAAACCTTGTGTAGCGGAAGGTGTCTGGCCCATGGCAGGAAGATTGGAAGTAGATGAACTATAAGCTGCATTTCAATCAAAACAATTCTATGATTCTATGATTTATTTGAATGCAAAATAACACAAAAAAGTTGATTACAAAAAAAGGAAAAATCCTTTTAAATTCACATATATTTTACAAAATTAAATGTGTCCAGCTTTCTATTCATAAACTGAAATAATAGCAAGTTTGCTGAAGAAAATGAAAAAAAGTTAAAGCTGCAATTTCTGATGCCGTACTCTACTTATGAAGTTAAATGCTGTTAGAAAAATTTTCTCTTTAGATTGTACTAACCCAAAGAATATAAATCGTACTGATGATATAGATACATTTCCTAATTATCTTAATAGTCTATAATGTGTGACCTTTGTCAATCTTCTTTTACTAATAATTTTAATGTTTTCTAACTGCATTTATTAATGAATTTGTGGATCTAAGACACAAATTTTCCTTCAAAATTTGAATAGGTATTTTACCCTGACCATCTTAAATTAAACAGCAAATTTATTGGTCTGTATGTAATTCTGATTAATATTCTATAACCAAATATTTTGGCACAATCTTTGTGTATTCAGAACAGGAAATTCCTTTTCAGATAGACTCGAATTGCCAGTGATTGCAGTGACACATGCAGTGACTTCCATGTATTTTGGAAATATACCATCAAAAATGAAAAAAAGGTGGTTGCTCTTCCAGAGCAGTGTTAGTTAATTATACATGTTGACACTTGACCCCACTTATTCTTGATTTTTTATAGTTTTATATAAATAAAAAAGAAACTAGTTTTGATTAAACCATGAACCTGTCATTAAGATCTTGCTCTTGGTCTGAGAAGGCAGCTGTTTATTAATGAGTCTTGTCTCTCTGGTTTTCCTCAAAGTGTTTCTGTTTGATAACCCATATTGACCTTTTGCTAGGTCCCTACTTAACTTACTTATCAGCAGCTGATGAAAGAGTTTGCCACAGATAATCAGACACCCTTTTCCATCAGTGATCTCACCATGTAAAATAAATGGTTGATTTATTTATTTAATTACCAAATGCGTAGAAGGAAAACAAGTAAGGTTCTAAATACTGTTCCAAAAGTCATGTTCCAATCTCAGACCTAACAGATTCAATGCACTGCCTTACTTGGCACAATACAACAGGGTTCAGTTAGTATGTTCTTGCTATTTCAGTTATGTGTAACAGAATATGTGAAAGCATATAATGAAATTTTGCCATGCTTTTGCTACAAAAGAAATGTCATGTTCCTCATCATAATTAGGCTCAATAGTTATCTGAAATTTTAATCATGGTAGGCTTTCTATTAGTTCTTCTGCTTGAGTCTTAGATATGTTTGTCAAAAGTATTTCAGTATGTGCTTTTGAATGGCACCTATACTGTTCTGCTTATCTGTCTAAATTCATCTTTACATTGCAACACTTTATTACTGTTTTACAGTGATAATTTCCTAAGGCATGCCTATAATTTTGTTAGAAATTTTTACTCCCAAACGGTAAGGAGATAAGCAAGAAATAATATTTAATATTAAATATCAAATTTATTTCAATAAATATTGAAATAGAAATGTTTGGGTTTTTTTAACACAGATCTAAATAAAAAAAAAATGACAAATTTCTATGCAAACTACTAAGAGCTTTGTTCTCCTCTCCTGTGAATCTTTTGTATTCTCAGATAGTAAGCTTTCTGAAGAATTTCTAACATATTGCAGATGAACAACTGTCAGTTTTATTGCTTTGTACTATTCTGGATCAAACAGAAGAAAATGGAGTCTAGGTGAATAAAAAATATTATTTTACCAATTAAATCACACTGATTTATAAATAGAAATCATCACATGGGGAGCGCTATGCAGCTGTATGGAATGTTCTTTACAAAAATAAACTTGTTCTTTTCTGAAGTGCTGACAGAATGAAATGGTTTCAGAACTTACCAAAACAGTTGTAACAACATACATGTTGAAGAGTTTCATCCTTTTCAAGAAAACATTAAACTTTGAGGTAAAGAGCTGGTGGCCAGTATACCGTAAAATACCTAGAAAGCATATACTAAAACTGCTCCAAAAATCTTTTGTGAACATCTGCAGCATGTTAGACAATTTGCATTTCCTCTAAAATTGTGTTCTAACATTATGAGGATTCCTTTTTTTTTATCAGATCATTACTCAGAGTGAACACTTAATCTCTCAAAAAGCTATTTAGTCAAAGCTATTCTAACATATTTATCCTTTACAAAAATGTTTTTCTCTGCTTGATAAGTCCATAACTAATTCAATAATTTTAATATAATGAAAATTGTGCATTTTAAGACAATTAAAACTATGAGCACTGAATTACTTTGCTTAGGTAATTTAATCCTCTTTCTTCTGTACTTTCTTATAAAAACAACAAAAGCACTGGTCTGCTTTGTGACTCACTGAGAATACTAAATAATGCTTACTCTAAAATAACAACTTTAGCTTGTCTACCCAATTAAGTATCCTAATGCAGGTGATTCTGTACACAGTAGAAGAAAAAGTTTTAGAAGAAAATATGAAAAGTATTGTTAGACATTACTGTGCATTGTCTTAAAAACCTATTACAATTTTAGGCATTGAATCAAATAAATTATCCCTGCCCTCACTCTAAGTTTCATTTTAATATTCTGTATAAACTCAAAGGACCATTTGTCTTTCTAAAAGATGAGGTTACCTTGCAATAAATTTAAATGTGCCATCTAAATTATTTATGCATAAAGCAGCATGACTAGATCCTTCTATTTTCCTCTAAAGGACTTTCTCACTTTAATGGAAGTTTATAGGTAAATGAAATAGCTTTCCATGCATAGGTTCCCAGACGTCTTTTAGTCATATGCATACTTCAGATTACACCCAAAATGCAGCACTTCCAATCTGACTGTTCACTAGAATTGATATTAAAACAAACAAACAAGCAAACAAACTACAACAAAACCGCAAAAAACTTTCACAGTAAATCCATACGTGAGTGTTCCAATGTTTCTATCCATAGTCCTACTTACAGGAACTCGCGCAAGTACTGTTCTGAAGAATGCTTTAGTACTGACCTTTTTTCCTGTTAAGATGTTTCCTTTTATATAGGTTCTACCCCACTGCAAATCTGTGTGAAAGAGGAGATATGAGGAAAGTTTCATAATCATATTTCCTGTAGATTTGGGACAAACCTTTATTATGAATTCTAGGAATGTGTGTCTACTAAAGACCAGACACTGGCTTTCTGAAATATGTGAATGGGGAAACTGGGTGACTCTTAGAACACTTACTCTGTCTTCTAATAATTCTTACTATCAAAGAGAAATGCTAGAGTAAAACAAGCAGGTGCATAGCTATCCTGTGGAACTTGAGAACTTATTTTATCTGTCACATTCTATATTAATCTGCATAGTTGTTCTTTAATATGCATACACCTAGGGCTGCCCCTCCTCCTCACAATACTGGCAATGATTATCATTCCTAGTATCAAAATATGCCTTTGGCATGTTATACAAGTTACATGTTATGATCACAGTGTGATTACAAATTAACTTCTTTCTAAAAATCATAGTTGTAGATATTACAGCCCAACTTATTAATATTAAAGGCTGGAAATGATAATGTTGTTTCCGCAAGAGGCTTGACACTTTAAGGACTAATCCATTTTTATCATACATCAAAGTACAATTGTTCTGTTTGTTATCACATTTTTACTCCCTCTTCTTCCTTCTCTTTCTACTTGTTAAAAATTATTCTTAAATTCATAATTGCTCTTTTTGAATTTTTTGAATTTTGATCAATTATTTGCATATAATTTGTCTGAATTTAAAATCCAGCTTCCTAGTATATGTTATCATGAATTTTTAATCTCTGTGCCTTATTACACAAAAAAGCAAATGACAGTGAAGAGTAAATATGTTTCAAAGTATTAGTGATCTATTTAATACTGATTCCTTAAGAAAACATGTTGAGTAACAAAACCCAGTGTTTTCAAATAGGAGAAAGAGGAGTGTAAACTTAAATACATATAAAAATCATTACAATCTCTATTAGATTATGGCAATACTGTTTCAACTTGTTACTGTATACCTTGCAAAAAAAAATACAGCACTTCCTTTGCAACCTTTTACTTAACTATTTCTGCATGTGCGTAGGTTGTATAACTCAGTGTATGCCCAAATAATATATTATTATTCCATAATCTTTTACATCTTTTACATAAGGGTATATATTTTGATTCTAGGAAATTATACAAGTGAAGTAATATTTATTCTTTATTTTATTATTGGATATAATAATAGAGAATTATTTAATAAAGTGGATCTTGAAATATAGCTCAACTACTCTATCTTTTGACTCCAGATCGAGACTATATATACACATTATCCATCCCTAGTCTTTGAAATCTAGTAGAGATTACATCTCCTCAGACATGTTATGCAGTTTCCCACTCTCATCATGAGAAAGCTTTTATCAAACTTGCATGTAAGACTTTCTGTAATGAAGACTACTGATGACTTTTTCTTGTCCTTGGTGAACTCAGAAAAATAATGCATCCCTGGTACTTTTATAACAACCCTTTTAACATATCATACTGTTATCCCACTCTCTTTTGTTCTAGACAAACCACTTGCCCAAACAATATGCCTTTTGAGATGGTTTAAAATGTCTTCTTTCTCCTGAAATCCAAATTTATTAAATTGTTCTTGAATTATAATCACAGTGAGTAGAGCTATTATTTCCTGTGTTCTCCAACAGATTTACACACAAAAGAATGTTTATCTTATTTATAGAATATCAGGTTGTTGAGTCCTATTAAGCCTGAAGTCTGCTCTAGACTATGCCATTAATTTCTTTTGATATCTGTCAGATATTCCTTATTTTATATTTGTTCTCTTCTATAGTGTAGTACTCTGCATTTATTTCTCTTAGATATTATCTCGTTCATCTCAGACCTTTTTTCACTCTATCAAAATGATTTTCATCCAGTCCTAAAGAGTATTTGTACCTCTACCTGTCTGGTTTCCATCTGTGAATGGTCTAAGTGCTGCCTTTAGGTCCTCATTCAGCTTGCTAACAAAAATATTTCAAAGAATTGGGCTGAAGGACTTCTTGGGATATAAATTATAGCTGCTACTTCTGCAGAAATGTTTTAACATATAGTACATATATTTTTTCATGGCTGAATGTGAATAGGGGGTTGCTTTTAATGCTTCTCTGAAAGGATGACATGCAAAAAGCTTTATATGGCATTTTGACTTCTGTAGCTTGTCTTCTTATAACACTATTTTAGTACCTTATGAAAGGAGTAAACTAGATTTTAGTAGTTTTTGGGGAGTTATTTCTATTGCATTTTCTTTTGTGGGTTTTTTTTTTTTTTTTAAATCTTCCTTACAATTCCATCAGTACTTTTGAAAGAATATTTGATGTTTATTTCCTGTTCCCTGTCTCATTAGAATCATAGAATCATAGAATTAACTAGGTTGGAAGATACCTCTGAGATCATCAGGTCCAACCCTTGATCCACTACCACTGTGATTCCTAGATCATGGCACTCAGTGCCACGTTCAGCCTCATCTTAAAAACCTCCAGGGATGGTGAATCCACCACCGCTCTGGGCAGCCCATTCCAATGCCTGATCACTCTCTTTGTAAAGAAATTGTTCCTAATATCTAACCTAAACCTCCCCTGGTAAAGGTTAAGCCCATGCTAAGAGTAACTGCTTGATAATGCCTTGCTGTTCTCCTCCCTTCCCAGCTTTTAAAAGACAGGTGCCCCCTTCCTGTTCTTAATGATACTATAGCCACTTTTGTGATAAAAGTACTATTTTCTCTACCTTTTGTTATCATCACAGATGGAATCACTTTGCGTAACAGACGGTGTCAGAGTTGATATTTGTTCATTGGTAAGTGAAGTCTTTGTCAAATATACCAATTGGAATACTTGGCCTAAAAGCACTTACAGATGAGTTGAAAGCATTTTCTTGTGCTATGCCATGAAAAGTGAAATATCCACACTGATTTATGCTTTGCATCATGCAAAGGCATAGCACTTTATTCATTATTAAACCCCGTTCTCTCTAAATAAGTATCATCCAAGAATTTCCCAATAGTTAACTCAGCTAGTGTCTGCCAGAATATTTTCATAAATTCCTCTTAGAACTCCTCTGAGAACTCTACCATATAGGTAGCTTATTGGTTTTGTTCCCATGGAAAAAATAATTCTGTGACACACTTCTGATCTAAGAAGCATTATTTCCCTTCTTCAAAAGGGAATATTAAGGCACAGACTTTGCAGCAGCTTGTCAAAGATCACCTCAATAGAGCAGAAGCAGAGCAAGAATTTAGAGCCTTCATATTCTGATTTCTCGTCTTCTGTTAAAACTAGAAACTTACTCAAATTGACAGAGTCAATTGTTGTATTTAGGGATCTAATACTGCAGGTGCTGTGAAAATCTCAGTTTGAAAAACCACAAAAAATCTACAGAAATCTATGGAAATAGAATTAGAAGCAATTAGGCAAAAGAATGTCAGGAAACTGATTTAGTTCAGAAAGTATTGTGACAATATCTGGTGTGAAAATACTGTTTGTTCAAGTCTTTTAAAAACTTACTACCCTTTTTTTATGTTTAGCACTGTGGATGTGAATGCCTGTCTCTTTTTTCCATCTCAAGGTCTTATTCTGTGTTGATGGTAGATTGTAAGCTATATTTGAATCAATCATGATCATGACAGCAAGAAACTTTTAATGACTTACTATATAATTTTATATTTTTTATCATTGTTTTACAGCCTAACTATGATAGCTAAAAACTAACCAGGGTTTTCGCAGTTTTAAAAATTCCCTTATTAATAAGCAAATATTTTAAGTTGTTCCCTCTCACCCATCCCCTTTCTGGAAGACATAATTTCCCATAAGTATTTAAAAAGTTATGAAATACATGTTTTTAATAATGCTGGATTTACAACCTCTGTACTATAGCTGAACATTTTCCTTCCTACATGAAAAAACAATACACTTTGTTCAGCAGCACTGTTTAAAATATTAACAAAGGACCAATTGCTGTTAAAATTCCTCTCACTAACTGCCATGGACATTTGTTACTATTTTCAGTGGCAGTAAAAATGTTGTTCATCAGACAGGTTGATCTATATATATCAGGAAATTCTTTCTTTTTTAACACATAATCACAGAATGTGATAGGTTGGAAGAGATGGGTCATCTGGTCCAACCTCCCTGCTCAAGCAGGGTCATCCTGGAGCACATGGATTGCATCCAGAAGATTCTTGACTATCTTGACTATGGTGAGAAAGACTCCACAACCTCTCTGGGCAATCTCTTTCTGTGCCCAGAATCAGACAGTACTCCGCATACAACCTCACCAGTGCTGAGGAGAGGGGCAGGATCATTTCCCATGACCTGCTGGCAATGTTCTTCCTAATGCACCCCAGGGCACCAGATGACCCTTCTTGGCCATTAGGGCACACTGCTGGCTCATGGACAGCCTGTGTCCAATGATCTTCAGCTCTTACTCTGCAAAGCTGCTTTCCTCCTTTTTTTTATTACCGCTACTATCTTTCTTTTAGTTATCCTTTTGGGGTCCAAAGCCTGACTTCAAATTACAGAAATGTTACAAATGTATATTCTTGTTATCTGTCTTCTTCAAATTAGATCTTAAGTGGAAGCAGAACCAGGGCTGCATATGCCAGTTTCTGAAATATACCCCTAGCTTTGCTGTTCTCTTACTGTTTCTTCAGTCTTTTCAAATCAGACTACAGTGTAATTGTTTTCTACTGTGCAATGTAAAGAGTAGGAGAATAATTATCTGTACTCTGTGTAGAATTGAGAAAAAAGTTCATTCCTAGCTTTAGAAAATGAACATTGCTAATTGCCACAGACAAATGCATAATACACGGGTATGCTTTTGGGAGTTATATGAGACATGCTGAGAAGTCAGCAACTGACAGGTAAGGGAAATTTTACAGAGGTATTTATGAAATATTCCATCAATCCCCAATTGCCTCAATGTGTGAACAACTGTGGTAAGACAATCAAGGGTGTTAATGAAAATATTAAAGTCATGGTGATGTCTTTATACTCACTGTCCTGCAATAGAGTAGTATATCTAACTGATGAAGGTTGGTCATCTAACTTGGTCCAGTATTTTTACAATCAATAGACTGAATTTCTTTGGACTTCAACCTGTTTTAGTAATATTTAAAAAAAAAAATAGTTAAAAGCTATGGAGTTACTACCCTGCATTTTCAGAGAGCAGACTTTAGGTTGCTCAAAGAACTAGTTAGTAAATTTCTCTGGAAATCTGCTTTTTGAGTGTAATGGGGTCCACAACTGTTAGTCATTTCTTAAGAAACATCTTCTGAGAGTACAGGAGTAGGCAGTTCCAATATGTTGGAAGTCAAGAGGGGCAGAAGGTTGGCTTGGCTGATCAGTGATCTCTTTCAGAACTTAGGTAGAAAAAGAAAATATATTGGCTACGAAAGCAAGGTCAGGCTGTACAATAGGACTGTAGACATGCTGTTTACCATTATAGGAAGAGAATTTGTATAGCCAAAGCTCAGCTGGAGTGGAAGATGGCCTACATATTGGTTGGATAACAAATTTAGGTTTAAGTATATTGATAGCAAAAGGAGAGCTAAAGAAACATTGATGTACTACTTGATGAGGCTAGTCACTTCAGAAATATAGATGAAGATAAAGCATAAACCTTTGATGCCTTCTTCAGTTCTGTCTTTAACACCAATTATGGGCCTTGGGACTCTTGGAACTCTGGGTTGGAAGACCACGATTGACCAGGAGTGATTAGCTCCCAGCTGACTTTTAATTGGTACACTATTTGCTGCTGTAACTGAATGTACATATGGGTCTATGGGACCTGATGGGATTCCATGCAGGGTAATGAAAGACTTTGCTGATTAGGTCTTTTTGCAAGACCTAAGTGTTACCAGTCTTAGAAATCTAGAAAAGTTCCACTTTTGGTGGAAGATGGCAAACATTTTTCCAGTCTTCAAGAGAGGCTAGGAAGAAGACGTTACTAATTATAAAATAGATAATCTCACTTTTGTACTTGGTAAAATTATGAAGAAGATTTTTCTGGGAGTTACTGAAAAACTCTCAAAAGACCACGCAGCAATTGGGTAAAGCCAACATGGGTTCATGAAGGGAAGCCTTATTAACTTAATAAGATTACTTCCGTAGTGAATGAAGGGAAGGCAGTGAATGTGGAGTTTTGGATTTTAGCAAAGGTTTTGATATTATCTCTCACAGCATCTTTATGGAAAAAGTGCCCAGCACATGCAGCTGAACCGAAAATTTCCAGCTGAACATGCACACAATATGGTAGGTGAACAATTGGCTGAAAGGATGGGCTCAAAGAGTCGCAGGAACTAAGGAAACATCTAGCTGGCAACTAACCACTAGTAGTGTTTGCTCAATTTGAGAGACATTCTCTTCAAAGTTTTGTTAATGACCTGGACACAGGAATTAGGTCACACTGAGTTTGCTCAAGATAATAAATTAGGAGGAGTCATTGATTCGTTTGAGAGCAGAGAGGCCTCGCAGAGCAATATTGATGGATTAGAGTGATGGGCAAACATCACTCACATGAAACTAGACAAGAACAAATACTGGATTCTACACCTGGGACAGTGTAATCCTTGTATCTGGGTGTGTGTATAGATTAGGGGACGAGAAGCTGGAATGTAGTCCTGCAGAAAGGAATTGGAGGGGTTTGTTTGATAGGAAGTTCAATATGAACTAACAATGTTCCCTGGCAGCCAAAAGGACCAGAAGTATCTTGGGGTGCTTTAAGCACAGTATAGCTAACCCGTCAAAAGAAGTGTCTGTCCCTCTGTGTCTCAGCATTGGTCCTGCCTCACCTCAAGTTCTGAGTGCAGTGTTAGTCTGAGTCAGATACGAGCATCTGATGAAGTAAAGCTGAGGAACAATTAACAAGTTACATAAGAATTTGTACTACATGAGTTCGGTTTGCTGCCCACCTTCTGACATTTATCCATGAAGTCATTTGTGAGAAAATATGAGCTGACAGACATTTTGAAATAGTGGCAAAAGAAAGTATGTGAACTAGCAGCTGTCTTTTGGAGGAATTAATATTTAAACTTAATGCCATACTGCTCTGCTTTGAGCTGTGTTTCACAGTGTATCAGGGCGTGAAGAAAAGAAACATGGCTAAGGGAAAAACAGTCATTGTTTCCCCAGTATTAATTACTCTGGCTTCTGGGAAGAGAGGATTGTTAACTTTCAGACATAGAAAATCTTTTAAAAAGTCGTGGAGGCAAAAGCTTGATTCTATTATCAAAACTTGATCCAACAGTGGTTTTCATTCTCTATGGTTTGTGTTTTCTTCCCATCCCTTTTGTTTTCCGCACAGGACTGCAGGCTGTCTTACAATTCAATATTCGTTGATATACATTTTTACCCATCAGTAATACAGATTTTAAAATCGGTGTTAACTGTCAATTTTGTTGATGATGCACAAGGCAGAATAGAGCACAGCTGGTGGTTTTACTGCTTTTTGTCAGCAGTATTGACAGCAGTAAAACCCTGAAGCAGAACCTACACAGGAAGCAGATATGTGCACTAACAAGATGTTATTTTTAGAGTTCCTTTTCTAGCTCATAGCTTTTTACTGGCAATATTTTAATTGGTCCAATGCCAACATAAGAAATAGAATATTTTACAGCTGTAATCAAACAACACTTGGGAACTATCTGACCCAGTAATATAATTCCCCTTCTGTCTTAATACAAGTACACCTAATTAAATATGCTTCAGTCTTCTCCCAGTAAAAGATATATTTCAGCTCTGAGAAGTTCACAGGTTTTATATTAAGCTCAGGCTTCTGATTATACAGCAAAAAGAAATAGTGAGAGAAAGAAAACAGGGGAAGTTTACATTTTTTTCCTTGTACTTTAAAAACAAATGTAGAATCAGAAAAAAATACTTCTTGAACAGATTTTTTTTTCCATTATAAAATAGTAACTGCAGCTTTCTCAATTTTTAACAAAAATATTAACAGATAATACCAAGAAATTTTCATTAGTGGCAATAACAACTTTTAAGAATGACTGGCAATGGTATTAGTTTCCACATACTTAGTAACTACACAGCAAAAATTTAAAAAGAAACTTTTTTGTGACTCATCAAAAAATCCAACCTGAAAATTTCAATTTTTTGCTTATATCTGTTAAACATTTGATCATACCTTGTTTAGCAAACGTAAGAATCAAAACATACTTTATGAGCTTGTCTACAGCCATGCTTTTCTCAAGCAGAAGGATCATATTAGTCAAAACAGTGTTGCAGGTTTCACATCAGAGTTCTAGGATTGCTTGTGTGGGTATGATGTGTCCTAGGATTCTTTAGTCAACACTGCTGAGGCCACACTGGGAGTGCTGTGCCCAGTTCTGAGCTCTTCCATACAAGAGAGGCCTGGACTTAGAGGACAGAGTCCAGCAAAGGGTCACAGAGGTCATTAAGGGCATCTCTTCCATGAGGAAAGGCTGAGAGACATCTCAGAGAAACGAATGATCATGACAGGAACTCATGAATGTTTTTAAAGACCTGAAAAGGAGGGTACAAAGAGAATGGAGCCAGGCTCATTTCACTTGTTCCCAGTGACAGGGCAAGAGACAACAGGCACAAACTGATATATCAAAGGTTCCCTCTGAACATCAGAGTTCTGCTGATGTTCAACATAAAGTGCTGCTTTATTGTGAGAGTGACTGAGCACTGTCACAGCTTGCCCAGGGAGATTGTGGAGATATTCAAAGCTACCTAGGTATGGTCCTGGGCAACTGGCTCCAGGAGCCTTTGTTTGAGCAGCTGGGTTGGACAAGATGAAGCGCAGAGGTCCTTCCTTCTGGAGGCCCCTCTTCAACCATACTGTGATTCCAAAGTTATAGTCAAAGTTTCCTAATATGCCCTGTTATAATTTCAATTTTTTTTCAAATCCCGAGCATCAGGTGAAATTTTCCCTATGGGGATATCTATTCCTTGATTAAGAAATTACAATAATAGTAACAAAAATAATAACAATAACAACAACAACAGCTTATAACCTTAGCAAACAAGCTTATAGAAAAACGTTCTGGTTTGCAGACAGGGAGAATAAGAGGCAAAGAAGCAGAGAGGGAGAGAAGGAGGGAAAGAAGGAGGGAGAAAGTAAAGAAAGAATAATAATATAACAATAAAAAAAATCACAGAGAAAAACTTACTTCTGCTCAGATTTGTTCAACCACAGCCCCATAGACCAAAGAGGTCATTAGCCTGACAGAAGTCCCAAGGGTTGCATGGATGGCACAGAATGGGATGTTGCCCTACTTGATTTGTTAGGCACACAGATGGTGGCTGTTGAGAGCACACTCCAGAACAACTTGTACAGTACAGTAACAAGGCAAGCCACTAATCATATATTGCTCAGTTAATCAAACATTCACCTAAGAAAGACCAGATGGCACCATTCAGAAAGAGTCAATTACGAGTGTACAAAAGGGCTCGTTGGTATTTCTGGCCTATCCTTGCAATATATAAAATAGACTTGTCTGGTTTATGGATTGACTAGATGTTCGCTGTCAAATTGAATTCACTGGGATGCTTATCTCTTCCGAAAGATAATTTGAAATGAATGTATCACTAATAAATTCATTATCCATAAGCTCAGATAAGAATGAGAGTCAATAATAAACAATGTCAAGATAAACTAAATAAACTTTGGGAGTCCCTGTAGGAAATTATTAAAGTGATAGTTCCAAAAGTTCTTACAGTGAAAGTGCAAGATCTGTGATGGCTTTAACTTGATGTTACTGCCAGAGAGGCTGCAAGGTGGAGCGTCTTTTCTGTAGTCCATCAAAGCCCTAACAAAAAAATAAGACTATGGAATTTCATTTGTAGCCTTAGTCCTAGAGAACTCTCATGAAAGCTGTTCAGGCTCCTAAAATTCTGTTTCCAGACTTAGGTCATAATCAATCCAGTTACACAGAGTAACCTATTACCTGTCTTTCCCTCGTTATCATTATGCTTCACACATTGACCACAGGTCTTCATAAACAGCAAACTTCCGTAAAATAAACCCTCCAATATAACATTGCACCAAATGTGATGGCAAGAAATATTTGCCTTTAGTGTGACAAAGTGGTTACCACTTCCCCATAGATGACATTTTACATGAAATAAACATTGGTTGAAATTTCTGAAATGAACAGGGATCCTGTTCAACCACAAAGAGCAGGAAGCTCAAAATTTATGATGAAATGATATTCATTCTTTTTCCTCCTTTTTATCTGGGAGAAGGAAATCAGAATTAAGTTATTCTACAAGGATTAAAGAGGTTTCACCTTGCAGAGGGAAAAAATAATCTTAGATTTGTTCAGTAGAGGCACTGAATCTGGACATCCCACATCTTACTATTCTGTTCTATACACTCACGAAGAAATAGTAGTGGCTTCAGCTACAAGGTAGATCAAGCCCATATGTTTAGAAAGAAATGTCCTCAGAACTGCAGGACAGTGTATGTCGCTGTAGATCCTGCCTTAACGTAATACTACCCTGTATCGGGGAATGTGGATGTTTTCTGTTCTGGTCTGTGTTTGGCCCAGCCACCTGGGAAAGTTTGTTCTGTTTCCTGCCAAGTAGTGGGAAAACAAGGCCTGATAAACAAGAACTTCGTCCTTGAAGGCAGTACTTTGTATAAACTGAAATTAATTGGTATCTTCCAATTGGCTGACGGCCCTCCAAGGGCACTTGAAGGAGAAAGTGAAGAGGAGGGAGATGAAGTAAGCCCCCAAACTCATTTAGGGAAGACCCCTCCAGGTGTATCACGCAGGCGCGGGGGAATTCCAATGTACACACGCGTGCGCAGCAGGGACATCACTGACATAACGGGGGGAGGGACAGAGGCCTCTGGCTGGGCCCGTGCTGGCCACACCTGCCCAGGTAGACATAACCAGCTAAATTATATAAAAGGCAGACAGCACCTGTGGAAGTGCTCTCAAGCTTCACATTGAGGACAACGTTGCCTCAGCGGGGACGCCCGTTACCTTGTGAGCCTGTGACACCCCAAGGATGCAGTTTCTGCCATGGGGAAATTCTGGTCATTCTGGGGTCGGTAAGACAACCTCGTAACACCTGCGTGAGTGGGAGGTTTTACTGAGGGCTTATTTCCTTTCCTCTTTCATGTCTCTCAGTTTCTCTGTTTATTGGCCACTTCCTAGTAATAAATATTGGGTTTTCCGAGCTTTCAGCAGTGTTTTGTTTTCCGTTTCGGCATCCCTCCGAACCCTCCCTGGAACATTCCCTTAAGCCTAAGGTAAAATCAGCCACAGATGGTCAGATTAAATTTAACCAGCTCTACTTTCTCATCTTGACTAACAGTATAATAGCAAAATTTGGTGTGGGATTTGTTTTGTTTGTGGGATATTTTGTGGTTTTGTTGTTGTTTTGTTTGTTTGTTTGTTGGGTTTTTTTTGTCTGCTTTGCTTCTATTTTGTTTTGTGATTTTGTTTTTTAAAGGCAGAGACAATTATATTGTCATGCTTTCTCTAGACTCAGAGACTCATGAGCTACTGTAAGCCCTGTAGTCCTGTTAAGTCAATACAAGTCTTTTTTCCGGACTTCAATGTATAATAGCCTGAAACCTTTACAAGAAAGGTGGAAAGGGACATTGAAACTTGAATCATATAGCATAATCCTTCTTTAGCCCATGTTATAACAATTTCTCACAACTATTTACACTCATTTTGGAAAACATTACTTGCAAGGGAGTATATCTAAAACCTGCATCAAGGAGAACATAGGTATCATATGGTTTGCAAGTGGTTCATCTATCAATGTGTCTGCTCTTATAAGAAGTGTTGAATTAGTATCACTGGAACCTAAATGTACTGGTATTTGGGAGCTTAGTCATTCCAGAAGACATATGAAGGCTACTAAGATGTGCCCTCCAGCTGTATATATTAAGGCTAAAAGAGAGACAGAATATGTTAATAAAATTTTTAAATCTATAAATTGAAATGTATTATCTTAATAAATTTATATTTTCCTCCAAAAAAATACCCCTAATTTGGAGATGCAAATATAAAGACTAGAGTAAAAAAAGATGTTAACATTAACCCTGTAATGTAACTTCATCTGTCAATTTACACTTCACTAAGGTATTATTTGGTAAGTCATATGTCTGAAAATATCTTTTTCCAGACCATGACTTTGGTCAAAATATATATTGATATATATATCAATATATATAAATATATATTATATATATATTGTATTGATATAATAATATCAATGATCTTTAGAAAAAAATACAGTTTTTGAATTTATAATACTCCCCATTGTCATCAGAAAAAAATGGTAACTATTTGATATTATTCCATTAGGTTATTAGTAGATTATTAGTAGTTATTTCATTAAGAACTAGTATGAGCTTACAGCATTATTATTTGGATTAATTATTTGGTGAGGTAAAATTTAGTTTGCAAAAATAACTTGTTTTGCAACGTTTGTTATTCCATGCAGCTCATTTACCTAATTATTGCTTTTAGTGTTAATGAAACTTGTGTAGTTTAAAAAAAACCCCTGGTATAATTTGCATAGCACTGAGTCTATTTTAGCTATGAACAAAAGAAAATGGAGGATGGATTTTAGAGTATATTCCTTTCTTCTTTTTTTTTTACACTTCATTATTCTTCTAGGTGGAAGTACCTTTAATAACAGATTTCTTCTAATTGCCTAGCGAATTTTGTAAATCATTCTCAATGAAAGCACATATTTCATTGGCTCTATTTCCAGCCAAACTACGAGTAGTCACTGAAGTAATTGATAAGTAGTATTATTTCCTTTTGCCACGCCAGTTCTACTCACCGGGGTCTCTGCTCCTGAAAATTTTCATGTTATGCCATTGCTCTAATCTGAGATCTATACTGATTAGAGTAGAATAAATGCACAACTGTCTGTGTAAGAGAGAAACAGATTTCCCATTGATTTTTAAACACTTGAACAATGGCTTAACTACAGTGTTAGACTATGGCTTCTGGATTTAGAAATACAAGTTTGTGTTGCTATAACTTCTGGCCAAAGAAGTTCTTGAGACTTGATCTGAACTTGTTAGATTCAACAGCCACAGTTCTTCTAAATTTTTTAATAATTTATGTTGCATGAGTATGTATTATTTTCCCTATGTGTGTTGCAGTACAGCCACTTAAATACTTTGTTAATGGGGAAAAAAATAAAGGAGTTTATTGTAAAAATAAGTTCAGCATAAAGTTTTATGCTGAAAAAAGATGCAGTTGCCTAACATTGATATGCAATTCAGGTTTTGCCTTATTGAAATTTAGTCACATGGCTACTTGTGTTCTCTTTCTTCTGCATAGAGATGAACAAGAGCCACAGAAGTCTTTTAGGGAGTTTATTCAACCTCGCTTAAGATTCATGTCTCTCTTTTCCTTTAAGGATGCAAGAAAAGTTATCTCCTGTGTTTCCAACTGTGTTAAAATTTAAAGCACATTTCAGAAGAGTGCTCTGGCCATGTCGCCACTTTTCACCCCTCCTCTGTATGGGCAGGAATACAAGAGTACTTTTTTGAAACCATTTCAGGAATTCAGTTTAACAATCCTGCTATAGCTGCTAAATTCTTTTTCATTTCACACCTCTCTGTGTCTTTTTCCTCTCTCCTCTTCCCCCACTTTCATCTGCCCAACACAATTCTAAGATCAATTCAATTCATGACATGCACTTTGATACAGTCATGAAATGTATTGTATTTCTGTCTTGTACCACTTCTTGTACTATATCTGAGTATACAAACTGGAAAACTTGGCAAACCAGCAGGCTGGATTAACCATCTGGGACATGTAAGTGTGTCATGTAGGTGTCGGACACATAAGTACAGGTAAGATTTGGGCAGACTGAATTTTACTCTCAAAGGACGCTCATGAAGACACACACACTTTTGCCATAGGAAGCTACATGGGAAAGATGCAGTGTATTATTCTCTTTCTTTATACATAATTTATATATTAATTACTGTCCCTTCTATATAAAATAAGAGACAACCTATTACTTCATATTTACACAATCCTTCTTTGGCTCCAAAGTACTAACTTAGTGCACTCTAGCCATGATTCTGTAACTCCTAAGAGCCTTTTCAAGACACATCTTTCTATCTTTCTTTTCATCTTCTTTGCGTAATATGAAGACCAGTTCAACTCATGATGAACTTTTCTAAGGCTGCACAAAGTATCACATCCCTATCATGTATCATTTTTTGTATTAGAACTTGATACAGTGTACCTTTGAAAAATGTTCATACATATCCTTTTTATTAAATGTGTTACTTTACATGTGAACACCTTGGGCTCCACAGGACCATTTATGCCAATATTTTCCACATAATTTTGGCCTTACAAAGGGCCAAAAAAAGTTAAAAATATATATGTAATACCTATACAACAAAATTAAAAAATGACATTTTCTCTATTTGATTCACTACTGTTTTTGTATATGGAGGTATATTTGCTCTGCATACAATTTTCTCTGTTTATTTTTCTCTTTTTGAATTTTTGTTTAGTATTTTCTTAGATTCTATAGATTGAATATCAACATCTACCACTCAGTAGATGTTAATAGAGACTTAAAGATCTCAATTTTCTCAAACACTGTTAGGATCACCAAAGAACTTTGCCCGCTGCAGCAAACTTTGCAAAGAAGCAACTGTTCATATGTGACCACCAAAGCCCACCCTGCTGAATATACTTCCTGGATTTCTGGAATTTGGACTGTGAGTTAAGCCGCCTGACCAGAACTTGAGATAAAATAAAACTGGTACTATTGTCCAAATAATCTCAGGCCTAATGGAAGATAAACAAAGCTGTGGGATTCCGGAAAGTAGTGCCACGGAAAGGGACCTGGGGGTCCTGGTTGACAGGAAGTTTAATATGAGTCAACAATGCCCTGGCAGCCAGGAGGGCCAACCGTGTCCTGGGGGCCATCAGGCAAAGCATCGCCAGCCGGTTCCTGGGGAAGTGGTCACAGCACCAAGCTTGGCAGAGTTCCATAAACAGTTGGACAATGCTCTCAGGCATATGGTGTGACTCTCGGGGGTGTCCTATGCAGGGCTAGGAGTTGGACTTGATGATTGTTGTGGGTCCCTTCCAGCTCAGCATACTCTGTGATTCTGTGTTTCTGTGTTGTGTCACTGCATGTAGTCCATGGGGAAGGCCAGCTCAGCAGCTGTACTGAAGGTTGGTTCTGACTGGATCTGGTGGGGAGAGGCCACAGCCCACCGACTCTGAAGTAGGTCTGAAGGTATTCATCCCTTCTGATGGGGCATAACTGGCTCAACAATGCTGATGTGAGATGCAGCTGTCATGTCTTAGAAAGTGCCATAAACTATCAAAGTACCCCCAGTCTCATTTCTGAGGCCTTCCATCAGAGGACTGCACATGATCCATGGTGTTGCAACAGATCCACAGTGTTGCAAAACAGTGTAAAACCCCCCACCCCAGGTGAGGTGCTTGGGCGTTGCCAGGTATACCTGAATGTATTTAAGGCATTGAACTCTACGTTTTCAGGGACCCCCACCACTGAGAAAATCAAAAAAGGACAAACAGAACACTGGATCCACCAGTGGTGACATCTTTCTACTTAAACTTTTTCTCTCTCTCTTTCTCTCCCCACTGCCTCTCATTTCATATTTCTTTCTATCTCTCTCTATCTTATATTTATTGTTAAATAAAATCTCTACTATTGACTTCTCATTTGCACCTTACTTGAGGCAGAGACATCTCTAATAATCAGATCTTAACAGATGTTTTGTCAGAATTTGACAGAACTGTTAAACATCAGAAACACTCTTCACGTGAATATGTTTCACTCTAAGCTGAATTAAGAATGGATAATATATTTTGGTGTTAAATTTATTGTCTATTCTGACTAATGCATATCCAGAAGGACATGAACACTGTTCCTCCTGTAATGCATGATAACAGAAGATATCTTTGTCTATTCAGTACTGGTAGACAATATATGATTCTTGCTCAAAGGCTGTTTACGTGAGGGGGAAAGCATCATTAATACTAAAATAATTGCTGTTCTGTTTTCATTAGGAATTTTTTTTTCAGCTTTTGTGTAGGTGTAATCACCATAGTCAGTACCATATTCATATAAATCATGTGAAGTTTTAATGTAAAGTTTTCGGAAGTGTTGTTATAAACCTCTACTTTTCAAGTCCCATTTTGGTAAGTATATTTGTGAGGAGATAGAACTTTGATTTCTTTAATGTCATGCATAAAGAAAAATTTAAAATTAGTGTGATCTTACCCATAAATTACTTTAATAAAGAATACTATTGACATTCTAACTCGTTTGAGATTTAATCGAATGACACTTGTTATATAGTTATACATTATGTAGAAGCCAAAGTCCTGTCTTTATTTTTGTTTTTCTCAGACTTTAAGAATTGGTTTAAAAAAATTCCCAAACTGCAGGAATTGGGGTGTTTACTTCTGTATTATTTTTTTCCTAAACAGTTACATTAGGTGAAAAATTATTTGGGATTTTTTTTCAATGAGTTGCTTAATAGCATCACCTAAGAAATCATAGATGTGAAAACTTGTTACATGACAGTCAATCCATCGTTAAATCATAGCTGTCCCTCAAGATATCCGACTTTGACTTATGTTCCTGCTTCAAGAAATATATATACCTAAGGGTGCTTTTCTAACTACTGAATTAATCTGTAACCATAGAAACAGCAGAACTGACCGCTAACTGAGATATTCATCCTGACAGAGAGCTCACCAATATTGCAGAGGTCTGGCTGTTTGAGGTTCAGCATTTCAGGTCCACAGGATATGTGTCTGACTCTCAATATTTTTAAGTAGAAGGGGAAAGAAGATCTATGTATCACCACTCATTCTCATGCAATACGCTCTTCCCATCACTAAGTGAAATACAGTTTCTGCCTTTTCATTTTTCTCAATTGTTCATAAAGTACAACAATACCAGTTTTAACTATAAGAAATTATAACATGAGCTACTGAAAGTATTTAGTTAATAAGCTTCTATGAAATAAAACATGAAATACAGTGTTTCTCTTCACATTGTACCAAGTTTCTGCTGACAGCTTTTTAAGGTCATATATTTAAAATCTAGGATAAGAATCAACCTGTGCTGTCCTTTTTAAATGAGATTTGGGGCTTGATGGTTGAGAAATGCTGAATTTTAGTGGATCAGAACTCTACATTGATGATGCTGTTATTCAGCTTTCTTATTTTTGGGAAAAAAAAAGGTAATATAAAGGGGTTTTCTTTTGGTTGTTATGGAATCTTTTGTTTGGTTGGGTGTTGTGGGTTTTACCTCATGAGAGGTCTGAATTGAAGCCAGAATCTTGCTAGAGACCTGTGGGCTTGGAGATGGGTCTTTTTTTAAGTCAGAACAGTCCATCTATTTAAGGGACACTCTAAATATTTATCTGTTGGTTGGTTTGTTTCCTTGGATAAATGAAGACGCTTAAATTTTAGAGATGTGTTGGTTTTTGGATGCACACTTGTTGCTGTTACTTAAGTCTTCTAAATAGAGAATATCAGTATATTTTTATTTCAGATTGATTTTCAGAACAAGTCATTACTTAAAGTTCCACCACTTAGTGAGAGTTAAACAGTCTGGATTGCTCCCCAAGTTTATAAAACTATCTTCAAACTTCCGTTTGACTTAGAAACTCAAAGAGTGCAAAAATTAGGGGAAAAAAAACCAACCAGGCAACAATTGAAGAAGCATTTGTATTTCTGGCTATCTAGGCTATCAAAAAAGGCCTACATCTTGTCATGAACAAGAACATTTTATTTTTTACAGCAAGGTAAAAGTCATGCACTTGATTAAGAAGGAAAAACAAGAAAAAAAGCTTAGCCATTTCATGTAGCTGCCAAAAAGACATAAGATCATAAGGAACTGGACTTCTGAAGTACGGAGTTCTGTATGTGGATATGTGTGTGACTGTGCCCGCAGATGTATACAAAATTACATTGTCTTAAAGTTAGAAGTTTTTACAAAACTTGTTTGCTCAACACGAAGGATCAATAGGGCTCAATTCAAGTATCCTATGCTACCTGTAGATGGGGGAAATTAATAGCTAGTTCTTCCCTGTGTGTGTTTTTTTGAAGGTAAGTAATGGGTACTTCTATAAATTCTGTTTCCTTGGGGAGGGAGGAAAAAGGTGGTACAGGAAAATGGTGGTATTTCAAAAAGAAGTCTTCATAAATAATTGAACCAAAAGACCTCAGTGCACCTCTCACCTGACCATGCTTTGATAATATACACTTATCTTTACCAATATTGCTCAGCAGGACTGAAATATTCTGTGCTTAATTTCTGTTGATTAGTAACATTTCAGAACTAGGCAAATGTCTGAAATGTTTCTACTATTATATGTTCATAGATGCAATATGTATTATTTGCACTTTGCACCTTTTTTTTACTTATGCTCATGAGTATTTTAAAGTAGCTAATCTGTAGTTCTAATAAATAAATTAAAAAAAGATATAAGAGTATTTTTGTATAACCTCTGGTCAAGGTGACATAATTTCTGCCTGACTTCTTGTTAATTTAATAATTTATTCAATTAATTCAATAATGTATATATATTATACTATTCATCAGTAAACAGGAAACATGCTCACATAGTCACAGAATATTCATTGCCACGTTTTTCTCCCCTCGTTCACAAGGTAGTCCTGGTCTTTACCTTTAAGCAAAAGTTTTGTTTTGGTTTTGTTCAGTTTGGTTTGATTTTATCATAGAATTTTGTTACCATACTCATGCATCTTAGCTACTAACTTTTATTCAGAGCATGTTTTCCCCTTTTTATGGATATGAAATTGCAGGAATGGAGAGCCACAGGATAGCATTTTTCCATAGATTTTCTATCAAGAAAGAAGGAATATAGATTGTACTCGTGTATCTAGGACGTCACTCAAAGAATGAAATGCTCATTAAAAATCTACAACATCATCCACAAAATCTGTAATTGATATAGAGGTCAGTTTATAAGAACATAATTCACTGACTTTAACTATGAAAATTCCTCATTTATTCTTAGGTGGATTTCTTCCAGTCTTTGAAAATAATTAACTAGATATTCTATAAGGAACAATAGCTCTTGCTATAAAATAATCCTCTTACCTTTCCTCCTGGAAAAAATAACATTCCTATACTTGTTTGAACTTGCTAGAACTTCTCTCCACTACTCTGGATACCATCTTTGTTACATGTGTGCAGCTCTGTCATCCTCTTTTGCCTGTGACTATGTGCTTAAAGGCCATGCAGGTTATGAAGCTTTTTTCTTATTCAAGCTCTTACCTTTACAGTATGAATAAAGTATTTTGACAGATCTTTGGTAGATCTTGAAAGAACAAAATCAGAAACAAACATAACATCATGATTTTTCAATAGTGTCATAATATTTAAGGCCATCGCTACTAGAATAACTGTCTTTTTGTGAGTAAACTGTAGAAATTGAAGAAACTACTGTCCCCATAGATTAGTTCCTTCTACCTGCCAGGATTCATGTGTCTGAGGCTAAATTGCATGTATCAGTTGTGTGACACAATTTGAATTCATATCGATATCAAATCAAGCAAAGTACTTTTATCTGTTTTAATTGTAGTTTCAGTTATGCGTGCACAGACATATGAAGGCTTCAGTTATGGGGTAGTAACAAATGACCATGAGACAGTAATATTTTCTGTAGGTCTTTCAAAGTTATCACAAATATATGATAATTATGATATTAATATGACTCGTTTTGTGAATGAGAGATGATCAACAAGGTCTGTTTAAGAATGAGGTTTGTGGACTATGCTTACAAAGTTTTAGCAGTAAGTTGAGTTAGTTCTGCCTGTGCTTCAGGTGCAGTCATTTGAGTTCGTTCTGCCTGTGCTTCAGGCCAATTGTCAGCCATGCAGAATGCAGACGCTGTACATACCCCTTCCCCAACACTGCTTCTAGGTCAGGCACATTGCCATACAGCTAAATGTTTTCCAGATGCTTCAGAGTATAAGCAGATTGAGTTCAGATCTTCTTGGAAATGAGTAAGACTCAGTTGCACCTGCCTGCAAAAACATGCGTCTACTCGTAGGTACCATTGCTGTCCTCTCATGTTCATTCGCTGCTGCTCAGGCTCCCTGCCACTTCGTTGGTATAAACTCTGCACTTCTCCTCCAGCTTTTTCTCTAGCTCTCTTCTGTCTGCATATGCTGGCCTCTGTGCCAATCCTAGCTGTTATCCAGTTGTCTTTTATTAGATTCATAGCTTAATTGGTACTGGACTAATGCAGAAGAGGTCTTTTCTGAACTATTTCTCCTCCAGATCTGTGTTATTTTAGTATGACTTCAGGTCTTCATCCATTTCTGATTTTTTCCCCTTTCCCATTTAAGAAGTGAGGAGAGTAAAAGATGCTCTGATTTCAGAGATACTTGAAGATACTGTTTTCAAAATCTAGTGGATCTCTTTGCACTTGTGGTAGCTGATATTATTCTAAGGTCTTTAAATACAGGTGGGTTTTTTTAATCTAAAAAAAAGGGTTTTCTTTTAGTCTCTGTTTCATGGCATAAAGATCATAAAACTAATTGAAAACTTTTACATTAATATTTTGTAAATATGGTAGACATAACTGGTTTCATTCAACTTTGTTTTTTTTTTCTTAATGTGCCTGAGTTATCTATGTTGAAAGGCACTGAATTCTCTTGAAGCATAAATCTTTCACAATTTAGAGTGGTTAGTGTTTAAAAAACTAAAACTTAACAAGCTTTTAATATAGAAATATGCAATAAATGACATTTTTGCTACTATTATGGACCATATCTTCATAATTTTATTTGTTCAAATAATCTCTTTGCTTTAAGTAAAAAACCACTAAAGTTATGGCAGAATGAGAAATTTACATTTGATACATCTTTTCATATTTCCATATTTACATGCGTATACAAAAGTATCGATGTTCATAGACGAAAAAAATATATTCCAACTTATATAAAACTATAGAGCAGCACGAGTTGATGTATTATTGAGAATTCATTCCTTTTCTAAGACATATTACCTTAAACTTTGAACTATCCTCAAAATTTCATTGTCAGGTGGATTCCTGGCTGGATTCCAGGTACCCACTAAAGCCACTCTCTCAGTCTTCTTCTGCGGCTAGACAGAGGAAAGAAAAAAACACAACTAAGGATTCATGAGTTGAGATAAGAGCTGGGAGAGGTCACTTGCTGATCACCATCATGGGCAAAACAGACTGAAAGCGGGGATAGTATTTAAATTTATTACTAACAGGGTAAGAGCCAAAGAGTAAGAAACAAGACAGTCTTAAAAACACCTTCCCCCCACTCCTCCTTCTTTCATGTTCTCCCTTCTCCCGGCCAGTGGTGCAGGGGAATGGGGAATGGGGGTTGCAGTCAGTTGTTGTTTCTGCTGCTGCTCAGGAGAGTAGTCCTTCTGCTGCTCCAGTGGGTTCTCTCCCATGGGAGACAGTCCTTGATGGACCTCTCCAACATGAGTCCATCCCTCGGGCAGCAGTTCTTCACAAACTGCTGTCCCATGGGTCACTCCTCCATAGGTTGCAGTCCTCCATGAACGAGCTGTACTGGCATGGGTCCCCCACAGGGCCACATGTCCTACCCGGGAAAAACCGGCTCCAGCCTGGGTTTCCCTCTCCATGGGTCTCCAGCAGGACCCTGCTCCATCTTGGCCTCTCACGGGGTCACAGCCTCCTTCATGCATCCATCTGCTCCAACATGGGCTCCTCCATGGGCTGCAGGGGCACAGCTGCTCCACCACAGTCTGCACCACAGGTTGCAGGGCCTCAGCTCTGGTGCCTGGAACACCTCCTGCCCCTCCTTCTGCACTGCCCTTGGTGTCTATCTTGTTGTTCCCATGTTCTTACTCCACTCTTCACTGACTGGAATTATTTCTGCACCACAATTTTCTGTTCTTAAATATGTTATCACAGAGGCCTTACTGTCACTCCTAATTGGCTCGCCCTTGGCCAGCAGCAGGAAGCCTGTCCTGGAGCCAGCTGGCATTGGCTCCACGGAAGAGAAGCCACCCCTGTAGCACCCCCCACGCCCCTCCCCACCAAAACCCAGACAAAGAAACCCCCTATATCAGGTAAATGAAGAAAGTACATGTTAGATGTACTAGTTTTCACCCTCCTCTCTCCCCAGAATGTGAGTGATCTCATTTGGAAAGCTTGATCGTTCTTATTCATATCTAACAAGATTCCCAAAGTCTCTTTGGGTAAGAGCAGCACAGAGTGATAAAATGGGATTTTTTAACACAGCTCTTTTTAAATACAAAATAATTTTTCTTCAAGTAGAAATTGCTTAACTTGTCCTATTTGCGTCATTCTGAATAGATTTTCCTTGTGTTTCTGCTGTAATTTTCATGGAGGTCAATGGCAAAAGTATGCAAATAGTAGAAAACTATGTTATTACCTCATCAAGAGTGAAAGCCTGAACTTTATTTCAGTGACTTTTATGTGTGATTAAAGCTCAACTTTCCCAACAGGATAATAGTATGTTTAATTAAAAATGAAGTTCATAATAGGCATATACAAGCCACTAAATCAAATGAAAACATCCCTGCCTTGTAGCCTTACCTTCCAAAATTACTGATAATGCACGAAAAGGAATTTTGAACTCTCACCTTTTGCTTCTTCAAACCAAGTAATGTGTTACTTGTTCACCTAAGGAAGATTGAATTCAGGTTTAAAAAGATAAAATCTATATTATGCAAATAATATTTTACAAGTCTTGCTGTTGTTGTGGGTTTTTTCCACCAAGTGATCAAAGAAACCTAAAAGGGTGATCCATGGCCTACCATGAAAGTAATTACTATTAAATTAATCAATATTCATTGAATTATGTGTACACTGATATTCACAGGTATTGTGGGTTAAACCCCAGTAGGCAGCTAAGCATCACTCAGTTTCTCACTCACTTCCCCAAGCAGAATGGGGAGGAGAATCAGAAGAGCAAAAGCAAGAAATTACCCATGGGGCAATATTAGGACAGTTTAAGTAAGGAAGAGGATCTGCATCTCACTTAAAGCAAAACAAGAAAGGAGTTAATTCACAAGTTCCCATTGTCAGACAGCAGTTTAGCCATTTCCAGAAAAGCAGGACTTCATCATGCTAACAAGCTACTTGGGGAGGTAGATGCCAAAGCCAAAGACAACCCCTTCTTCCTGCATTTTGCTGAATCCATGTACCCTCTGAGCCAAAGTAATGCTTATAAATATATTATATGCATAAGCAGATTACAAACAACTTCACTGATCTATCAAGGATGCACAGTGGTTTAGTTTTGCTTCAGCCTAGTTCACTGCAGGAGAAACTGAATGACATGTAGGGTAAATGGGAAATACTGCTGTTCCCCTGACACAGAGTGACTTGTGGAACTGTGGGAGCTGCAGTGCACATCTTAGTGCTCAGATCTCAGGCCCTCCAAAAATCCAAGACAAAATTAGGGGGCAATTTTAGAAGTACGACACAGGAGTATAGTTGCATGGTACAAACTCCTAAATCTGCTGCATTTGAGACTGTCTTACATCTGACATCTTAAAAATATTTTCATAGTTATATCTGACGTTCTAACATGAATACCTTCTTTGAATATTTTATGGTATTTTCTGCTTCCATGGTCTCTCAGGTAGTGTACTTGGTGTCAACTATAGTTTTAAATCTAAACAATAATGATAAATATTGCACATTTCTAGTCTGCAAAACAGTAAATGTCAGCTGCACTCAGACTGTAACTCAAGACAATTAAC
Source organism: Pachyramphus minor (assembly GCA_013397135.1). Lineage (NCBI taxonomy): Eukaryota > Metazoa > Chordata > Aves > Passeriformes > Tyrannidae > Pachyramphus > Pachyramphus minor. The sequence continues at coordinate 379,994 of VYXB01000125.1, forward strand.
TGGAAGACAAAAAATTGCTTTTTCTTTCCCCTGCTGCCAGAGCTGTAAAGTCTTTGCCAAATTGCCTTTATAAGAATTTAACTTCCCTACTGATTAGTTTGACTCACATTAATTTAAAAAATGTCTCAACTACAACTTTCTAGGCTATAAAAATATCCCTTTTCCCTGCAAGAAGGTATTGTGGTTGTTATTTTATTTTAGTTCAAATCTTTAAAAAATAAATAAATAAGTATTTCTGAAATCCCAATAGAAAGAATATTTCTACTTTATTATCTTCTCATCAAAATCTCCCTGTAGTATCTTAAGGTAGTTTTTAAGAGCAAGATTTTTTCTTTTTATTCCCAAAAACTGCTATAGCTACAAAACTTACGCTTACAAAGGAAGAAAATATTCCACTTTAGATTCCAAATGCAAACTACGTGTTTTATTTCTATCTTACATTTTCTATTTTAAGACTAAATTAGTCTCTTTTGACTATATAGAAGAATATAAAAACTGTTTCCCGGGTGGTCATCTTTTTTTTTTCCTAATGTTTATAAAGTGGAATAATGTTTTGTGTGCATCTTTGTGTAATACTAATAATCAATACCTTGGAATAATCAGAGAAAGAATAGTGGAGAAAATTCAAACCATAACCTCCGATAAAGGAATACAGGACTGAGTTAGATGATGTGCCAATTAATAAATTATTCAACTTTATAATTCAAAAGAGCTAGTAGAGGCACAGATGTACAGAAATTACAGTTTTAGATTAGTATGCTAAAATTTTTGGAAAACTGAGGAGGGAGATCAGCTAAAAGAAGTGGGCTAATTAGGTTGGACTGTAGGCTTGGAGGTGAACTGGTGGTCTTAGCTGGAACTACACAGCCAAGCAGAAGGCAGGGGAAGGAAAAAGGTCTGAATGTATTGGGGAAACAGTGGAGAACTGATAAGGTCAATGGTTAGTTCAGGAATGTACCATGTAGTATCTTTTTAAACTGATATGCTAGACTGGGCAATCTCTTTGTGTTAAAAACAATGTGGCGTTAGCATAGCTGATCTCATTTTCTTAACATTATTTTTTTCTTCTAGAAATAATACAGTTATAGATTCAAGAGCTTCTCTGTCTTCTTAAGAGACAATACAGTTGTTTTGTAATGTCAAGATAGCATGTTTCTACAACATATTTGACTCCCTTTTAAACATATTTTGACTGTTTTCATTATCCTGCATTTAATACTTATCAAACCTGACTTATAAATAGCAGTGTACTTCATCACCAGCAAAGCTTGCATTAATAGAAAACTTATGACTCTAAAATGATAATTACCACAATCTAATGAATCACATAAATCATTTATAATGAAAGGAAATAAACAACGACTCAGAGATGAACACATTAATAACTTAGGGTGTTTTTTTTTCCAAGAGCAATGAGTAGTTTAATTTATATAGTGTGTCCATAGACAGTATAACTGGAATTCTATCAGTGAAATAATTAGTAGTTAATCTAAAGGGATAAACATATCTAGAAGAGTCTAAATTGAAAAATTACTATTAGAGTGATCATTAAGCTATGAACATTACTATAAAATTATAGTAAATGGCCAATATTGCTATAAAGAAAATGCAACATCTTGAGGAGATCATTTACCAAACATAATATCTTTCACTCCCTCATCAAACCACTTTTTCTTTTAAAAAAGTTCCTAGATGGGAAATGGAACTATTTCAATAAAAATTTGCTTGTTTACAAGAGAGAATTTTAAAGAACTACTGGGATTCTCTTTGCCTAAATTTTTCATTCAGGTATATTGGATGAGTATGAGCTGGGTATGACTTTGGTATGAGGGTATGAGGTACGAGGGTATGAGCCTGGGTATGAAGCTTTGGCTCAGGACCATTATGTGGCATAATGATGGTGATTCAGAGCAGCACCATCAGACTCTTTCATGAAGTCTACCGAAAGCTCTGTATGCCTTAGCTAACATGTTGTCTATCTCTTCATCAATCTTACCATCTGAGGAGATGATGCTTCCCAGGTAATTAAATTGCTGGACTGATTTGAGCTTTGATTCGCCAATGGTGATATGGGGATGATGGAAGACTTCCTAAGGTGCAGGTTGATAGAAAACCTCTGTCTTCTTCAAGCTGACTTCCAGCCCAAAAAGCTCAGCAGCCTCTGCAAAGCAGGATGTTAAACGCTGCAGAGCTACTTCTGTGTGAGCAACGAGGTCAGCGTTGTCAGAGTAAAGCAGTTCACAGATGAGGTGGTTTAGGGTCTTGGTGTGGGCCTTCAGTTGCCTTGGGTTGAACAGGCTTCCATCAGTATGATATCGGATGTAGATCCCGTTTTCTTCATCAAGATCTGCCGTGGCCCTTTGGAATATCATGCTGAAAAAGAGTATGAATAGAGTTGGTGCAAGAACAAAGCCTTGTTTCACTCCATTAGTTATTTGAAAGGGCTCAGAGAGTGTATCGCCATATCTGACTTGGCCGTGCTGGTCCTCATGAAGCAGGATGATCATATATGTATATAAAATATGTATATATGCATTTATATATAAACTTGCATATATGTATGGTCCTGGTAATTGGTGAAACGTCATGGAAATTTTTTTTCACTGAGTGAAATCACAGCCAGTTTAAGAAATTTCAGGGGTCCTGGGGAGCAAGTGCACCAGTGCTACTCTGACTTTTCTGTCACCTCAGTCAAGACTGCAGTGGATAAGTTAAGAAAATGTAAGCAATACTCAGAAACCTGTAAAGTCTGGAGAGCTGAATTAAGTGAGAGAGTCCCTTAGAAATGCATTACACTGTCACTAGTTCAGCTGAAAGAAGGCTGATTTTGTGAGTTTACACTGTAGTAATGAATACTTTGTTGTCTCCTCTTTTCAGCTCCCGACACCCAGCCACCACCTGCCAGCCTTCTCTTTTGTTCAGGACAAAGTAAATCAAGGTTTTCACTTGATAAAAGGTGTTGTTGGCACTTTATTTTGCTTTTTCCTCACCCATCCATCTCTTTTGTCAGAAAAAACATACTCTTAGTTATTTAAAGATAAGTGATCAGGTTATTTAAAGACAAAGTAGACAAAGTATTGAATGGTTTTTCTTTTTGCCTGTTTCTTTGAAAACATTTAAATGCTGGGTTTGTGGTGTTAATATAAAAATATAAAATAGAAGATGTTTTTCTTTTTCCCTCCAGCACTGGAGGAAACTCCTTTATAATAAACAGGAGTACAGAAATTTAGAATATAGATCTAAAATAAAAGTCTAAGCTTACAGGGTAACTGAGACTCTGTGTTTCAGCACCAAGTAAGTGCCAACTGATAAATTAAAATTGGCAAAGGACAATGATTGGCAACATTTCCAGACAATTCACAGAAGACCACAGGGCATATAATTTGTCTGTAAAATTCTTGGAACTGTCAGATGCCATTCAGGTTTGTACCTGACAAATCATGGAAAACATTATGCTTTTTGTGTTCAGTAAGATAATGTAAATTTGTAACTCTACACTCACCATTACCAGCATTAAAATTATTTATGATCTTTGAATTCTATGCAAGTTATTTTTGATATCAAGTAGCCTAATGAAAGCTGATTGTCATTTGTAATAGACAGTATTTCTGATCATAAATGCAACCGTGGTAGTGAAATTTTAATTATGACAAATACTCATTATGTATTCAGTTATATCACTACAAAAATTTTCAAAATTAAATGAACATCTATTCAACAGATCTCAAAATCGCTTAACTGCATACAAAAAACTTTCTGTGAAGCTTCCAAAGGCACACCTTATTTTTACCCTGATAAGTAAGTCATATTTTATATTACTATTACCTCTACAGTTCAGTATAAAGGTCTACCCTTATTTGTGCTTTTTTGATAACTTATTTTTAAACTTTTTTTTAACAATATTGCATCAATCATGGGACCCGATCCAACATCATTCTATTTTTTTTTTTTTTTTTAGTTCACTTTCATAATTCAGATTGCTGGTCATGATTCAATCACACTTTTTTTAATGAAGTTATGAAGTTCTGTTACTCCATCCAATAGATGAAATGTCCTAGAAATAGAGTATTTCCTTAATTTATGACACACCATTAAAAAACTATATAAATTGTTTGGTGTACTAAAAAGCTTCGCGTCTTGATACAGCCGTGCAGCTGCCATGTTTGTATAAATACATCTTCATTGTTATAGTAATCACTTTTAAAATTTTCTATGCTTTAGAGAACACACACTAGTTTTACACTATTGGAAGAGACACACTATTGCACTGTTGGAAGAGACAAGGTTCACATGAATAGGAAGTGTGATGTTAGCTTATTTTTGCCTTTTTGATACCTTTAGAAATTACAGATATCTCACAGGTTCTGTTATGTGAGCACCAGATGGCTCTGCTTTGGGATAGTAAGAAATACAATCCCAAGACAGCATTCAGCAGATGCCTAGGCAGCAGCTCCAGCTGACCAGACAGGTTTGCTCTTCCACTTCATACCAGGCCAAAGCCAGGAATGAGGTAAGACAAGGGAATAAGCTACAAACACTGTGGTTACTGAGCACACAGAAAATTATTTAAAGACTTAAAGCAAACAAATAAACAAATAAAATCCAAACCTCAAATCCATGGTACTTGTGATTTTCTCTTTTTTTTGGGAGAAGAGGAAAGGATAGGAAAATGGCATAGGGAAAGTAACAACTGGATTTTCCTTCTTAATAACAGAGAAAAAAAAATGTTTTTCTTTTATGCAGGTACTTATTTCCTTATCAACTACAGTCACCTGATTTGATAACGGCAACTGTTGCTTTAATGAAAAGTATATTGTTTCTGTCCAAATAATATTCTGACTAGATCTTCCAAAAGAAACTCACAAAATATGGGTCTAAATGAGCAGAGGGTCTGTGGCTTTGAGATGGCCTAGATGCAGATGAAAATGGTCTGAGAATGTTGTTTGGAAATATGGAAGGGAGACTATTTCAAGTATGCCCTATATGTTCAAAATGCAAGTTGATTTTGCTGACTTAGAGTATAATATTGATTTTCCTATTATCTATGCAGAAATAGCATCACAAAGTATCTCTGTTGCAGACTGTATTTTGTTGAAAATTCTCCTAAAAAACCCATTGGTAAAAGAATCCTGGGTAATAAACCATTCTTTCTCTTATTGTTGGCCCTTCTAGAATAGTCTAGAAATTTTATTTTGCAATATCTCTAGAAATGATGCAATTATGTCTTGCTGTCTTCAAACTTTTTTTTTTTTAAGTTTATTTCTTTGTTAGAAGTGAACTCTTATACGCACCTTTTTTTGTTTTTTGAAGAAAAATTAAATCATTCTTGAATTTTGGATTTTATTGCTAAATTGCCTTATGAGGAGGAATCATTCCAATCAGACTGGCTTCAGATTCCTAAGTCATCTGTTGTTTGTGGAATTACAAACACAGGACTCGATCCTCATCTTTCATGCATAGACACACATGACATCAGCATGATTAGTTCCTAAATTTGGAGTAATAACCAGTTTACATCAGTAGGTTAGGAAGTTCTTAGATACTTTGATTAGAATGTTTGAACCACTGGTGTAAATCCAGAGAAAAAGGGACTCTCATAATGGATGACAGTCTTACCAAATATATTTATAAACAATATCTTACATAGAATTAATTATTATCCATATTCATAGCATATGTGATATTTAATAGTCACAAGTTCCCTTAATCTATGCGTATGCATTATGATACAATTATCATCTTCTGATTTTATCTGTTTAAAGATTCCCAGTGACCTCAGTGAACTTTTGAACCATACTTAAATAGTAAGGCTGGGGATGAAAAATGTGACATAAGATTGTTAGTAACAAAATTACGTATGCATGAAAAACATTGCACCAACAATCTTTATAATACATTTTCAAGGCCTGTGGAATCAAATTTGCATGGACATAGGTCAAGCATCATAGATTTGCTTACACTCACTGTGTGTAGTTGGGATTTTCACTTCATGGTAGATAGATTACTGCCCCTGTCTTTAGATCATTTTTTGGTTGCTGCAATCCCTTCCTTTCCTTCCTTTCCTTCCTTCCTTCTTTCCTTCCTTCCTTCCTTCCTTCCTTCCTTCCTTCTTTCCTTCCTTCCTTCTTTCTTTCCTTCTTTCCTTCCTTCCTTCTTTCCTTCCTTCCTTCCTTCCTTCTTTCCTTCCTTCCTCCTTCTTTCTTTCCTTCTTTCCTTCCTTCCTTCCTTCCTTCCTTCCGTCCCTTCTTCTCTCTCTCTCTCTCTTTTCCTTCTTTCTTTTTTTCTCCTACTGTCCCTGGCCCACAGAAAATGAGATGAGGAGTTGTCCAATTTTCTACATTACCACCACCCCTCAAAGTAGAAGTCTGGAAAAACCCTAAAAGAAAATTGCAAATTTTGGATAATTTGAAAAATTGGGCATGCTTGGTAGGGAAAGAAAAGAAACAATGAAGGCAGTAGTATATTTATGAAAATTTGTGTTCTGACATTCACCAGAGAAGTTATGATAAAGAGATCCTTGTTCAATAGTCATTCCTATTTTTTTCTGACAGCAAAACTGAGGCAAAAATAAGCACATAAAGAAATCAACGTTGATTTAGCCCTGTGTTCCCTTAAGGAGTATAAGACTGGAAGGCAGATAAACAGTAAAATAGGACAAGATCATATCTCAAATTATCTCTTGCCTTTCAAACAATGTTTCTCCTTATTTGCTCACTTTTATAACCAATTTTATCTTTGTTATTATCCCTGTCTTCTCATATTTCATATGGACTAGGAAAATCACCAGTGAATTAATAAAAGCAAAGGAAAAATTTCCAAGCAGAAAACAGTCATGCAATTTAAATCCTAAGGCAATGGGTTGCAGAATTGCTGATAATCATAGATTTTGTTAGAACAATTTATTCTACATGAGCTCCCAAAAGAAGAACCTGAACTATCTCTCAGGGTTGTATGTAATATTGAGAATATATTAGAGACTTAATGTACTCTTTTCAATAATAGAAAGCTTCTGATCAATCTAATTAAATTTTCTCCCCTGTGTAGGGGATCCCTATAGCATATAAAGAGCAATTTAGACATCACTGGATTTTGATCCAATCTTTGCAAAAGTTTTGCATTACTATACAGTACTTCTGCATAACTGAAATCACCTGTAGGAGGAGAGGCAAGGTCATAAGGTAGCATGACTTCAACACACACGGCTCTTCAAGGACAGGCAGTGCCGGGTGACAAGGACATCAGAGAGCTGTGAAAGGTGGAGTTGCCTGTACCAAGGACCAGAAGTAGATGCTGTAGCTGAGACACTGAACCATGGTGGGACACCAACAGGAGAGGCATGAAGGAGTTATATTGGCTTCCCCACCAATTAAGGTTATGTGACTTCCATTTTAATAATTTGAAGTTGAAACTAAACAAGAAGAAATAAGCTAATTATGATACCTGGTACTAACCAACCACATGTTTAAGGTATGTGTCACTTATTTCAATAGTTCTGTTCTGGAACAGGATGGCTTAGAAGGAGTCGAAAAGGACTAGATCAAACCTTTTTGGCTGCCAGGCTATTTTGCCAATCTTAAGTAATTAATATATTGACTGAATGTGCAAAAACTTAGTGAATATTAAGTAACTCTATTCTTAGCAAATACCTTTTCAGACTGGACCTTCTTTCAGTCACTAGGACATTTTGTATTTCATTATCTTTTCAGGATACGATTAGACAGATTTTTACAATAAGCTCAAGTTCTGTGTTGCTTACAAAATTCTGAGGTAGAACTTAATAGATATTTAAAACCTACATCACCATTTCAGAACTTTCCATTAAGATTCCTCCAGATGCAGACAGGATATTTTTTTTTTTTTTTAAGTGCAATCCTGATGGAAAAAAATCTGTAAAGGGAGCAAAGGGGTTTTTGTCTTAACTTCAAGGCGCAGCATGGCAGAATTTTTAAGTCTGACTAACAGCTCTTTGCAATTCAGTCAGGAGCATTAAATCATTTCAGCTAAATTCACCTGGTTATAAACTGCAGCTGATTGCCAACTTTTCATTGGACTAGATAATCTCTAGAGGTCCCTTCCAACCCTAAAAATTCTGTGATACTGTGATCTTTGGGTGTAAATACTGTGAGATGTCAATAAACCACAGGTATCACTTGCCCTTTTGCCAGATAATGCCACAAAAATGATACATACTGTACCAGAATGGGAAATGCTTCTCAAGCCCTGCTTAGCAATGGGCTTTTTTTCTGGGTAGGGTGATATTCTTCTCAAACAGAGTTCTTAGAAGGCTCAGAAAAGATGCATGTAGACCCCAACTGTTAGCATACATTTTATATCTTTTTGGTTCACCGGAGCAAGGAAGATCTGACAGGATGCAAATGATCATCCCTGTAGATAAGAATTGATTGGAAAATTCACAACTTGAGGCCTGGTGGTGGGGAATGACTGTACAATGTCATTTAAACCAAGCAAATTTTGCTATAAATAAGCAAGAGAAGAAATATTGGGCTTTTGTGAAAGCTAAATTGCATTGCATGGTGGTTGTCAGACTGTCAGTGAATGAGATTAAAGCAATTCCTATTGTATAGATCTGTCCAGAAACATAATCTAGGAGAAAATACTTAGATGAAAACTATAAAAACTACAGTTAGACTGTAAAATCTAATCAGCATCGATTGGCTGAAGGTTTAGGTTTTGTGCACTAAAATATTTTATTCTTTTCTTTTTTTAATAGATCTTACAGTAGGATTTAGAAAGAGCAAAACCGCAATCATTATTGATTTTTCTTTTTAATCTAGCATCTGTAAATATTTACAGAATTATAATTCCTTTCTTTGTTCTTTGTTTCTAATTATTTCCTTTCAAGAACTTCTCCAGTGTCAGCATCCACACATGTTAATCCTTTATAGTCTTCATAATATTAATACTGTCAGATTTCTGACTTATTTACACTAACAGGCCAACACTTTTGTCTTAAAGAAATTCTTTTTTGCAAATATTAATCACGACATTGAAATTCGACATGAATAAGAGAAAGTATAGATATCACTAACTCTGATTTATACTCACCTCTGAAGTAAGTTTTCTCTGCAAAATAACACTGAGGTTGTAAAACGTTTTCAGCAGTAGGCAAGCATTGTACTTTATGGATTTTTAAATCATTGAGTTTGGCTTTTCTGTTATATTACATAGTTGATTTTTTTATTCCAGCGCTGTGTGTTCAAGGTGCAGATTCAGTATACAAAAAATCAGAAAGTATCCCAAATTAACAATACAACAAATAGACAGTTCCCCAACAAAAGCCAGTAACACAGACTTCTCATTGACTTCAAAGATTTTGGAGGTCAGGCTTTGCAACCAAGATAACTAACTCCTTGGGCACAGGAATAAGCTATTTGACTTTCCTGTGGCCTGTCATATATTTAAAAAAAAAAACAACACATAAATTCTCTATTATCTTAGGCATTACATCTGTACAAAACTTTGGAGAAATATTTCCTTGTTCTCCTTCACTGAAGAAAGTGTTTGTCATAATGTCAATGCAGTTAGTGAGGATACAGAGGAGTTCCTCTATACAAGGAGAGGACCAGTGCAGTATTTTAACCTTGTGTCCATCTTACAAATTCCACACCTGACACTTAATAATATTTCCAAAGTATTGAAAACATTATTCTGATTTAATTGAAGTTAATAATTTCATCAGGCTACCCATGTGTAATAAAGTAAATGAAATGAGAGAGAATAATAATATCGAAGCAAACTGTGGGTTTTTTTCTGAATTCCTTCAATCAGTTCAATTAAATATGTAACAGGAAATTGTCACTCTAAAGTTTCTTTAAGAACAAATGATGAGGCAATCTGCTAGAAGTTGGGAAATAATTTTGTGCCAATATTATTTTTTTGCTGTATTCATTTCCAATTTGCTATATTCCTACTCTTTCAGCACTGAGCCACACATGGAGAGACTGAAAAATCTGAAGGAGTTTAAATTTTCATCCACATGTTGTTATCAATATGCATTGCTTAGTAAACTTTGGTTATAAAATTTGAAAATAGTTTACTAATGGCTACTTACTTATGCCCTAAATTAACATTGGAATGTTAGTGCATTGCTAATAGGATAAATTTCTTTCAAATTATTAGAAATGGAGAGACACTAAAAAGTAACAGACAAAGTAGTAAAGATGAGAAATTCTCAGAAACGTTTTTTCTGATATGGTTTTCTAGCCTGAGTTTAAGTATTCTCAAAACAGTCCTAGAACTGAGAAGAAATATTCAAAATCATTTATAATCATAACAAAGCAGAAAAGAAGCTGAACAGTCAAAACAGTTAAAATTCTTACTTGAGAAAATTACTTGAGAACAGGATTTTCAACTAGAATAATAGCTAGATGTTAGCTAAACATTCATAGTATTTAAACTCTTTCTGCCTGAACACAAACACTGGGAACTGATTTAACTCCAAAAAATTAAAAGAAGATTTTTCCACTGGTGATAAAAACAACCTCTAGCAAGTAGTAATTATAGGTGCCAAATACAGTAAAGTTGTCTACGTCTTTTCCATTGTAGTTCAATACCTTCTTATCTAGCAATTTATCAGGATAAATGCCCTTCATGGGAAAAAAAAATACAGAGAGGAAAGCAAAAACAAGTATGGAGAGGAAAGAAAAACGTGTTGGGATTACTTTGGGTTTTTGTAGTTGTAACAACCAAAACAAGAATAAAGCTAACAGCCTTTGGTGAGCTATTCTTCGATATCACAGTACAGTGGAACACTACAGTGCTGATAAGACATTGAAACCCTCAAGTGCCCAGCTGTAGTTACTGCAAGCTTCTCAGCTGCGTTCTGCCTGCACATGCCTTGCACTTCCCATATTGCTACGGTAGTGTCAGACCTCACAGCTTACTTTCTCCTGAATTCTCTCACCAGAGCCCTATTTTAAGAGCAGGCAATCTAAGGAACATTGGATGTTGGAGATGGCTCATATGAGGCCATGGGCCGAAGGAGAGAAGGACGGGATCCCACCTTCGAGGCGTGGAAAGCACAAGGCGATGCAGCAACAACCAGATTGTGACTNGGCAGAAATTCTTATCAGTTTCTCTCAATATTTGTAGACACATGCTTCAAACACCTTGTGCAGTTGTCCCTACAAATAGACCAAAGTTATCTTTAAATGTGATGTGCTTATTTCCAGTTTGCTTGGGAGACAATGAGACCAGAAAAGAAAAAGAACCTATTCTTCTCTGACTCTGTTGGAGTCCTCAAATCGCCATGTGGATATTTGTCAGCTGGAAGAGGCTACATGAAGCTGAGTGACCTATGTAAAAGCAACATTTTGTTTTTAGGTGTGGTGGGTTGACCTTGGCTGGATGCCAGCTACTCTATCACTCCCGTTATCAGCCGTAAAGGGGAGAGAGTAAGATGGAAAACAGCTCATGGGATGGGATAAGGGAGTTTATTAAAGCAAAAGCAAAGTAAAAACCTTGTGTTTGCAAAAAGAAAGCTAAAAAATAACAAGGTTTATTCTCTACTTCCCATCAGCAGTGATGGTCGGCCACTTTCCCAGGAAGCAGGGCTTCAGCACGTGTAATGGTTTCTTAGCAGGCAGCCATTGGAAGCAATGAATGCCCTCCGCCCTGTTCCTTTCCTTAGCTTTTATATCTGAGCTGATGTCATATGGTATGAAATATCCCTTTGGTTAGTTTGGGTCAGCTGGCCTACTTGGGTCCCTTCCCAGAAGGAAGATTGCAATGCTGATGCTGTGCTCAGCAATAGCTAAAACACCAGTGTGTTATCAACACCCTTCTAGCTACCAATGCGAAGCACAGCACTGTGAGGGCTGTTTTGGGGAAATGAACTCCATCTCAGCCAGACACAACACATCAAAAAATGATGATATTTTTCGTTTATTCAGATTCTATTTGGATTTAGATCTAGATACAGATAAATGACTAATTATATAATTAGGATAGTCTGTTGATTTAAGTTTCCTTTACATCAAGCGCGGGAGCCCCTGGTGGTCTAGTGGTTAAGGATACGGCACTGTAACTGCCGAGGCCCGGGTTCGATTCCCGGTCAGGGACACTCCCCGGGTAGGTGGAGCCCGTTAGCCCTGTAAGGCGATCCACCTACGTCCTGAGGACCTCGCTGCCACTGTCCAAGCTCGCTTGGCCCCGGCAGACGAACCTTAGGATTAAAGGGTGGGCTCAGTTCTGCGCGCACTGTGTCCCACCTAAAATAAATCCAATGCGCAGGCTGGAAGGCGTACAAAGACCTTCCACAGATCTTCGTTCGCGAAGTCTGGCCATTATTTTTTATTATATATTATTTTTACATCAAGCGCAAAATACAATGCAACTTTGTAATTTTTATTTGGCAAACTTCCACTTGAAATATGAAGTAGACAATGTGAGGAAGAGGGCTGTACCGCTTCTTTAGCATAACTGCATGTACTTAGAAATATTCTATTATTGACACTACATTAGGTTCAGACAAAATAATGCAAAGTTTCTGCCAGAGCAGACTAACCAACAGCATGCTTAGTTGTTGATACATGCCCGTTAAAAAATGAATTTTTCTGTCATTATGACTTCACTGGTGAGCATTGGGTGCACTGGTTTTAGAGTTTAAGTATTGCATTGGCTGATTAATCAAAATAAGTGATAACTGACCCAAGATTAAAAATTAACTAAAATTAAGAATATTAATTACACTTCCTCCAAAAGTGAAGAGATATGAACAGTTGAAGTAATAAGCAGTACTAAATACATTTTTGGTTGGTCTTTGCATGCTTCAGAATATTGACCTAATTAGACCCTCTAAAAAAACAGACTGCAGTACTACGAGGAAGCAAGAGGTACAAGTGAAAAAAGGGGCCATGGATGACAAGAGTATAAACTTATTTTGCAAATGTCATATACAAGAGAATATATAAAAATAATTGGCAGGAGACAATCACTCATCTAAACAGAAAAGAATAATGAAGTAAAGGAATTATATGCCAGAAAAGAAAAATTTCTGAAGGAAATAAAAAGCAAAGAATCATTCTACTGAGATTTGAGTACATTGGGGTAATGTGTGAGATATTAGCTTATTAGATACAAAGAGTGTAGAAAGAACAAACAACGGTAGGAGGAATGATAATCTTTCTAAAGAAATGAATGGCTTATTCACCAACCAGACTGAAACCTGGCTATTGGTATTCCTCAGAGCCCTATTCCAGGAAAAATAGTCCTTACTACTCACAATAATTCCTCAGCCAAAACTTGATTTCACAGCCTTGGTTAAGCATTTTTCATTGTTTGTTTAACATCTCCCAGTCTCATATGCCTTTTCTTTGAAAAACTAGTCAGCCTGATCCAAACAACAGATGGAAAACCTGAAAGCATTTTATGTACACAGTAAAATACATATTTCACTGGAATAATATGAAAAAAATTAAGACTGGGTAAACTACAGGAAAATATCTTTGGCTTTGGTTGCAATTCCTTCTAAGGAAATACTTGCATTACACTAACTTAAATTCCAGACTATCCCAAAGCTGCGTTTGTATCAATTTAATTTGATATGCATTAACATGGTGAGTCAAGAAAACTTTAGAGTAGTGTTTAAAGGTCAGATCCTGTTTTCTCAAAGTTCAATAGTAAAAATTGTGCATGAAGCAATGGGATGTGTTCTAGGTACAGCGGATGGTTCCCTGTAAAGCGCACAGCTTTACAAAATTCAAGGAGTTTAAAGTCCCTGTTACCAAAGGGAGCATATGCTTTAGACACAGTGACAAAATTGGAGGCAGTATGGATCCTCTTACAACAAGGGTAAAACCCATGCTGTGTGAGTTGGGTCTTTCTTGGGGATTCATCTGAAACCATGGAAAAGTTGCTCCTCCATGGAAAAGTCCATCGTGAAACAGGAAATAGAGTGTGCTCTGTCTTCTCTAAGGTAAACACAGATCAGTGTGAGCATTTTGCTTGTTCTGTCCCCCCTCTCCTCCTTATCCTTCTCTGAATATCAGAAAAATTAATAAATTATATGAAAAAACTTATATGAAAAAAGTCTGAAAGCACAGAAGAATAAGAATGTATGTATGGAGAAGTGTTTTAGTCTTTTATAAATCTTGAAAAACTCAGAATACTAGTGTGGCATGTGTGAAGGAGGGAAGATACCTACACAAGCTCTAAACTGTGCCTCTTTCAAATACAATTTTTTGAGTTCACATTAGTGTATGCAGCTTGTGTGATATATGATTATTGACGCCCCTGAGCATCAATGACAGAGATAATACAGAAAAACTTTAGGCTTCAACCTTGAAAGTTGGATCAGTTATCATATTAAGATATATAAGATCTTCTGGATTATGGGGAAGGAAAAATAATGAAGAACCAGTAATGTTTCTGTACATACTCTTCAAGAAATGAATTTTTCTTAGTGGTATTAAACTGCCTAAACAGTGAGAGAAGATAGCAGAAATAAAGCTGATGCATGTCCACACATAGTGCTTTGAACAGTGAAAACGCAAAATATTCAGTGGATCTGCTAGACCTGTAGAAATGCCACAGTGTAAAAGACAGTCACACTATGAACATAGCATCTAATGCTTATTTAGTTATACTACAATGAGAAAGTTCCCAACTTGGTGGTGTGACCAAGCCTCAGAAGCCTTCAGTGACATGTCTGGAGATTGATGGGGCTTTTGCTAGCTGGAAATAGAAAAACTAAACAAACAGAAATAAAACAACCCTCCAAATTTAGTAGAATGGAACATATCCTTCAATTCTATCTTGCGTGCCAGAGGAAAATACAGAGCACTTCAAATAAACATAGCATGACTTCGATTTTTAAATAGAAGAGTCATAAAAAATGTATATTGCTGTTTATCAGACATATATAAAGTGAAAAAAATCTTTCTTCACACATATGCACGTACCGTATTTTTACTTTCTATAGTATCTATGCTGTTTTCTAACCATGAGGAAAGCTGCAGCTTCATTAAAACAAGACTTGAAGCAGAATTTCACAGGGTTTTTTTAGAACTCATAGCTGGTTTTGTTTGCTATGAATTATTCTGGCTGTACTTTTGTTCAGAAGCAAAATGAAAATATGCAGAGATTTTACTTTAGCTGCTCTGGCACTCAGTTCAAGCATAATATTTTTCAGTCTTCATAGTTCATATATTTAAAATAACAATCCACTTGTTGTCTTTTCCATCCCTACATTTAAGAATAGAGGTATGCCTACTACTGCTTCGGAGTCCACATATTTTAAAGTATTTTAAAACTACTTTAACCCACTTTCTACAGTGAATTAAATCCCACTGGCATTTTCAAGCAAAAGTAACTATCCCATAAATGTGTACACCTTTCAAGCATCCCGAGACTGTTCCTTCCTAAGCCATTTAGAGACATAACGTGGCTCTGACATTTAAGTCTCATTTAACCTCTATCTCAGCTGTAAGACTCTCACACCAGTGTGACTGCACATCATTTAGTCTAACTGGAAATGAAACATTACAGTTTTGTTGCTGATGAAAACATAGGTGATGTCTCTGATATGAGTGTTATAAACCATAGATGTACACTTGTTTATCTGATTGTAGCCACAGAGCTTCAGTGCAAGAAGTGACTTTGTCCTGAGGGGCTAGGAGAGTGATTTGAGAAAGGCAGACTGAACTTTTAATTAGCCCTATTGATTCCTTACAAAAGCAATTCTAAGGCTTGTTTTGTTTTGTTAGTGTTCAAAAGGGGGTAGAGCTAGTCCCTGTAGTCCACCTAACCTATGGCAACTTGACCTAAAGACTTCAGTGCTTGTTAATATCAGTTCACTTCTCTAAAGTGTATACAGAGTTACAGAAGGCCTGTTCGAAAAATTCGAAAGAGAAGACACAAGGTGTAGAAACACATGGAAAAAGGAAATCCATAGCAAGGATTCCCTTCCCTTTCATTTTCCTTCACCCCATCTCCCCTATCTTCTCCTCTCCCCTTCTTATTTAGTTTTTTTCTTTGGTTGGTTGGTTGTGTTTTTTTGGTGTTTTTTTGTTATTTTTAATATTATTTTTCATTACTTGAGAGCCTGTTATTCTTCAAAGAAAAGGATTAATAGCACAGTCAAGGCACACATGTAAAACATGGAAGAGCTGTACAGGTTACAACTTTGGTAGTGTATTTTAGTCATGTTGTTCAGCATCTGTATTGTCCCTGATACTAGTGTGAAGGGATGACTTTCCATCTCTATTGCATTCTCTGAGTATCACTGTCTTGAGAAAAAAACCCACACAACAAAACTATCAAAATTATTTTTAACTTCACTGCAAGTTTAAATGTTCTGAACTTACGGTTGCTGAGACTGAGATGTTTTGCTTGTAAAACATCACCATAATTATCTCAGTTGTCTGAGCTTCATATGTCAGCGTATGCACAGGTGTACCATGCAGTAACAATATTGGACAAATGGGGAATAACCTTTAAATTAAACAACTTTTTCATCACCTAGAAAGCTGGTCCTTTTCTGTGAGATAGATAAACTCCCACACATACACAAACATGACTCCTGGAATTAACAGCCACTTTTAGTGTACATCTGGTGAGAGAATGTGATCCAGCCTCTGAAGCTTTCCTTCTTTTGACTTCATTGTTGCCAGCTTTTCCCTCTGGAAATAAATATTCTCTCTTAAAAGAAGGAAAAGATATGGAACACTGTATCTGCTAAAATATCAATGCCTCAATTCCTTTTTGTTCAAATATAGCTGCTTTTAAAAAGCAAATCTCAGCACCAGAAGATTTTAAAAGAATGCAAACATCTTAGTAGGAGAAAGAAAAAATGCTTTAGTGGTATAGTGTCTGTCCATATCTCCTTACAGTGGTTTCAAATAGTTTGTAAAAATTAGTCTGAATATGTATTTGCAGACTATCATTATCATAATACGCCAGCACATGTACCTTTGGTAGATGTTTTCTGGTGGGTGGGTTTTTTTAATTCAGACATTGGATTTTGGAATGTAAAGTCTAAAACTGGTAGTAGGGTCTTGCATGAAGACTTCATGTCTCTGCTATTCTGTGACTCTGTCTTTAGATTGCACTAGATCCTTTTTATCTCTAAAGGATAAATTTTCTATTGCTAGCGCCTTGTTTTCACGCAAATCTTGCATTTCTGCACCAATAAGGTGATTATGGAGAAAATGGCATTTGCAAATACATGAAATATAGGCTACGGATTAAGTATGTAGAACATAATATTCTGTATTTATGCATAAGGCATTTTCAAATTCAGTTGTCAGAGGTTAAGCACATGTTTTGTCATCTCATCAAAAGATCTAATAATCTGTAATGGGTTGACCTTGACTGGATGCCAGATGCCCACCAAGCTGCTCTATCAACCTTCCTCGTTACCAAGGCAGGATTATGATTAAAGGCCCACTGGTTGAGAAAAGGACAGGGAACTCACTCACCAATTTCTGTTGTGGGTAAAACAGGCTTGGCTTAGGGAAATTAATTGAATTTTTTGCCAACCAAAAGTCAAAGCCAGTTAATCACAAATAAGAACAGATCTAAAACACTTTCCCACCCCTCCCTTTTTCCTAGGCTCACCTTTAGCCTAGCACAGGTTCCTTACACGGCTTGCAGACCTTCAAGCCCAGAGGGTATCCCTCCATGTTGCCACAAGTTCTACCAGCAAACCTACTCCAGCATGGGTTCCTCTCTCCATGGTGCACAGGTCCACAGGTCCTGTCACAGGCTTCCCATGGAGTCACAGCCTCCTTTGGGCACCCACTAAAATAATATAAATGTTGAAGGAGCACCTTACTTTGTAAGTTAGTGCGATACTGAATTGTTATTTGGATAAACCATATTGTTGAAGAGTAAATAAGCCACTTACTCTCCTTTACTGCAGCATGATGACATTTACTCCTTTATGAAGTCAGTCAGCACTGACTTCATAAAAAATAAGATTGTACTCATTTCTTATGTTCTACATGCATTCAGGAAGAACAACAACAACAAGTAGAAACCAATCCTTGCAGTTTCAATAGCAGGTTGCAAGAATATTAATGGTAATGCCTTAGAAGACTCTCAAAAGTCATAAAAAAGTAGTTAAAATTTTCCCCATAGAGCATAATATTGAAAGTCTTCTTTCATTACAGGATCAGATAACACCATTGATTATGTAGGTTTTGAAAATAAACAAGTAAAATTATGATATGGATATAAATTTTCAGGGCCAACGAACAGAGACCATATAGAATTTTCAACAGTGGTTCTGTCTTGAAAAGAAAGAAGATATCTGCTTGAGATAGACAGTGTCTTTTGTCCAGGTTCTTCATCTGAATGGTGATAATTACGAGAACCTGGCTATGTAAAAGACAAGAGGATTGTCCTTGATTTTTTTCAAAGTTAAAACTTCCCTAGCAGAAAATCTTGGTAGAATAAAGCCCACATATCTCTTTGCACTTCTCTTCTTTGCTAATCTTTTATGATCTGAACAAAATGGATCATTTATAAGTAAAAATTATGCCTTTTTTTGAAGATAAAACTGAAGACCTTCAGCTAGCTCTTCAGTGTTACTGAAAGCACTGCTCTTGGGGTGGAGATCTGAAAGGAAAAGGCCATTGTGCCTCCAAGGCCATAAAGACCATTGCAGTCTGATAATCTCATTTATTAAGTCTCAGGCTACAAAGATTTATTTTCAGTGTTGATGGAGACAGTGGTTAAAATATCGTTGTGAGATTTGAAGGAAATTCTATCAAAGTAATTGACACTTTGATGCATATGATTCACATAGATATTGTACAAATGTAACACTAAACTTAAAATCAGTTGATATAGGTGGAACTTTGCTTTGATCCACTGAACTATGGCTCTTTTAATAAACCCGAACAAGCTTATTGTGGTGTTCCATAAATTCTACATTGTCTCACATTTGGCCAAAAAACATCTGGACACTCCTAATAACTGGAATACTTTTCATTAATTCAATAGATCTTGCTCAGAGGAAAGCACAGTCTAAGGTTTTATCTAGGGAGTATTACTCCCTCAAAACTGGAAAGAGGGGATCATTTAATTAAGACTGAAGTTTTGTTCATAAAGCTCTTACCTTTAAAAATGTGTGTAGCTTTGTTTTATGAACTAAAAACACTGGGGTTTTTTTGTTTAAATGGGAAGTTAAAAATATTTTGACCTTTCATGGTAAATTTGAGTTGGATGCACCTGTATCTTGTGGGGAATTGAACTATTGAAAAGAAGATTCCATAATTCCGAAAACCACCAACTTAACCCTTAAATTGGCAGCCTCAGTGTAGATGTCAGGCTGAGAAAAATTAAAATAAGATTTTTATTTCTGTAATTCCATAATTCCATGTTAATTTAAGGCCTCTGAATAACTCATCTGTTCTTCATATGTGTGTTCTTCATATCCAACTTCTTTTTTATTCGCAAAATAAATGACAGAAATAGCTTGATCTTTATAGCGTCTATTCATACTGTGTCAACAGTTCAAAACTGCTACTGGGCTTTTAATGAGGGGAGAGCTTAGAAGAGACAGAGATCTTACAGCTTATTTTCTGGTTAGGTATTAGTGTTTCTCATGTATTAAAAAAATGCGACAATCAGAGTGTTTTACTGTCATGCTTCTCAGTTGAAAAGTATCCCACGTATTACTATTGCTCAAGCCTTTTGTCTTAGGAGCTTAGATCTCCTTGTTTGTCCTCTCATTATCCCCCTGCAATTTCAGATTTTATTTTTTTTCCATCCTTTTATTATCTCAAGGCAATATTTTTAGAGCATAACCACTCATAATATTATTCTTCTGCTCATTATCTGGTGTGTATTGTGTTCTTCTTTAAGCATCAGATTTAAAATAGAACTATGTGCCTGAAAACAAAGATAGTCTTCTAATGTGTTGTTTAGATGTGCATCTAAGTAGGTTAGACACTTAAAATCTGCTCACCTCTTTTATATAAGCTCCTTGGGATGCTTCAGAAACCATTTCAATCTTCTCTAATACAAGATTTTAAGACTTACAGTGGCTAAACTTGAAGAGTGGATGGAAAGCAATGGCATATGACATTGTACATCCTCTTGGCACCCACCTTTGAGATATTTATATGCATTATATAAAATGCACTCGGTCTTCTCCAGACTAAACAGGCCCAGCTCCAGCAGTTTCTCCTTATAAGAAAGATGCTCCAGACCCTTAACCATTCTTACTATCGTCTGCTGGACATTCTCCACCAGCTCATCATCTTTATTGTACTGAGGAGCTCAGAACTGGACATAGAATCCCAGATGTGGCCTTACTAGGGCTGAGTAGATGGGGAGGATTACCTCCCTTGACCTTCTGGCCACACTATTCCTGATGCACCCCAGGATACCATTGTCCCTCCTCACCACAAGGGCACATTGCCAGCTCAGGTCAACTGAGTCATTCAACTTGTCGTTCACCAAGAGTCCCAGGTCCTTCTCAGCAGAGTTGCTCTCTAGTAGGTCAGACCCCAAGCTGTACTGGTACTTGTGGTTATTTCTCCCCAGGTGCAGTGCTTTACACTTGCCCTTGTTGAACCTCATTAGGTTTCTCTCTGCCCAGTTCTCCAGCCCTTCTGAATGGCAGCACAACCTTCAGGTGTATCAGCCACTACCCTCAGTTTCATATCACGAGCAAACTTGCTGAGGGTTCATCCTATTTCCTTCATGCAGGTCACTGATAAACAAGTTGAATAAGACTGGAACCAGTATTGGTTTCTGAGGAATGCCACAAACTACAGGGATCCAAATGGATCCTACTCTGCTGTTCCTTACCCTCTGAGCTCTCGCATTCAGCCAGTTCTTGATCCACCACACCGTCCATTCATCTAACCCACAATTCCTGAGCTTTCCTGTGAGGATGTTATGGGAGACAGGGTCAAAAGCCTTGCTGAAGTCCAGGTAGACAACATCTGCTGGGCTTTTCACATCAACCCATCCTGTCATGTCATAAAAACATTATTATAAAACCTGAAAATTGGTTTTGTGCTGGGTTTTTTGGATATGTGGGACAAGAAAGCTTCACTTTACAAATTAGAGATTGTTTGTATCATACTTATCCTCCATTTAAAACAAACAAACAAACAAACAGAGGAAATGTTGCCCAGTTTTAGTATTCATATGCATATTTAAACACCAAAAAAACTATAGTAATATGGTTCAACTACACACACTTCCAAAGATTCATAGTATGGGAATATTTTCAGATAAATTACATCTGTAGGACAGAAAATACTTTAAATATCGAATTGTAGCATTCTACAGATATTGGTCCACACAAGCGATGAGAAATTGCATGCAATTTTTTTTTTTTAATGAAAATTAAATTTTGACAAATCATTTAAGTGTACAGTCAATTTAGTCAAATGTTTGTAAAGAACACTTTCGGTGCTGCTGCTGAATGCCTGCAGAAGAACCCTAGCTATTTAATTATAAAAAAGAAAGGCTCCAGTGCTGATATCTTTAGTTAGATCTTGAAAATTAGGTATAATAGTATAAAATGGAGGACTTTTTTTGCTTTGTTTTTTCCTTTGTTTGGTTGGGGTTTTTTTTGTTTGTTTTGTTTGGGGTTTTTTCTTTACTTCTATCTGTGTTGTTGTATTTTTTTCTCTGGACTTCACATTCATTGACCTGGGTCCTTTTCTATACCTATACTGATATCTAGGGTACCCGACTGCAGCATTTAAGCTCCTAAGAGGTGGGTCACTAGTCAGTTGAAAATATGAATAAAAATTAAAAAAGTGGGGAGGAGGTTGTTTTTCAAGTGTTCTGCCTAAATGAAACTTCGTTCTAAAAAAGTTTAATCCAAACACTAGGACTTTTAACTTTGCTTCTCTTTTGAATGCACCTCCCTAGCATTAGTTGTTCCATTTCAGTACACTGGCATTCATTCTTCATCAAGTAAAATATAGTCTGTACTAAAAAATGAGACTACACATGCAGTTTGTGTACAGTTCTCTTATAGTCTTAAAAGTCCACTAAGGTATATAGAAGCAATTTCCCTGCAATCAACTGTCAAACACTATGTATTTTAATCTAAAACACAGCAACATATGAATATATTTGTTTCTGGTTTCTGTCCAGAAATAGGCATATGTAAGTCCACATAACTTTCAAGAGATTCTGTAATCTAAGATCTGTAAAAAATATATAGGTACTAGAGATTGCTTGTTTAAAACTGAAAAGTCCAGAGGCTAGTTAAACTGATGCTTGGTATCCCCCCTTTGCCAAAAAGAATAAACAAAACCAGAAGAGCAACCAGAGGAATTCTGTGTGGGAGACATAAACAAAAGTGCTTTCCTGGGAGCCCCAAGGCAGATGGAGAAAGTCAGCCAAGGCATCATCAAGCACATCACGCAGCTTTATAAAGTCACTTCCAAACTAACTGGATGAGCACTGCTGTCAGGTTCATGAAAGCTCATGGTACAAACCTTAAGCTGTCACTTCTGAGCATGTATGCTACGTTAAGTCAAAGCTGGAATTCTGTTGATATGAAATAATAAGCAGCCTTTGTGGAAAGTCCTATGGACCATGAACATCCACTGCTGAGTCAACCCTGTTGAATGTCTAAATCACCATAAATTTTAAGGTTTTCAGAATTAATTCCACAACCCATATTATTTTTATAATTGTTTTTATATTGTTATTTAGCAAACTGCATTATTCTTCTTAAAATACTGTTGTGCAGTATGTTCTATCATTAACTTTTTGATCTAGTATATAACAAAGATTCATTCTTTAATTTTGGTCACTAATAAAACAATAACCAAAATCCTCCTTTCTTGTTCCCAAGACTTTCTCATACTAAATATTCTGTCAAAAGAACAAGATTGTGAAGTGAAAAAGGCTGTAATAAGGAAAAAGTATCTTCAAAGTTCAAAATAGTCACTGTAAAGCATGTATTTTATGTTTCCCCTACATTCTATTGGGCAGGCTTACAGGCTTCACAAGGATGACAACTTTTGAATAATCACCCAGAAGGATCAAATTAAAACAGTAGTTGTTTCTCTCAGGTTGCAGCTCCACCATCTTAGTGTACCTGCACTCCATTAAGAATGTTACAGGTGTTTAAATCACCTGTAGCTCCTATGACCTTTTCCAGCTGCCTTATTTCAAATTTCTCTGCTCCTTAATACAGCTTCATTCTTAGTTTCTGTATGGCTTATGTTGCTCTCATAAATTTTTTTGTTGTCTTTCTTCTTTTTCTTCATTCTCCAGCTTTTATATTTCAGTTTTGTTAATCCAGTTCTTTGTACTTTTTTCTTTAATTACTCTTAATATTTTTTTAATCGTTCAGAGATGTAGATTGATCAATAAGGAAGTGTAATGTACTTGAGAGGAGGTTCAGTACAAGTCAGGAAAACATAAAAAGATAGGGAAGCCATTGTTTTCTGGAAGACACCAGTTTTCTTCCATGGGTAGAGGTGAATAAAGTTAGAACGGAAACTTCAGAAAACAAAAGAATAAAGAATAGATATTCAAATGCCATTTGCCAAAACACCATTTGCCTTTTTGCAATTCACAAAGCCCTTGTTCATTCTGTAGGATAAGAAGTATTGCAAGAAATGATGCTTCTGAGAAGAAAAGAAGAGCCACAGAAATATGCTTCATGTTAAGAAAAATTTGAACATAATTTCTCAAAGTGACATTCCATTAAAGTAATGATGCTAAATCTTAATATTATCCATTATGCTATGATCGGCTACACTGTTAAGCCTATCTACTGTACTCTTGTTCTTATTTTAAGCAGAAGAAGCTAACAAGGGCATTGTATTTCTTAGAAGTAAAGTCACCAAAACCAAGGCAATATGACAAACAAACAAACAAACAAACTAAAACAAATTCAGCAGTTTCCTAGACACACTCTACCTTTCTGCCTCTGAAGAGGAAAGAACAAGAGTGTTTATTCAAAGCAGTGTTTTTTACAAAGTTTGACTTACACAGAATTTCTCAGATTTCATGATAATAGAGGAAGGGAAGCAAAGAAATTAAAGCAAATTGTTGTGTAAAAATTACTCACTTTGTTTAATAATGCAGAAGTTGTGAAACTAAAGCTATCACAAAGCTGTCTGTAATACTCAAGGGAAGAAAACTAGTCAGTCTGCTCAGTTTTCTTACAGTATACTGACTGAAAAAGAAAACATTAATGATGAAAACCAAATCTGTTTATTTTGAACTACTCTTTATTTTTTAAAAATAGCATGAGTAAAGATTTTGTTTCAGTTTTTATTTAAAAGGTAGCTTAAAAAGCACACAGTAGAACTACATATCTACTAAAAATGATGATATATTCAAATTGTCTCTGTTTTTTTAATTGTCAGTTTCTGGCATAAACCTGTTGTCAACATGATTTCATGGACAATGAACAACATTTTGCATCTGTTTGCCATCTTGTCTTATATCAGCTGCAAAATATATAGAGGAAATGCTGGAATAATAATAATCAAAGCTTCTGAAAAACAAAGCCCCTTTTAAAGTGTGAATCAAGTTGGAAATGAAGTGTGGTTTCTTGTTTTGAGGGTGAAGAATTTCTTGTAGACCACATAGAATAATTTTGCAAAAAGTCTTTGAGTGATCACTGTCTCTTTTTTTCTCTGGGAAAAAATCATGCTGCATCGCTTAGTAATATTTGGGGTATGTGGGATGCTGTTTAGGTTTTATTGTCCCCTACAAAGAGAATTTCACATCCTCGCATAGCAATTTCTTCCAATACTTAAAAGTCCTAACAGTCACAGAGGCTTTCTCCCTCGATAATTAACCTGCATGTTCCTCAGTATACCTTAAGTCTATAACAGCTTTTTAAGATTTTGTAGACTCGTAAGGTTACTTCAGCCAATATCCGCTTCTATTTGAATAAGACAGCTACTTTTCCTCACTGTGGGCCATTCCTTTATTCCTATTTCACATCTTGTACCTTTGAATTTCTCTGATTTCTTCATGTTCATGTAGTATTCTGGTCTGTATCATCACTATGGTACAAGCTATACTATTGAACTTATACTGTTTTACTCATAATTTCATATGCATATAGATGTACGTATATGTACAATTGTATAAAACAGATTAATTTATTACATATCTCCACTGTCTTTCTGATTTTATGTTTGATAAAATTGCTTATATTATGTTTCGATCTAACACTAGTTTTAGGCAGCGGTTGGGATGTTCAGTTTTAAGAACGAAACATTTACAGATTGTAGTTTTGTCTCCGTATCACAATTCCAATTTTCATATCTTCACAAATTTTCATAGAGCCAGAGAATAATAAACTCGCAGGATAGTTTAGCTGTGGGCAGGGACATCTTTCACTAACTAGACCAAGTTGCTCAGGGTCACATCCAACTAACCTTGAACATTTCCAGGGATGGGGCATCCACACTTTCTCTGGTGTTTCACCACCTTCACAGAAAAGAATTTTTTTCCTACTATCCAATCTAAACTACTCTTTTTCAGTTTAAAGCCATTACCTCTTGTCCTATCACTACAGACCCTTATAAAAAGTCTCTCTGCATCTTTTTTTTATAGAGTCCCTTTTGGTTATTAAAAGATAATAATCATTTCCCCAGAGACTTCTCTTCTCCAGACTAAATAGCCTCAACTCTCTCAGGCTGTCTTCCTAGGAGAGATGTTTCAACCCTCTTATTCTTTCTGTCCGTCCTCTGGAACTTCTCTAATAGGACCATGTCTTTGTTTTGCTGGGGGCCCTGGAACTGGAAACAGTACACGGCTGGATGCAGTACAGAAATAAAGACAGAATTATCATTAAAAGAATAAGTCACATAGCACTTTATATGAATGAGGCATTGTAGTAGAAAAAGTCTTAATTAATGTGACTATAAAAACTCAGATGAACTTTTGTGAGATATGCTCAGCAATGCTTATATAATGCGGGTTCAGAACACAAAGACGAGAGCTATGATGGAGTAGGAAAAAGACAATTTAGTACCTGTAGATACATAGATAGATAGACAGATAGATAGATGATAAATAGATAATTAGGTGCTTGAACTATACTAGCTTTCAGGCTTCCTGGGATTTTGCTTTCATACACACATACACAACTTTAAGTTTATCTTTATATTTCCAAAGGAACAAAAATACTTCAATTGGTATATTTTATTTTCTCCTGAATTTTCTTGAATGGCAGAAAACAACCTTTTGGTGAAAATAACCCACATTCATTCTTATAAAACGTTGTCAAGTTCATGATGATTAAGGTGAAAACTGAGGGAAATATAAACCAAGCATTTGTAATTCTAGCTTATATTTAATATAAACTTCCTCAAAGCTATGGCAATAAAAAATTAAGCATGATGAATTTTATGATAGCATTTCTGTCTTAATGAAGTTGGTTTTATTTGTAATATGGTTCATTCTGTCCTTCATGAAGTGGGTTTTTCTTTCCTTCCTTGGACTTAAGTTTATATCTACTGTCATTTTCATTATTTATTGAATCACTCCTTTTGGGTTGAATGGTCTTCCTCATCATGGTATACTGATAAATGTTGCGAATTTCACAATGAGGTGACGATTTGGAAAGCAGAAAAGTACCTTGGGATTCTGGTGAATACCAAGTTTAACATGAACCAGAGATGTGTCCTTTCATCAAAGGAAGTATATAGTATTCTGAGCTACATTAGAAGTGTTGTCAGCACATCAAGGGAGGAGATCC
>VYXB01000126.1:245-28580 GCA_013397135.1 Pachyramphus minor
CCCGGGTGCTGCGGGCAGGCGGGGGTGCGGTGCCTGCCCCGCGTCTGCGGGCCCGCAGCACAGCACCCGGCTGCTGCGAGGCTGAGTTTAGGCGAGATGTTTGCGATCAGGTGCTTTGTGTGAGGGTCTGAGCACGCTTTTGTGATTTGGTTGGGTTTTTTTCCCACAAGCCCTAGTTGTCTTTTGCCATCCAGGCGAGCTCATCTGGGAATCAGCATGGCGACACTTGGGAAGTTACGTACCTGGGGCTGAACCTGAGATGGCCCCGGCACCTGAACGCACAGCAGTGCGATCGGGTGGCTGGACAGCTGTGCTGGGTGCTGCTCCTCAAAACCGCTGGCTGGGAGGGGAAGGGAGCAGCAGGCTTGGGTTTAGCTAGAGATGAGATCAGTGGTGAGCAACTTACGGAGCAGAGAGATGTAGTTATTGGTGGCAGCCACAGCAAAAAAACCTGATAGGGCTGTTGTTTGTCTTGCCACTGACCCTGGGGAATTCTAGCAGTTGTAATTTAATGTTTCCTGCTATAAAATGTGCAGTGTCCTTTGAGGCAGTTTTAGTGTCTTCTGTGGCTGTATGAAAGGGAAGCAAAAGAACAACTTTCTTGTGTACTTTATTGCAATAGAAAAAATGGTGATTATTGGATTTCCTTATAATATGGGGCTTCTTATACATTCCGGGCAGCAAGTTCAGAGGAAGAGCCTGCTGATTACTTGCAGGTGATCTTCCTGACGGAGCAAAATATGGCTACTGTGCTTGTGTAACTGCTGCATTCTTGCAGCTCACTTGGCATGTCCATTTTTTACAGTGAAAGGACCATGTCACAGTCACTAACTTGTTTCATAAGACTTTCTGTCTTTAGAAAACTTGTATTTATTTTGTAAGGTTGGTGGAGTAAAGGACCCCAATTTTCCTACTTTCAGTAACATAATAATACATAATTCCCATTGAAATGGGAAGCTTTGCTGTTATACCTTTTGTGGCAGAAGGAGTATTGCTGGAGAAGTGATGGTAGCTGGCTGGTGAAGTCTTCCCTTAAGAGCTCAGCTATGTTGCTATAAAAGACCCTAAAAGTTAATGTTTGTGTCTTCCCTGGAGTTGGTTTATGTGGATGATGTGGAATTGTGCAGGGTGCATTTGCATGGTATCTAAGTTTTTGTTTGGAGAGGTCAGTGCTGGGGTGGATAAAGGTGGAAAACTGAACTCCCAGACACAGGTAGATGTGTGCCTTCTTTACAGTGGGGTTTTTTATTGTTGCAGCTGTATTCCTGTGTGCTTGAGGAGGGAGGCTTTGAGAGCGTTGCAGAGGAGAGCAGAGGTGTGAATCTGACCCTTCCCTCAGTGCAGTCCTTACATGTACAGCATGTGACCAGCCAGGGTTGTTACGTGGGTTTTATTTTCTTCCTGTGCAAGGTACAGATAGCAAACAATGAAAAAGCTAAAACTGTGGCCAAAACACATCACAGCCTACAGCTCTTGACTGTTAAACCAGATCGTTAAAACTTTCGAGACTGTGATTAGCAGCCATTGCCTTAAAAAAGAATCTGTTCTGTCTCCAGTACAGGCATCTCAAGGGGCTGTTGGAAATCCCGTTTTTAAAAATTCATTTTTCTTCCTTCTGGAAAACAAACTCTCCCCTGGAATAGCAATAATTAACACCCGATGGTGACTTGCCCGTGTCACTGCTCACTGTGGAAATATGTGGTGTGTAAGTGGCGTGGCAGACACGCAGGAGGCTGTGTTTGTCTGGGAGCTGTGGGAGTGCCCCTGAATGTCACTGGGGTTTTTTCCTGCCTGGCCATATAAGGAGAGGAGTCCTG
Source organism: Pachyramphus minor (assembly GCA_013397135.1). Classification (NCBI taxonomy): domain Eukaryota; kingdom Metazoa; phylum Chordata; class Aves; order Passeriformes; family Tyrannidae; genus Pachyramphus; species Pachyramphus minor. The sequence continues at coordinate 2,063 of VYXB01000126.1, forward strand.
CTCTGCAGAAGAATAACTTGGGCCATATAAGGCTGCTTGGTAAATTCTGAGTGAGTTACTGGAGCAGGAAGTAAAAACCTGAACTTTACTCACCCGGTGTTTTCGAAGCGCGCTGTGTGCTCTTATCGTGATGAGGAGTCTTGACATAATAATAATTAACTTGTAACATTACAAATTTCCCAAGAGAACATTTGTGAAAGGTTATTTTCTCTCTTAAACCAGAAAGTTCAAAATGTTGCTATTTAAAGGTAGAAATCTGGCAAAACAGGTTTGGATTACACATAGCAAAATATTCTGTATTTGGATTAATATGGATCTCTAAGAATGAAGCCTCTTCTGGTTCTCCATGTTCACTGCCAATATTCATGTTCAAAGACATATTTGCTTCCCTGTTTATGTGTTGCTTTCAGTCCTTTTAGCGGGGCATTGTTACTGTTATGTCAAAGGTAGTTTCACTTGTCTGGTCTGTAAGTTACTCTTCCTTCTGTTATGCGCAGCAAAATTTTCACTGCAGCCAACTGTATCCAGCTACCTCTGGTTAGAAAAGGAAAAGCACCAAATTGATACTTTTGGTATCTGCTTTTGCTGCAGTGTTGGTTCCCTCCTCAACTAGACATCACAGCTGTGTGTGTGTTCATATATAGCACATATATATCTCATCTATATTATTTTTCAGTACTAATTCAGACTGTGATTCTCCGAAGTGATTAACTTTTTAAAATAATGACCTTTTAATATATATTTTGTGCTTAATATAGTTTTGAAAGCAAGTTTTATAATGAGGTTACCGTGAGGAGGCTGTTGTAGAACTTACCCTGCAGCTCAAGCAAAGGGTAGTTTTGAAGATGTCAGAAGTAAGAGCTTGTAGTGACAAGAGGCAGGTGAGCTGCAAGGGTTACACAGAAGGTTAAGTGAACAGGTAATGCAAGAGAGGCAAATTTAGAGGAAGTTTGAGGATGGCATGTGGGGAAGAAACCAAAAGGAAAAGGTGTTTTAAGTGGTTGTTGCCTGTACCGGGGCCCTTCTTGAGATGTAGCTTCTGTTGGTGCCTTTTTTATGAGCTCTTGCATAATTTGCCTGTAAATAAGACTTCAGGGTACTCAGGCACTTCTTAAATGTTCTGCTGCCCTCTCTGTGGCAAATGCTGATCCAGGTGTGGTTTTGTGTGTTTACACTGAACCCTTCTTGTGGAACTACAGGAAATACTGGGACAATTCCTACCAAAATATGGTGAAGGGTCACAAATAAAGGATTTGGGATAACAGAAGAATCACATAATTGCTTTGTGTTGATTTAACAAAAAAAGGGGAGGTCTGTGATTAATGTCTGCAAATACAATAACAGAAAATATTCAGGTAAGAGTGCATAGTTCTTCCAGTGCAATTCTTTCTAGTACAGATTGTACAGTCCTTGATGTGCTCCATTGAAAGGAAGCATTAATCACTTTTTCCTCTGTTAAGCAATAACTTCACAATTGAGTGAGGGCATGGACATCCATGGGTAGGGACTTCATAGTGGCTGAAGTCAGGAATTGTGCAAGTGCTGTTAAATGGCACTAGCAGGTAAATGGGACAGTCTTACAAGAGATGATGTGTGCCTTATCTTGAACTAATTTCTGTTATTGCTGTGCTTAGGCTGAGAGCGAAGTGGCTTCTCTGAACAGACGCATCCAGCTGGTTGAGGAAGAGTTGGATCGGGCTCAGGAGCGCTTGGCCACTGCCCTGCAGAAGCTGGAGGAGGCTGAGAAGGCTGCAGATGAGAGTGAAAGGTGGGTGGGGCCACTCCTGGATGGATCGTTACCCTCATGACAAAGATCATAATTGCCAGGGCGTGGGCTGGGGAAGTAAATTAAACCACTCCTGTGTCTCTGAACATGTGTAATCTGCTCTTCCTTTATGTACATGGACTGGACTTCAGTTACAGCTTGTCTGAAGGAATAGCCAAAATATGTAGGCTTGAATTCTTTTTCAGTTGTAAAGGTGAGGTCTGAGTGGGGTAGGCCCTGTAATGAATCATGTCACATCCTGTGAAAACTGGCTGACCAAGTTTTGTGCTGTTGGGCGATTCTTGATTTCATGGTGGGTAGAAAATCTCACCTGGAGAAGAGCAAAGTGCTGGAAGAGGCTTTGATTCCCCTGTTGGCAAGATTAGTACACAAAGGTGAGCAAAAGAAAGAGGCTTATAATTCCTTCGGATTTCCAGAGGTCCATAATGTAGGTTAGGGACTCAAGATCTGTGACTTTGGAAGATCTTCTCTTTTCTATAAATTGTATTTTATATTTGTGATAATACCTTCTACTGTGAAAGAAGCCCACATATTCTGCATATGTATTTCTGCCTCACTAACTACGCAGCCTGTTGAAAAATAAAACACCAGAGACTCACAGTGTGTTTTGAAACACTTAGAGAATTCGGGTCAGATGTGCAACCCACAGTGCTTGCTGTTACGAAGGAGTTAAATTGTGCTTGTGCAGAACACAGAGAGCTGCAGTGTTGTAGAGCTCTCACATGGCAAAACTCAGGGGAGTCTGGCCCATAAACATGGTTCTTGTCAGTCCTGCAAGGGTTGTAACGTGCTGTTTCACCATGAGTAAGTGTAAAAGCACAGATGTTTTCAGTCATCCTATTAGGTCTTGAGAAGCAAGACCTTTTATTTACCTTTCTGTAAGATGAGTTTTCATTCAGTTTAAAATGAAAAAGGATAGTACAGCTGAACTGTGGTTGAGAGCTAAACAAATCACACTTTCTTTCTTCCTGAGACATGTTTTGTTCCTTAGACTTCTGAATGTGAGTGCACAGGACTAGATCTATGGTGTGAAGACTCAACTGGGTGATGTGCTTCATTCACGTTAATGCAGCTGTCTGCAAGTCTCACTGCACTAGCAGTGGAGCTGGAGGTAAACTGGCAAGCCCTGACCCTTGCATTTCCTGTCTTTCAGAGGAATGAAGGTCATTGAAAATAGAGCCCAGAAGGATGAAGAGAAGATGGAAATCCAAGAGATCCAGCTCAAAGAGGCCAAGCACATTGCTGAAGAGGCCGACCGCAAGTATGAAGAGGTCAGTTCCTGAGGGCAGGTTGCCTCTATCTAAAGTCCATTAGGCTGTGCCTGTATCTTATTTTTTTTTCCTCCTTTGCCCTTTAAGTTCAAAGGATCACAAACACCACTCTTCATAGCTGTGGAAGGAGAAATGGGCACCTGGATACCTCAGGGGAGAAGGTGGCAGTTGATCTGTGCTTAGAGCTTTGTGCCAGGATGTTTGAGAGTATTCCCAAGGCTCTTGGGGGGAAAAAAAGACCTCTTTTGAAGTTGTCTTTTGGTGAATGAAAGAGAGCCCTTGAAAAATGTCAGATAACTAAGACTCAAATGAATAATGAAGATGTCACAGAATCAAAACTCATGTGTTGACCAAAAGAAGGAGAAGAGGCCCAAAGCCCCCTGCTTAGTAGGTTCTAGAGACAGGTGACCTGGAGCAACACAACCTCTGACTGTCAAGGGGTTCTCTCGTAGGTGGCTCGTAAGCTGGTGATCATTGAGAGCGACCTGGAGCGGGCTGAGGAACGTGCTGAGCTGTCAGAGAGGTGAGTGTTGAACTGCCTCATGTGAGGTGCTCCAACATGACTGTAGCAGCATGGACTGTTGGCAGTACACTGTGTGGTCAGCTCCAAGCTATGTTTTGCTGTTTTGCTCATTTACTGTAATCGTTGAAGTAAACCAAGTAAATGTGTTGTTTGTGTTTTGTCACTGCATGCTGTACCTGCACACTGATTTTGTGAATGGCTTTTGTGCATTTCATGTGTTCACTAACAGCCAAGTCCGACAGCTGGAAGAACAGTTAAGAATAATGGATCAAACCTTGAAAGCATTAATGGCTGCAGAGGATAAGGTACTGACACTAATAAACAGTTCTTAGGTTTAACTGCAACCCAAGTCTTTCAGCTTCCATAGCTGGTTAGCTCACTCAGTAGTAACAAATCAGTCCTTGCTATGCTCTTCACTCTTTGCATCTTGCTTTGGTGGTTTTCTTTGGTCTCTATTTTTTGTTTATTTATTCATTTTTACCTTTAAAACTGATCTCCTGTGCAGCCAAAAGAAGCTGAACTGTCTCACGTGTAAAAGCTCTGTGAATGTTTCTGTGTAAGCCAAGGGCTGTACATAAATTTGTCTGGTCATCGTCTTAATGTGCACTTGAAGTGATATTTGGCATCACAAAGAGCCACTTTCAATCTGTGATGGATCAGCTGCTTTTGAGGCCATTCTTTTGCCCCGTAATTGTTTTCATTTTTCTCTATCTTTTCCCCCTATTTTCTCCTGTTTCTTTTGCTTGACTGAATCTTCCATCCGCCCCTTTCCTGCCTTCCCTCCGAAATAACAGCAAATGTGCTGAGCTTGAAGAGGAGTTGAAAACTGTGACCAACAACCTGAAGTCGCTGGAGGCTCAGGCTGAGAAGGTAGGATAGAGACTGTCGTGAGAATGTGTCCCTTACTTGTCATCTGGCCTCTGGGGTTTCCTTTATGTGGAAATGCTGGTCACTGCAGCATTTCAGCAGGGCCATTGTCACTAGAAGCACTTGGACTCACTACTCAATTCATATTTGGCTCCCACTGGAACACAGCGTAACTCCCAGTTCCAAATAGGTCAGTATTATTTGGCCACACAGTCTGTTAAGTGCTCTGACAGGATTAAATATTATTTATAGAATTACCCTCCAACTGGCACTGAACTAACATTCAGTTTCTCCAAACAACACTCCTCTTTAGAAAAAGTGTAGCACTAATTCCTACTTGGAGTTCCCACCTTAGTGCACTGGAATACATCTCAAGGGAAGTCTGACTCTTGTAATAAACTGCATTACCACAGTCTTGTAACTGGAATTAGTTTAGTTTTACCCATGTTGGTTTCTTGTGTACACATGATCTGTTAGAAGAGAGTTTTGGATGTGGGTTTTTTTGGTATATTTAGAATACCTGGTCTAATACCAGTGATTCTCTTTCTAATTACAGTACTCGCAGAAAGAAGACAAATATGAAGAGGAGATTAAAGTTCTGACTGACAAACTGAAGGAGGTAAAATTAGAGCTGTTCTTTGCAATGTACCTTCTAATGGACATTTGATTCTTTTAACATAAACACTACTTTGCTGTAAGGGTGAACACACCATTTTGGAAACAGTTTAATGTTAAATGTCCCTCCTAAAAACTAGTATATATTTGCCTTCTCTCGTTGTAACTCTTGCTGCACTGTTCCTGGGTACTGTGTGTGTGTTTCCTGATGCAATCTCTGTTTGTTTTGACCCCAGGCTGAGACCCGTGCTGAGTTTGCTGAGAGGTCAGTAACCAAGCTGGAGAAGAGCATTGATGACCTAGAAGGTATGGGCTTCTGGTTTTTTGCTTACTATAGAAATACATGGCTCTTACTCTGCTCTTGGGGGGTTTTGGGTTTGGGTTTCTTTTTTCAATACCCAATTCTGCTGACTTTTCCCACTTGTACAAATGGATCTGCCTGAAGACTAAAATATGCAAAACATTTTCCAGTTGAAATATATTGATAACTTAAATGCTTCAGGTGAACAGTGTTTTGCTCTTGCCTGTTCCTTTTTCTCTCCTGTTCTCAAGACTCCTTTCATTATTTTTTGGCTTTATACTCTTCTACTGGAGGTATATAAATGTGTAGGGTGAATGATCAGATGGTAAGTGTTATTATCATCTTACTAAAGGGCTGTGTTATGTTTGCAATAATTAGGAATGTAGCAAGCTAACCTAATTTAATACTGTGCCAAGTGTGGGTCAGGGCAGGCGTTTTGTGACGTAGACCAGTTGGTTTTCAGTAAAGCTAATAGATTGTACACATCAGCAACAGGACAGCTTGTTTAACTTCAGAGAGTTTTGATAAAACTATCAGAACTGCAGCAGAATGGTAGAGTGTGCTTCCTGCCTCCAGACAAAATAATTCAGTAGGGCTTTGTAATTAGAAGTTACATGGAGGTTACTATTTAGTTGCATTACACCAAGTCTAGGATGTTAGGAAGCTTAATTGCTTGGTGTGGCAGGCTGAGTTCTTCATGAAGGCTGTGGAATACCTGGGTAGCTGCTGAAAGTTTGTGATCACTGACTCAGGAAGGAAGCAGAGAAGGATAAGTGTTTAGAGAGAACAAAACTTGCTGTAAGAAGCTGAGTTTATGCCATCACACAAACCAGAGTAGTTTGAAAAAATAGTGGTAGAAAATGGTAACATTTGAGCCCCATTTTTGGCTCTTTTCTCCCTTGCTCCTGACGTGCATTGAAACAAAAATCCAGGGCAGCAAAACATGGATTTTTTTTTTCCTTGGTTTTCTCTGTATCACAGGTTGGTTGCCCCACTGACAGTGCAGTTAATGAACTTCTCACATAAGACTGTTCACTATTGACTTTATTTTATTCTCTAACTTTGTGATTTTCTTTCATGTTGTCTGTCACAACACCTCTTTCTGTGCACTCTTCCCTTTTCCTGCGGCTTCTGGATGGTGTCCCCTGCCACCACCTTCACCTCCCACCCGTGGTCACGCTCCATCCCCCTGCACACCTGCCTTCCCGGGGGGCCCATTAGATGAGCTGTATGCTCAGAAACTGAAGTACAAAGCCATCAGTGAGGAGCTGGACCACGCTCTCAATGATATGACTTCCATGTAAATGTCCTCCCAGCCTGTCCCCGCTGCCGCTTCCCTGCCCTCACTGATTGCGCGGTGCCGGCTTGTGAAATGGTCCCCCCTGTGCAGTGGGAGACTCATTCCTTTAGCAAGACTTAGGTGTACAAAATACCATGAACAATTTCTTTACCGTGGCAAAGTGTGGGTGAGTGTTGTGCCTAGCCTGGTAAACCCTCATGGTGATTTTGTAAGCTTGTGGTTACTCTTTCCGTCGGTGCCTGCCATCCGTGTGCCCTTCGTTTGTAGCTCAGTTTGTCCTCTCAGTTCACCCCTGTGCAGACATTGTCTACCAGACCCATCATGTTCATTGTACCAAAGAAAATTGCCTTGGTATGTGTTGTATTTGCAGTGTACTCTTCTGCCTGCTGTCACAGTTTTGCTCTGGCAAAGTTTCTACAAAAATGTCCAAGAAATTTAGATTTAGCCATATTCTCTATTTATTAATGACAGTGGGAAGTGTTTATCTAAATTCCCTTATCTGCTCTGAAACTTTTGCCTGTTACCACTAAATTACAGATGCGGAAATGGATTTAAAATACTTTGTCATTTAATCCCATAAAAGTCACAGTTGTTCATAGATTTCTTCTGCATGTTTTCTGGACAGTAGTAGTAATTTAATTTGCATATAGCAAAAATGTGGTAGTATCAGCTTGAGCTGTAAGGAGAAAAAGAGTGACAGGAAAGCAGGAGAGTGATCAGCTGTGAGGTGTGACTGGTTCCTGCAGTGTTTGGTACAACCTGCCTCTGAACAGAGGTCAACTGTGCCACATCCACCTTCCCATGCTCACAGCTTGCACTTGCATGACCCCCTGCACAGCTGACATGGGAGAGGGGAAGCTCTCAGGTGCTTGTGAAGTGCAACATTTAGTCCCAGCACTTCTCTCTGGAGCATGATTTCCACAAGGCATAAGGTTTGCTCAGAGCTTGAAGTGTATTTTTGTGTGCACCTATATTTTAAATGGGTTTTTTTCTTTGCATTTTTTTCATCCCTGTGTCTGTTCCCTACTTTCCTCCCTCTCTCTACCAACACTTTAGTAGAGGTCTCATGTTGTCTGCTTTGTATGCTTTGATTTTATTTTTTGTTTTTGAATTCCCTCCCAACATATGCTTTTGCTCTGTGGTTTATCAAGCAAATGGACTTCTCTTTTCCTCCTCTGTGTATAGAGATTACAGTATTTCTCCAATTTGGGATATTTCTAAATGGAAAACAGACTTTAAATTATCCTCTGCTGCTACATGAGGACATTCCAGTCCCAGCATGGTGTGCTGTTTCTCTGGTGTAGTCTCTCAGCATGCTGAGCTCTGCTGTGCAGTCGCTGCTTTTTTGGAAGTCTTTACTCCACCTTTTTTTTCATTTTCTACCTTATCTCACTTTTTCTTTTCATGCAGATAATTTTCTTTGCTTCACTTCTCCAAAGACATCTTCATCGGGTTGGATAAAACATCTTCCCAAGCTTTGGATGTTTCATGGGGTCATTGTCCTGTCCTCTAGCTTAGTTGACTCTCTTCCTCTACACCTGTCTCAGAACATGCTCTGTTTGTGCTCTGCTGTACAGAAACTACATTTCTCAATGTAAAATAAACATCCCAGCTGTATCCCTTTCGCTATTCCCTTGCCTTTTATTTAACTATTTAAGTTATTAATAAAAAATGCTATTTTTTTTTTGCCTGCAGGGATTTATTTTTTTTCCTATGTTTTCATTTTTTATCTGCAAACACTTTTGCCTGAATGTTGACAATGCCAAGGCAGTGAGAGCAGTCTGTGGGATGAGAGTACTACTCTTGGTGTCAAAGGCGACCAGTTATTAGTTATTATCTTAGTTTTTCTCAAAACATGATGCAGATAAAATGACAAATAGATGTAATGGGAATTTTTTCAGTTGTTATTGTTGGGCCAAAATCTGCAAGGACTCTTCTTCCTTTGGGTCACTTGGTCGTGGGAGCATGACTGAGAGTCATGCATCGTGGACACCACATTTTTCACTTTAAAGCCTGAAATTTGCTCCTAGCTTGGTGCTGAAGAACTTCTAGTCTTTATAGAAAACTGTTTGTTCATTAACTTAAATATTTGAGACAGATTTAAAGGGGCAATACCAGAAATTTTTAATTTATTTTTTTTGGATCCAAAAATAGTCCTTGAATTGTCTTGCAAAAAAGTTTTCCCTCTTTCACCCTTAGTTAATTCAGCAAACATGGTGCTTGCTACTTTTTGGGGGGTTTTTAGAATGTGTTTTTCTTGAGTGGCATGGTAGGATTGGAAGTTCATCAGGGAGGTTTCAGTAGTTTTCCACTCTTGGGCTTAGTTCAGACTTGTGAGTTTGAATTGCAGACTCATGAGAAGTGTTTCAAAACTGGAGTAGGAAGACTCAGGATTATACTATTAATGAAATGATTCTGCTGCAGAGAGGAACATCGTGGATGTCAGGTTTGAAAGCCTGAACTTGGCTTTCAGCTGATTTGTCAGTGCCTAATGAAGGATGAAGCATTAAATACTGACTTGCTTTTTTCTGTATTGTTATTTGCAACTAGGGAGTTTATTGCCTTATTTTAACTTCATTTACTTTACAGTGACAGGAGTTATATTCCATTTCATATTAAAGTGAATCAGTTTAAACTGGATTGATTTCTGGTCACTCTATATATTGCTGAAATTCCTAAGATACCAAAGCTAAATAAACTTATCATAGCTGAACTGTAGTTTTTAACTTGTGGAATAATGTAAATGTGTCTTTCTTGTCCAGCTTCAAGATGACTCAGCAGTGCAGTCTAGACTAGATTTTCTCCCTTGCCCAAAACTTATCTTCCAAATAAGGCTTGCAAATCCCGGTTTTCTATCTCACGACACATCCCGTTGTTGCTGGCAGTGGGGAGCAGCCCAGGCACAGGATGTGTCAGCACTCAGAGGTGGCTCAGGCAGGGAAGTGCAGTAGGAGATGCAGTGAGTGGGGCTGTGCTCTGGGCGTGTGGCAACCGAGAAGCAAAAAGTGCTGTGTGTGAAGGTTCACCAGGTACAGTGGGATGAGTCAAATGGCTGGAGCTGAGGTGGGTAACTTCACAAATGCAGGAGTTTTGGGCAGTGTGGCCAACTGAGCCAGAGTAAATTATGCTACAGCAGCTTCAGCTCCTCAACCCATTGCGTGTTTTGGTTCATGGTGTTAGCTTAGCAGTGTTGTTTTCCCCCTCAATTCCTTGCAATACTGTTGTTTCTTAAGAAAAGTAAAAAAAAGCCCCAAATCCATTGTAGGACCCTGGCAATTTTTAACATAATACGTTTGGACATCAGTCTTTAATTATTCCCCTTGCTGTCAGGCACACATGATCAGCTCTCTGCACTGCAGGATAAGAGTGCTGGGAAGGGCACACACCCAGGTGTGTGTGCACAATCCCTGGCTGCTCCTGCTGCACTGACTCCACTGCCCAGAGCTGTGCTGGTTTCTCCCTGCAGGCTGTTCCAGCACTCAGGGGCTTGGGGTGATGTTCCCCCTGCCATGTCTGGCTGTTCAGTGCCTGAGGCGTGTTGAGGGGAGCACAGGGGTGGCTCTGGGCTCTGCTGAGCTGAGGCTGAGCCTTGCTGGGTCTGCAGCAGAGCCTGAGCACAGGCTTGGCTGACAGGGCTCTGCCCCTGTGCCAAAGGACAGCCCAGACAGACTGGAGGGGGGGATCCAGGGCTTACTGTACACTCAGGAAATGCTTTCCTGCTTCACCTGGGGGTTTTAGTCTCATTTTGGACATTGAGAAGTAGTGCAAATCTGCCTCAGTTAGAGAGGGGTTTCCTGTCATGAAGGGAAGCATCAAGTTCTTAGTTCAAATGTCACGTTTGAATAACAACTAAGTACACTTTGCCAAAGTGAAATTTTAGTTACTCTGAGATTATGATGTTTTTTTCCACATGGCTGTGACATTATCCTGATGAGAGAGACAAGCCCCAGTTGTTACTGGGACCAGGGCTGTGAAATGTGCCCTGGTTTTACTGAGCTGGCTGTTGGGCTTTGGGCTGGGGAGGAAGCTGTGAGGAGTTACTCACCACACAAGCATGTCCTGCAGCCCAGCTCATTGCACAGCTTTGCCTTTGCTGTGTCCAGTGCCTGCAGGGGAAGAGCATTTCTGTGGAAGCTGTTAGGAAGCTTGTGGAAAAGAATCAGAAACAGTCATTTCCTGGAGGGGAATAATCTGGGATCAAGAGGTCAGGAGTGCAGTTTGAATCCGGACTATTGAGGGGAATACAGGCACTCTGAGAACACAAGACAGTGAAAAGCCATTGTGGAATTCTTTCACTCTGCAGAACTCTCACTGACTGTGCTGTCACAACATGGTCTGGCTGTTCTGTGTGAACATGAGTCGTCCTCTCTGTTTGCTGTGTTTGAGCAACACAGGTTTTCATCCCTCCATTTCATTTTCGCCAAATGTGTGGGTCTGTTTTCTCACAGAGCACAACTGGGCAATTTAAAGTTATCAAAAGGTGCTGATAGCAGTAACAGAAGTATATTTTCCTACCAAAAATAGCATTTCAGCCATCAGATTCCCTCGGAAGGGCGTATGGGCTGAGTCAGACCTGGTGGTAGGTGGCTCCTGGCACCTCCTGCTGTTATTTGTGCTGGTTGTGATGCAGTTGCTTTCCTTTCACTGACAGATGAGGTTCCACCACACCTTAAAGAGTTTGCAAATGAAAATGGCACTAATGAAACAAATCTGCCACACACTGTACTGTCCTGAAGCAGGACTGTTGGAATATGGCTGCAGCTCTGTTCCTATTCCAGTTTGTGTCCCACAGCTGTTCCCCACAGCAGGATTCTTAGCCAGTTCTTCATGTGGTACAATAGCTGTTCCTTGGAGTAGCTATTTCATTACTAGAGTTGTAGAAACAAAGGTAAAATGTTTCTCTGTATGTTACTGAACTGTCTGTCATGTGACCAGTTTCTTTATTAACTCTTATTTAACTGTTTTCTCTGTCTAATCTGTCTTCATTCTGCCTCTTTTTTTCCCTTCTAACCTGCTTGCTGCCTGTACAGACCAACTCTACCAGCAACTTGAGCAAAACAGTCGCCTAACTAATGAACTAAAGCTGGCCTTGAATGAGGATTAAACCTTAGTGTGACCATGTCGTTAACTTGTTTAAAAACACCTTCTTCCAAATTGTCTTTAAGAACGAATCACTAAAAGTAGAAATAAGCAAGAAACCTAGAAATTGATTTTTTGATTTTTTTATTTTTTTGAGCTGTTGATGATGTGGTAAATTAATATATGAAATTCTCAGTTTCTCTTGGGGAAAATATGAAAATGCTTCTTCTGGATGAGTCTTTTTGTTGTGTGTGTGCACACCTGCTCAGGAGGAGCACAAAGCTCTTGGCTGTGCAGTGGCTTTTTTCCACTTCAGTAATCAGCATTTCCCTGAGAGTATCCAAAAAGTAACAGCCTCAGTCAGGGGCTCAGATAACCTGACAACGTGAATTGGCCCTGGGATTTTTACTGGAGTGAGAGAAAAATACTCACCAGGGATCAAATTTGTGTACTTCCAAACCAACTTAAAGGATCCTTACAGCTGGTTTGTTGTCTGGAGACTTTGATGCCATAACTTTTGCATTTCTGTGAATTGGGCTTGTATTTGACTTGAGGGGAAAAATAAAAAAGCATGGGAGCTCCACCTGAAAATCCTGATCAGTTTGAAGGTATGCTTGCAGTAGTGTGAAATTACTATGCTGGATTCTGGTAGGATGCACCTCTAGAACATTGTGCTCATTTATTGTATTAAATAAGTGTGTTAAATGACTGTCCTATAAAAGTGTGCATGCAACATAAAGCTACTAACTTCAATTATTTATTTTGTAGAAGAAATAAATTTCTTAAAGGTCACTTCACTGAAGAGAATTTTTGTTGTTGTTGTTGTTCTTTGCATTTCTGAATTCTGTGGAGCTTAAAGTATGGATCTGCAAAGAACTTAATTATTTTCTTTATTGCTACTTTAAAAAATAATAATAATTTCAAAGAGCCATTTACTGTCCCACATTCCTATAAGCAAAGAGCTTCCAGAACATGCAAGAACTGCATCTCTGGTGGCAGTGTATTTTCTTGAGAAATGCAGCTGTAAACAGTTCTAAACTTGCGTTACTTGTTGTTTGTTTAATTAATTTGGAATTCACTCTGGCTGTGTTGTCTGGGAACATTGGTATTTATGAGCATGCACATTTCTTAACTTCCTAAACCCTCTGAGAGCAGTGATGATTGCATGCCTTCGTGTTCTGAGAACCAGTGCCTCCAAAGAACTGCTATTCATGTTTTAATTTTCTAATCCCACAACAGAGAAAGTGGCACATGCCAAAGAAGAAAACCTTAATATGCATCAGATGCTGGATCAAACTTTACTGGAGTTAAACAACATGTGAAAACCTTCTTAGCAGCAACCACATGATTTGTTTTGTTATTTTTACACCTGCTTGCCGTGAAGCCCCATAAACATGTCTTCATTTTAGTTTCACCACAGTCACAAGAACATCTGCTACATTACCAAGCAGGGGTCAGGGAAACACCAAACTGGGCAAGCCATATGCGGGTTAAGCTCCATTACATTATGGTTTAAATGTGCCATTTCCCAACAGAAATGTTACCTACACTCTGTACAGAGTTCAGCAGCTCAGTGTGCTTAGTCTTTGAAGAATCCTGGCTGTGGCAGGAAGTGTCCCACCTCAAGTGCCAACCTCAGTTTTTACCCAAGAAGAATGATTGGTGTTCAAGAGAGATCAGGTGGAAATGGTGCTACTTTTTGAACAAAAGGTTCTACTGAAGCCTTTTGTTTGTTATCAGACAAGTCAGGAGTTGGCCAGCACAGTAATTTATTTTTACCACAGTTTTACTGATCTGTGAGAATTTGGACTTTCTGTGCCTTCTAATTCAGTAAAAAGAAGGTGTGTGAGCAACAGAGACAAGTGAAGGCTCCTGGAGGTTTTAAATTGTGTTCTTGCAACTCAATACAGAAGTGTAGGTCAGCATTTCACCTCGAGTGTTCATTCGATTGTATTTTTCATGTTGAAATGAAAGATTCAATAAATTCAGGACAAAACATTAATTTGGAAGAGATTGTTTAAAATGTTATTTTATTTGTGTGGATTTTGGGGGAGGGGGAGGAATTTGAAACCGATATTCGCCTCACTTTTTTTTTTTCACACTTTCTTTGAGCAGTTTTAAAAGTATACCTGTATTGTAAACATTGTATAATGATATGAAATAAAATGCACATTTTAGGACATTTTTTTTAACTTTGCTCTCCTGTGATTTGTTTCTCATCACGTCAGCTTTGTGTGTGTAAAGCCTGTCCATGTGCAGGGTCTCTTGGTGTGGTACCCTGTGATGTGCTGGTGGTGGGGTAGAAAAGTGCACTGCTTTGGACAGATGTGTGTCTGCAGCTGCTAAGAGGGGCTCTCTGAGGGGCTGTCACTCAGCTGTGTGCCCAGGGGGGTGCACAATGCAACTGCCCCTCACAAATTACAGAGCTTTCCACAATCATTCATTGCTGACCCAAACTGCTTTTGGTAAGGCCGTGGCAGAACTCCCATAGACCTCTGTGTAAATAAATCCCAAAGGCCTTGCTTGTGGAAGAACTACCCTGTATTTGTGTACCTTACCTGCTGTTCTGGGTTAATTTACTTGGATACTGTGATAAACCTTCCAAAGTCACGTGTCACATTCATAAGAGATCCTTTCACCCAACTTTTTCGCTGCTGGTTGCTGATTTCTACATGTGGATGTCTTTGAATTGTGAGCTCAGTGGGCAACTGCAGAACTTGAAAAATAATTTTTACTGCTTCTTTTCCTGTAGTATATTGCTGAAAGTTGGTGCTGTCCATCCTTCCAGCAGCAAGGAGCTTGGCAGGAGACAGGTGCAGATAACCTTCCAGATCACCAAGGAATTCCCATTAGTGGACCCTTAGCAAGCAACTGAAGAGAAGTGACTTTATCAGCTTCTGGTGAGAGGGTAAAGTAATACATGATAACTTCAGGTTAAGGGGGAGTCAGAGAGGGAAGATGTACTGGGGCAGGTGTGGCTCTTTTTGATTGTGTTACAAAGGGAGGAACATGGTAGCATTGCAAGCTTTTCCATGACTGATTTGCTGCTGCCAAGTCATCCTGAATGGAAAGGATGAAATCCCTGGCTTCATGTTTCCCTTTGTGGTGTTGGGAAGCAAAATATATGTTACAAGGCTCCTACAGTGAGAGCCCAGCTCCAACCAGCAGTGGGGCAGAGGTACGTTACTCTGATCTTTGGCCTTCCTTCCTTAGCACAAGATGAAATGTCAGGTAACAGCTCCTGGAGAGCGTGGCTTGGGCTGGTGCTGCTGGATCAGTGGGTGCTGCCAGTAGGGAAGGGCTGTAATAGTTCATAGGGTAGGGCCCAAGGCCACCCAGAGTGGAGCAGAACAGAGTTGTTGGCACTGGGCCACGAGTCTCTCACAGCTGCGTGTGCTGCCAGCTCCGCTGCGGTGCTTTTATGGTCCCGTGGTATGTGCTTGGGTCCTAAACAATGTGTCTGGGTGAGGTCAGACCCTTTGTTTGCTTCTCAAAATTGCTTCTTTTCCAGGAGACCACAAAGTGCTTTGTGGTTTGGGGAATCTGAGCCCGGCCCTGACTGTGTGCAGGGGTAAGGAGGAGGCTGTGGTTTCCACGTCTCTCAGTGATATCATGTCACCATGAATAGGGTGAGTGTGTGCAGGGAGATAAGAATTAATCTGAAAAAAATCTGTTTGCAGACCTCCCCAAAGTGCAGTGCTGCAGATGGATCCAGAAAGCTTCAGAATAGGTAAATAAAAGCTTTCCAGTTCCAAGGAGAGCTGAAGGGAACAGTGAACATAACAGGGCATCACACCAAGGGGCTTTTTGTGCTGGCGAGCAGCAGACACATAAATAGACATAAGGCTGTGTTTGTGGAGTAGGAAAAGCTGTTTCTGCCATACTTCATAAGCCACTGCCCTTTATGGATTCTTTGAATGCAGTGTCTGATCAGACAAACTCAGTGAAGCTAGAAAGCACTGGCTTGCAAAAATAAATCAATTGAGCCCTGATTTAGCCCCATTCCAAGCAAATGGGAATCTCTCTCTCTTTGCCTGAAGTGTTAGCTCTAAAACCTTGTTAAATCACAGAGCCCTGCATCATTCACTATTCCTCAGGATGTACATCCAGGTTTGGAGAGATACTCACCCTTTTTTTCAACACAAACCCACGTTTGGCAGTTTGAAATACACTGTAATTCTGCAGCTGTGCTCTGTAATTGTCTGGGTTGTTTTGTGAGTTGACCTCTCTCGATGAAATGAGTAGTTCTGAGAGCACCAGAACTGGCAAAACCTGCTTTCTTGCAGATTCCTGTCTCAGGGTTGGTTGTAAACTCGCAGTGAACTATTTTCCAGATACTGAGACATTTGTGTTGCCTCTTGCTCCCTCTTGGGATTTCTCTGAGGTCAAACAATATGCACAACATGCTGCAGGGTGTGCCTGTCCTTCCCTCAGGTCCCTGAGTCTTGCTCTGTCCATCTTAATGGTTCCTTATGTTCACAAAATGTACAGAAATCTAATTTATCTTTTACAGTTCTGTGTGGGCAAAGCCTGTCAACCAGTTCAATCAGGAGCTGTTGAATGGGATGAGACAGATAAGAAAGAAAAGGAACTTATATAAGAAACAAAGCTAAAGCACTGTCTCTGAGTGATCACCTGGGTGAGAAATCTGCATCTGGAAGGGTTTATGCACATTGACCAATTTCTGCTGTCGTTGTTGCTACTTAAAATCTGGATTAAGTTGTCAAGCTTCACTATGCTGTTAATATTTTAGGAATATCTGCTACACTGGGCTGTGACTGTTGTCATGTTTGTAGTGGCAACAAAAGAAGAAAGTGATTAGCCAACTAAAAAATTTAAAAATTGGGGGGGGAAATACTTTTTACATGACTCAGCACTGGAAAAAATAGAGTGGTTTTCCCTCAAGTGTTCCTTTGGGGATATTTTTTATTATTTCTGGGGTTTTTTTAATAATGTATGAGGATCATCAGTGAAGGATTAAGTGGGAATTGCAGCAAGGAGGCCAAAGCAGAGGAAATAAGGATAATGCTTTTTATCTTCATGGAGAGCATTTTGAAAATGCACACAGGAACAGCTCTTTGAGTAGGGGGAACTGTCTTCAGTGTGTGCTGTGTTCTTTCCAAGGTACAGAACATCTGTACAAGTTTGCATAATCTTCTTGGCCTCAGCTGCAAACCCATCCAGTTTCCTGCAAGCCAGAGCTCTGCCAATTCCTAAGCTGCTGCTGAGAATTGCATAAATGCAGGATACCCCTCACAATGCCAGCAGCTTAGTGAGCAATCCAGATAGTCCACATGGAAACAATGGGGCACAGGAGCACATGGAGGTCTTACAGCCACCTAAAACACACTTACTCCTTTCCATTTGTTCTTTCCTGACTCATAATGCACCAACATGAAAGGACAGTATGTAGGGTTTGGGATTTGAGTATTGTGGCCTTTCAGGACAGCTCAGCACTGGCTTCTTCCTGTCTCTCTGCTGGTGTGAGGAATAGCTGGATAAAGATTAAACAGCATCTTTTTCATTAAAAAAAACAGAGCAAACACACGCAAAACCCCAAGTCCTGCAGATCCAGCTGCACCTGCCAGTACCACGTGTCATAACACACGGACAGGAAGGGTTGTGTGCAGCAGGAATTCATGGATCGTGGGTACAAAGGGTTGAACCATGCTTGGGGCCATGATCCTGCAAAGGGGGTTTGAATGCCTTCCATTCCAGGGCCTGAGCAGGATCTGTTCCTTGGGATTGTTCCTTTTATGGATCTCATTTTCGTTTCTGCCCTGAGATTCCAACAGGGATGTCAAGGCAGAGTCCATGTGGTCTGTCTCAGCCAAAGCTCATGGCAAACAGTGGATAAAACTGGGGGTTTGGGATAAAACCAGCAAAGTCCTACACCTACTGATGGCTGACTGTGCCACTGGGGAAAGTCATGCAGGTCTGGTGTCCCTGCAGGAGAATTTGTGGAAGAACATTTGGGATGGTGCAGCTGCAAAGCTCTGGTGAGTCGTTTTAACTTGGAACACATTGGTCAAGATAGGAACGTGGGGATCTGTGGGAGTTCCCAGGTTAAAAATAGAGCATTTCTTTGCAGGTCCACCAATAGCTGTCATGTTTTTCTTGACGAGACTTAGTTGGAGAATAGCCTGGGAAAATGCTTCAGAATCTTTCCTGGATTATGTTTTTTTGCAGCCAGCAAGGATGAGCCTGCCAGACTTCTCTCCACTTCATCTGGATTGCTGTGCTACTTCCTTGGGTTTTATTGCACACATGGAGACTATGAAATAGGGTAAAAGGATGATGTAATTTGTGCAGGCTGTCCAGAAAAAAAAAAACAAACAACCACAACAAAAGTATCTGGAAGATTTACTAGGTGAGAAAGTAGCTAAATAAAGGAAACAATAAGATAGAATTGCACATGGGGGCTAAAGGCCAGTGGGGAGGGTAGAGACAACATGAAGGTGATGTACAGATAAATGAATCCTGCCCCTCCAAATCCTGCTTTGTGGTTATGCTTTGTCCTGCTCCTGGAGCCTCCTCTTGTGTTGTGCAGCCACCTCCTTCCTTTGCCACGAGGAAGATGTTTGGCAAAGCCCAGGTAGCAGGAAATTCTTTGTCACCCCTCACTGGGGTTTAAAGTATGCGGGAAATTTTTCCATGAAAATCATTTCTCTCAGTGGTTCTTGCCACACTGGCAGAATCTGAGTTAAGTTTCTTGTGCTGGGACTTTGTTATGAATTATTTTACCCAGGAAATCGCACTTTAAAAACTACAAATGCAAACCCACCATTTTTTTTGCTGCTTTTCAGCAGTTGGCAAACATGTAGCAAACGTGTGTGTTCTTTTATTACCTTCCCAGCTGCCATGTCTGAGGGCGAGGCATTCCCAGGAGATTAACAGCTGCTGGGAAGGACAGTGGATACCAGAGTCAGCCCAACCAACAACCCAAACTGGTTGTTAGTCCATGGGAGGTGCTCTGTGCTGAGAGTTACTGTCATAGATTGAGATGAGCAGCACATGGGCTACATGTCAGTGTGTGGAGGAGACAGAGATTATTGCCTTTTTGAGCAATTAGTTATTGACTCCTCCCTCTGCTGCCCCAGCAGTGTAGGTGCTGCTGCTCTGGGAACACTGCAGTGAACCAAAGGGCTGACAGGAAGGGTTTGCTCTGCATCCACTGCAGTTGTAAATCACATGCTATTAACAGTTGGGATTTAATTAAAGGGAATCAATAAAATCCAAGTTTAAATGGAGTGCAGATTGTGTAGGGATTTGTGCACTTGTAGCTCAGCTGTTTTACAGATCATTTTGCCAACCCACCCAGGCACACACAGGAGTCTGGCCATACACACACATGGAGGATATGCAGCTCAGGCCTCCCTGTTTGACTAAGCCTTGGTCAAACAAACAGCTCCAGTAGAGCAAAGTCTGTGTTGTAGAATTGAGCTTTAGTAGTCATTGCACAGTAAAAAGTCATCTCTGGTGTCAAAGCTGCTGTGACATTGGGTATGTAGGCTTAAAAACCACAGGGCTGCCCACAGTGAGGGTTGCAATGCTGTATTTCAGCTTCTAAAGAAAAAGACTGATGTTCAAAGGCACTGAGCAGATTGTTGTGATCTCAGCAGGACACCTGCATACGGCATTAGAGGTGTAAGATTGCAAAAATCCATATTTAAACTACTGTAAACCCAGAGAGCTCTGAAATCTGCTTGCCCAGTTCCTCTTGCCTGTGTCTGTCTTGCCTTTGAATCATTAATGAAGACATTACTGTCTAATAGCAAACCATGTGTCACTTTGAGTTATAGACACATCTCTCAGACAATCTGGGGATTTCTCTTTGCTTCTGTTTCATTTTCCTGTTTGAGAACTTCCAAGGACACAACAGTCCATGGAAGAAATGCTCTTTACTCATACCTGTTGTTTAAATTTGACAGGCACCAAGTCGAGTAGGAACTTGTTAACTTTCATTGCACCACTTGGAACAAATGTCATCATCCATTAGGCAGAGCTTCCCCTGCAGCATCAGCACACCTTGAGCTTGAGTCTCCTCTGATGCATCCTTATCTTGCTCACTGAAAGATGGGGTTTATTGGAGATGATGAAAAGACCCCATGCTGAGTGGCAGACATTAAGAGGAGCATGCAGGTAGTAAAACTGTTCTACTGAGTAATGTTGATCACACTAAAGCATAACTGAAGTGTGTGCATGTGTGCCTGACACACACTGCTGTGCAATGGGAAGGACATGTAGCATCTAAAACAAGGAAATGGTTTGGTTCAAAGACAAAGAAATAGATTATAGTGTTCCCCCCTCAAGCAGTTGATGGGTTATTCCAAGTCATGGGAGACATGAAGTGTCCTACAGTTAGTGCTTACTGGAGAAGTCAGTGATCCCAGGCAGTTGTCTTCCCTTAGTAGTGAAGTTTTTTAAATTTCCTTAGTTGTTCCCCATAGCTCTGCTTGCAAAGGTACAAATAAAATACCTACTTTAGTTTCTGCAATGATCCTGTTGCGGTACAAATCTGTGTAAATGGCCTTAACCTGAATTTAAATAATGTAAAATAATGTAAATACTCATAACCATTTTTTTACATGTGTGGAAAGGGGACAGAAAGAGGCTCTTTTGGAACATGCCTCAGCTTGGGAAGAATAATATGGAGCACAGGAATGGAGTTTGCAGTGCATGGCCTCACTCCCATAAAAATACTCAAGCCCAGTGCCAAAGGCCTCCACCCAAATACCCGAGATGTTACTAATTTGATAAGAGGCCTTTTCCTGGGTTTTTTTCTGTGCAGTTTCTCAAGCAATCTGCACTCTGCTCTCACAAAGAGCAGTTTTAGTGGCACAGGACGTGTCTACAAAGCAAAACAAAGGTGCAGTTGCAGCACAGGTAGGTGAAACCACATTGGGATGGAGAGTCAGAGCGGGGAGTGTGTGGGAAATGGGCTGGCAACCAGCCTGCACACACAGCTGGGTGAGTGTTTGGCAGGAACTGCAGGGAAGCATTTGCTTATGACAATAGTGATCAGTAAAAATATATGCTGGAGCTTCAAATAATGTAGAATGGCTTGGAAAAAATTGCTAGCCTGGGTCCTGAGCAGGACAGATAAACACAGCAAATCAGGGCTGTATTCTTCACACAGGGGTGTGCCCTGAAGAGTCACATAGAAAACCTGGAAACATGTTTTTCCTCCTGCTGCTGTATCTGTCTAAGTAAATGTGCCTGTTGGGGTTTTTTCCTGATTTGGAGGCACTGCTGGGAGGTGGCACTGCGCACTGGCACTTCAGGATGACTGATGCAGTTGCCTGGTCCACTTCTCTCACAACCAAGTCAGAGTCAGGCCCTCAGAGTCCTCACAGCCACGTTTCCTGACTCACAGTTGTCTGGGACTTGCTCCTTTCACTGAGCTTTGTATTTTGGGGAGAAAGGTTGGAAAGAGATGTGGTTGTCTCCCAGTTGTGAGGAGCTCTGCACAGCAAGCTGGAAAGCTTTCCTAAGTGCCTGCACATCGTATCTCTGGGCACCTGAGCTTCACAGTGATACCTTGTGGTTAATATGTTTAATCTTTCAGGTGTTTTACACCTTCCATCCTTTGTTACTTAGTTTTGAAGCAACAAAGTGGAGTCTGAAAAGATACAGTTGGAAAAGGCCAAGGCCCTGGTGCTGCCTGGTGCCCTGGCACTGGGAGCAGTGGTGATGCCCAGCATCATCTCCCAGGGTCTGTTGTACCTCTGCCCACTGAGTGGGGGAAAAACCTGGAGGGGGCAAAAAGGTTATACCCACCCACTGAATTCAGATGATAAATGTGAAGCCATTCTCACAGACAAAACTCTTCAGTCCTCTCTCTCTTAGTTTTCTACCAGAAGTACTTAAGGAAAACAGAAAAAAAATCTGCATGCTTTTCTTTTTGTGTGTGTGGGTGGTGGTGGTGGTTTTCTTTGTTTGCACTGATGTATTTCACAAATGTTCCTTCACTACACACTTTCAGCTGGTGGCAATTATTTTTCCTCTGAGTCCCAAAAGGTTTCAAATAGACCCTGAATTAAAAGTATGAGGAAATCACCGCTGCAAAATTGAAGTTTCAAAACTAATGTTTTTGCGAAGAGGAAAAATAAATGTGTGTCCTTTGGGTGATCTGTAACCACAGCATGGTCTTCTCAGCATTCCTGTTCCTAACATGGGAAATATTTCCCAAGCTCCCATCCTGTTTTTAGTAGGAACCTCTGTCAGACTGCAGGCAGCTTCTGAAACTAAAGCAGGAGCAGTGTGGCACTGTAGAACTCTTTCATATTCTATTTTATTGAAAGCACACAATGCCCAGGTGACACATCCTGAGTACACAGGGAAATGGAGTAAAAATTAAGGAGAGTTATGTTGTTTTTATGGTGCTTGTGTTGGGAGTGGGGAGGGAATAAAGTTGCCAAGCTGTGGTTGTGCACAAACCTGCAGGTCTGTGCTGCTGCCAGGGCTCCTGCTTGGGTCTGGGACCACAACTGCTGCCCTGGAACACACCTGAGAGGGGACAGGGACATGGCACCGTGTGCTGCTGTGGCCACAACAGGATCAGTGTTCTGCTGGGGTGCAGAAAAAGCATGGCATGTTTGACTAAACTCCCCAGGCAGTTCTGATTAACAAATATCTGAATCATAGTTGAAGCAGAGCTGATGATGGACATGTAGATCTCAGTGTCTGAAGACTCACTGTTTTTAATGCTGTTCTTTTCTTGGCCAGACATCTTACATGTTTAAAGGGTTGTTCCTGACTAATGTTTCTCAGCTGAGCTCTTGGGGAATTCACCTACCTGCAACCTTAGTTTGGGCAAAAACAAAACAACAACCCAGGGAAGATTTTAATCCTAAAGTCAAGCTGTGAGTATTTATTGATGTACCTTTAGAGGACAGTCTGCCTGTTTCCATGGCTGAGTCTGTCCTAGCACAGTTCACAGTGCACTGTTCACTGCAGGGATACAGGCACTGGAGTCTTGCAGCTGTTCCCTTCCTTGGAAAGCAAAAAATACTGCTCTGAGAACTGCTGCACTGACCAAGAGCAAACAAAACATGGATGTGAGTGAGGAACCTGCAATGACAACGGAGTTCAGGAATTCTGGGACAGCCAAGAGAGATCCCACGGCAGTGGAACCACTCCTAAGGGGAACTGGTTAAACTGGTAAGGGTTTTTACTGCCATCTACTGTACAAATGCTTCGAGCCAGAGGGGAATAAGAATTCTCTCTTGCTTCTCAAATAAACGAAATTGCTTCTGAAAAGAGAGAGAGAGAAAGCACAGCTCAGTTTCTCTCTACATCTAACATTCCCTTTATTTATATTCTTTTCAAATTCAGAAAGTCTTTTAAATCTTTCCTGTGCTGAGAGTAGAAACATCAGGTTTGATCAAGAGAATCATTATCCCTTTACTCTCTACATTTTCTACCAACATAAATTTCCCACATATTTATGTATACAGATAATATTTTTAATTGCTGGTTTCCTATTTCTCTTCATTTTACCTAGCACAAATATAAATTACAGTCCTTTTTGACAATTTTAGCTTTTGTCTCTTAATTATACTTCATTAGGTTCAACATTTTTACATCCAAAAGTTACAGCCTTTAATTATTGGAATCCTGCTGGAATAATGGAAATCCATTGGATTAATGGAACATTTCACTGTTTTGCAATAAATCCAAACAAAGAAAAGGAGTTTCTTTACAGTGTTTTGAAAGCCCCTTCCTATACACTTAACCTTCAAGTTTCAGTCTGGGTCTGTGGCAGTTACAAATGGAATTTAATAGGATGAAAGAGCAGAGCTGGGCTCATGACCTCAGAACTGACCAGCCCTTTATCAGGGGAATACTAATACTCACCACTTGTTTTGTGTCTTTCAAACTTTAGATGTTGTTTGTTAAAAGCATAACCCATTTTTTCAATGGAAATGTTAAATTCAGGGGCGTGGCACTGTAGAGTTTTATCAGTAAACCAGAAACACAAATGAGATCATGGTAACAAAAAATAACATGATCAAAGTCCAGACCTACAGCAGGAACAGCCACGGTAACATCTGTTCAATGTTGCTGAGACAATACTTGCTCTTGCAGAAAAGGAGGAAGGCTGATGGAAGTGATGAAGTTGTTTTCAAAAGGCCTGAAATGTTTTTGGGGTTTTGTGGGTTTTTTGAGAGTCATGTTTTAAGAAGTGCTGATGAAGCCTCATGATTTGCAAATACCTGATGTTTCCACAAACTGCAATGAGCATATTGCACCTTGTGCTGGAGGGCTGCACCACTGCAGAACACAACAAAAGCTGCTGCCAACCTTCCTGGGGTTCCCCAGCTCACACAGGCACAGTGCTGTGAAAAAGCCAGAGAATGCAGCAGCACACACCTACAAGAGCAAGATGACTGGGAAGATGCATAAGCACTTTAAAATCTTGTGTTATTGAGCATTCGTTTGTCTTACAGGCTGCAAAACCTTAAGGGGCTCTCAGTGGTGACTCAAGGCAAGGAGGCAGGGCAGAGGAAAAGTCAGCTGGCTCAGTGCTAAACCAACCATGTGGAGATTTTTCCACCCAGCCAGAGGGGTCTCCAGATCGACTTTTCTGGCAGTGTTACATAAAGAAGATGAGAATCTGACCCTATAATTCTGGGTGACTTATGGACAATGACAGAAGGAAAATATTGTCTTTTTTGTTAAATTAGAATTGGATTAGCCTAGTGCTCACCATCCTCATTTTCTATTGCTATCAGTGGGGAGTAGGAAACTCTCAAAACCTCATAAGCCTGATATCTCAACTCAAAGTTAGCAAAACCAGCAGTTTAGAGGAAGAGACAACAGATAACTTCAGGCCATGTTGTGCTACTGGAATTAACACAAAGCTCTTCATTAAGGCAATCAGAGAAAAATGGCAAGCTCTGTTTCAGGCCCATTCAGAAGTGTGATGCCAAAGAGTGTTCCTGCTGAGCAGATTAATACAAGAATGCAGAGAATCCTGCTGCAAAATGCTTCCAGAGACAGTTTAACACATTGAAAATGAGTTACAAGAAAGTAAATACAGCATCTTGTACCAGTTGGTTATGAAGCTGTAGTGTGATAAGCAATGGAGTTTTATTGAGAAAATACTAATGAGCAATAAATGCCTGCAGTGAAAAGGGTAACATCTGGTCTGCATTTGACTTCACACATGAAAGCTGTTTGGCCTGACTTCCTGCCAAATCCCACAGCTTTTGACATCATTGGACATGAAGAAAATGGCAATCCCTGGGTTAGCATCTCAAAACACTGAGCCACACTTGTGAGCAGAGGATGGGAGTCTGTCTATCTGGAGCTCTGCATGTGCCTGCTGTGCCATGGGCACTGCCCTAGGCTGAAACTTGGCACTAAAGCATTGGAAGATTCAACATTTGTAAGTAATTCCTGACTAACCAAGATCAAATATGCTGATCTTGCAGGTAAAGGGTTTTATCTGGGTATTAGACCAGCTTGCTCTACTTCCCTTCTGCCTGGCATACATTTGATAAAACAGGTTTTTTTCATTTTATCCTGCAGTTGTTTGCTGTTGAGAGCAGAGTTAAGAAAATATGTTGTGGCTTGAAGTGTCCTTCACCTTCTCACTATCTTTTTCTTATACATCAGTGCAATAAAACTGTTGGTTAAAACCAGGTTATTCTGTCAGGGCCACGTTGGTGCTGGCAGGAGTTACAAACCCACCTCCATCAGGAGGAAGGGTGGGTGGTGCTGAGCCTGACGGGGGCTCTGGGCATTCCAGTTACCCAGCAAAGAGGAATTGTACTCTAAAAATCTTTCTTTTCTAGGAGTAAGGCTTTGATGAGGATTCACAGGGATTTGACTCACATTGCTAAATGCTGTCTGTGACTGCATGTGGACACACAGGTGGGTTTTGGTGGTGAAATAAAGGAACCAGCTCTAAATCCCGTGTGCTGGGCACTGGTGGGATCACTTCTCCAGTGCTGTGGCCAGTTCTGGGCCCCTCATGACAGGAAGGACATTGAGGTGGAGTGTGTCCAGGGAAAGGAACAGAGCTGGGGAAGGGGCTGGAGCAGCTGAGGGAGCTGGGGGGGCTCAGCCTGGAGAAAAGGAGGCTCAGGGGGGACCTTCTGGCTCTGCAACTCCCTGACAGGAGGGGGGAGCTGGGGGGGGGCGGGCTCTGCTCCCAGGGAACAAGGGACAGGAGGAGAGGGAACGGGCTCCAGCTGTGCCGGGGGGCTCGGGTTGGGCATGAGGAGGAGTTTCTTGCTGGAAAGGGTGGTCAGGCACTGGCAGGGGCTGCCCAGGGAGGTTTGGAGTCCCCATCCCTGGAGGTGTCCAAGGAATGACTGGATATGGCCCTCATATGCTCTGGGTTGGGGGACAAGGCGGGCATCGGACACATGGGGGACTCGATGATCGTGGAGGGCTTTTCCAACCTAGGGGATTCTTTGCTTCTGTGTATAACCCGTGTACAGTTGGTGCATAACCCATGTACAACCCGTGTACAGCTCGTGTACATCCTGTGTACAACCCGTGTACAGCCAGTGTGTAACCTGTGTATAACCACTGTACAGCCAGCGTATATTCCGTGTACCTCCAGTGTATAACCCGTGTGTATAGCTCGTGTATATCCCGTGTCCCTCCCGTGTTGAGCCGTGCCGCTCTCTCCGCGCTCTCCCTCAGGCGCGGCGCTCGATGCGCTCGGGCGCGGCTGGCGGTGCCTGTGCCCGGGCGGTGCCATGTCCGGCCCGGCCATGGCGGGGCTGAGCCGGGCTCTGCTGAGCCGGGCTCTGCTGAG
>VYXB01000126.1:28628-42164 GCA_013397135.1 Pachyramphus minor
CCCGGCCCTGGGGCTGGGGGCTGGCGCTGGGGCTGGCCGTGGGGGTCCGGCCGCTGGCGGGGGGCGAGGCGGACGGAGGGCAGGAGGAGGAGCCGCCGCCCCCGCGGGGCTTCGGCTTGGCCGTGGAGCGGAGCAGGGACCTGCTGCGGAGGGTCAAGGTGTGAGGGGAGCGCTGCCCGTGCTGGTGCTGCTCGGGCCGGGCCGGGGCGGGGGCTGTGGGATGTGGCACAGTGTGGGGCACTGCGAACAGGGGCGGCCCTAAAGGCTGAGGGAAGGACAGGCAAGAGCCGTGTGAGGACACTGAGGGCACTTGGTGTGTTCAGCTGGACAACAGGAGACTGAGGGGAGAGCTCAGTGCAGTTCCAACTCCCTGGGCAGGGCCAGAGGAGGGGCAGGACTGAGCTCTGCTCTGGGGGGACCAGGGACAGCACCCAGGGAAGGGCTGGAGCTGTGTCAGGGCAGGGTCAGGGTGGATCTCAGGGAAAGGTTCTTCCCCCAGAGGGTGGTTGGCACTGCCCAGGCTCCCCAGGGCAGTGGGCACAGCCCCAAGGCTGCCAGAGCTGCAGGAGGGTTTGGCTGATCCTCTGGGGCACAGGGGGTGACTCTTGGGGCTGGGCCTGTGCAGGACTGAGGGTTGGACTCAGTGATCCTTGTGGGGCCCTTCCAGCTCAGCACATTCTATGATTCTGTTTAAAAAGTATGTTATAGTTACTTTGAAAATCCAGCTGAAGCTCCTTTGAAATCCTGCTTGCCAATAGGTGATGCAGTTTGCCTGTTGCATATTAACTCTGTCATGTTTTGTTTCAGTTCAGTTCTTTTTACATGTCCAGTTTCCTAATTGGATTGAATTATTAAAGAAATTATTTATGTGGTTACTGTTGTTAGTATGTTTTCCCCAGAAGCTGGATAAAAATGGCAAGATTTCAAAAGCAATTTGTGTCAGTTCAGCCCAACTAGTACATAGAAAAACTTTAACTGTATTGAAACAACAATACACAGATGTATTTGTAGGGTTGCTCTTGCAGTTTACAGGTTTGGGAGGAGGTGATTTTTAACTGTAAAGATCCTTTTAAATGTGTTCTGTCGTGGTTTTTTTCCCAGGATGAAGCAGGAATCCCAGGTATAATAGTTGGAGTTTCTGTGGATGGAAAGGAAGTCTGGTCAGAAGGTCAGTGTATGGGGGGAGTAGCTGTGCATGTTGTGGAAAGCTGATGAACATTTTAAAAATGAACAATTCAGACACTGCAATCAATAGATAATTTGTCTGGTAGAACTGTATGTAGGAGGTAAAGAAATGTTCTCCCTACAGGGACTTAATAGTCAAAATAATAATGGCTCACATTTAGTGACCTGTCTCCCATCTGTGGGCTGAGGTGCAGATTTTTGCTGGGACGGTGCTGGGGTTTAACAGGTGTCATCCTTTCAGAAATTGCAAGTGATTTTTCAGGTTGCACAGTTTAGGTTTAGTTTTTAGAGTGTGTTAGTGCTGCTTATATTGTGTTGGCATTTGATGTTAAAAAAACCACTAAAAACATGTATCTGTTTTCAGAAACATTTTAATGAGTTTCAAAAATCCAATGTGTTGGTTACAACTTAAATGATAGTAGTAAATGGCAACATATTTCACTTTATCTTTTCTAGAATTTGAAGAAAAAAAATCTTTGTGAGATTGTTACTAACTTTCTTCAGTCAGTCAGTTGTTGCATGAACTTTTACATAACATAAATCATATCATTACAATCATAAAGCTGATTATGGAGGTTAACTTCTCTTTCATCATGACAGAAATGTGTTGGGAGAGTCTCTGGTACCTTTTGTAATATGCCCTAATAAGAAGATTGTGCTAAAACTTAATTACAAACTTTCTCAGATCAGAGGTTTTTCTGGTCTCAAATTACCTGGCAATGAAAGCAGAAGTTTTTATAAGACTTCTGCAGAATCCCTTCCTTGACAAGCAGGGAAGTGCCTGAGGGAAGGAGTGCCAGGACTGTGGTTTGTCACCACAGTCTGGATGTTTGCCACATCCAGTAGAAAACCATATCCCACTAGGTGTGGGAGCATAAGGCAGGGCAGAGCCTTCTGTCCCCTGCTGCACATGGATAGAGGGAAAACAACACTGCTGTGGGACAGCTGGGGTGGGATCATGGCTCCAGCAGAATTCCAGGTTGTTTGGGTCTCCTCTGCCCTTCTTCATGGGGGAAAACCATGAGCAGGTGTGTGTGTTGTGTGAGCAGGGTACTAAACCTCCCTCCTGCCTGAGCTGGTGGGATTGGTGTGAGGTCGGGGAGGTGTTTTCCCTGGGGGGAACAGCATCTGTGCTCACAAGCACTTGGGTAGCAACTATGTAAGAGAAAGGGTCTGGGGCAACTGGCATGGCTCTTTATTTCTTATGTTTTATCAAGATTTGGGATTTTTTCCTGAGTAGTTAATCATTAGACTACAGCTTTATATAGACAGATGTGCACTGACTGTGTCCAGGCCTTGTACTGCAAACTGCAAATGTGGCATTGCTGCATTTCATTGCTTTTTGTGCTGCAGCATCACTGGTAGAGTTCCTTCAAACCTGGCTCAAACTGAAGCCTAGTACAGTGCCTTATTAATTCCAGTTCTTGCTACCAGACTGGGGGGTTGGTTACATGGGAAAACACTGTTCCAGAAACTGCTAAGCTGTATTTTAATTGAAGTCATGCTGAGTGATGTGGAAACATAGGGTGTAACAGCGCTGTCTTGTGAAACTTCACAGCTTAGGTCAGTGCTGTGAGGTTTGAGTGATTTCCTTTCTCAGTTTGTGCATTGATAAAATAAGACCCTTTACTGCTTCAACCATTAATTCATAAAAGGAGTGTTTATGACTGTTGTTATTTTACAGTCTAGATTTGGTCTCTTTGGGTTTTATACATTGAATATTTACTTCAGGAGTGTAAATTTTGGCTTAATCTTTCATCTCATCTATCTTTAGCTTTTTTGTAGTCTTAATCAGTAACTTGGGGTGCCATTGGTTAATCCAGTGGGTTCTGATTAACTACTGCTACTACAATAAAAAGTTATTAACTTAATTAAAGCAAGAGCTGGCATAGTCCAATGCTTCATATCCCAGTTTAGCTGGAGGAAAAACATTTAAGGGGCCAGTAAATCCTTGCAAATAATTAATTCAGCCTGTGTCTGTGCAAAGCACCTCCCAGAGTGTTTTATTTTCCCAAAGGTCTGGGCTATGCTGACGTGGAGAACCGTGTCCTGTGTAAGCCAGAGACCATCATGAGAATTGCCAGCATTAGCAAGTGTCTCACAATGATGGCTGTGGCTAAACTGTGGGAAGAGGGGAAACTGGATTTAGATGCTCCAGTGCAGAAATATGTCCCTGAATTTCCAGAAAAAGTCTACGAGGGTGAAAAGGTAATTGTTTATTGGTAACAATTAATTAAGGGGTTTTTTTTCTGTTCCTGTCACTGCACTGCTGTACATTGTCTGTGTACAGGTGCCTGCATCTGGACCTATTCCTGTAAAACACTAAAAATCATTTAGACAAGTACTGATGTTGCTGCTCAGAAAAGCAATGCTGAAAATTCAGGTCTGGGGTTTTATATCAAATGTGTAGTGTGTGCATATATATGTATGTATTTTTACTGGGTTTAATAGATGATATTTAAAAGATCTTACACCTTTGACTGTTCCTTGTCATGGTGAATTTAACTGGTGATTTTGGTGCATGTGTTTTGATGAAGGGAGCTCACATTATCCTGTGCCCTAGGTCACTATTACCACCAGACTGTTGGTTTCACACCTGAGTGGAATTCGTCACTATGAAAAAGATATTGCAAAAGTGAAAGAAGAAAAGGAAAAGGCAAACAGGGCACTGAAGCCAACAAAACCCCATCAGGATAAAGAACAAAGAGAAGGCAAAGGGATTGAAAAAACTGATTCTGCCAAACCAAGGAAAGAACACGACAGTGAGACGAAAAGCCGGAACTCAAAACCTGGCAGGAGAGACAAGGAGTTTGAGCAGGAAGAGTATTACTTGAAGGAAAAATTTGAAAGTGTGATTGAATCACTGAAGATATTTAAAAATGATCCTTTATTCTTTAAACCAGGTGAGTTTCTATTAATTTAGACCACAGTGTGCTCTTCTGGTGAATCATTTGTCTCAAATAGTTTTACATGCCATGAGGGTGGTGGAGTCCAGTAAAAACTGTTTGTGTGGGGTTTTGTTCTGTTCTGCAGTACAGAATTTCCTGGGGTTTAGTACCATAAACTTGTGATTCACATGATATTAAACTGAGGGTGGAGAGTTAATCTGTTAATTGGTTATTCACTCCTGTATTTAACTGTGATTCCATTTAAGCATCATGCCATTAATGGTTTTTTTTCCCTTTCTTGTTGTGTTTCTTCAAGGCAGTCAGTTCTTGTACTCAACATATGGCTTTACTCTCTTAAGTGCTGTTGTGGAGAGAGCTGCAGGACAAAAATTTACAGACTACATGCTGAAAATGTTTCGTGATCTGGATATGCTGTCCACTGTACTGGATGACAATGAAGCAATGATATATAACAGAGCAAGGTAAGCAAGGATGAAACTTGTTCTTTCTCCCAACAACTTTTGCTCTTTCTGCCTTTATTATCCAACTGAATGAAGAATATGTGACATTTTTTTCAGGCTTCTGTAATAAGTCTGTAAAATTACAGAGTAGGAAATAAGTATTTCCTGTTATAAGAGTAAATATGGGGGAAGTGGAAAGGGTGTCTTGGAAGTTTACATTTGCTTTGGGTAAAATAAGCAGGTAAATGTAAATACAGTAAAATAAGGAGTAACTAGGAGTTTGTACTGTAATTTGTGGTTGTATTGGTTTGCCTAATATACCCTAATATAGGGGTTCCATGGGATTGTAATAGTCTCACAATAACACAGGGTTTTCATAAATCAAATTGCATTATCAATTTTGACCAGGATTAAAATTCTGTTTAACACAGAACATGCATTATCAATTGACTTTTTAAAATTAATTTAACATGGAAAAAACACACACACAAATCTCTAAACAGATACAAGTGTGTATTTACAGTGTGTGTGTGCACACATAGACACAAAGCATTTTTAATTGTCCAGGGACAGCTTTACTGCTGCATTCTAAGATGCTTTGTGCTGGTCTTTAGTTTGCTTGCTAAATTTCAGAGGCTTAGAAGCTCATCTGGATGCTCATGATGTTCTCATAAATTATCAAGCTTCTACAGTGAAATTTATTAAACATGTGCATATATTAATCCTTTTATAAACTGAAATATGGTAGGGATGAAAGATTTGGGACAGATGCTGTTCTGGGAGTCTTTTTTGGGCTTTAATTCTTAAGCAAAACTGAGATATGGATGTGATGGGTTTGCTTCCACAAATAGTAGCTTGGTGCCTCAAAATAGAATATATTGACATGCTGAAGTTTGTTTAATGGTTTGGTTATACTATATTTAACTGATAGGAAAATGTTTAAAAATCCGTGTTCTGGATCTTTTGGAGGTGAAGGCAGGCATTTCAGTGCCTGTGTAACAGGGGTTTTTTGTGATCAAAACACTCACTATGGGGGCAACGAGATAGTGAATCACTGGCAGGTTGTCTTGGATCTTGGACCATTCATCTCTCTTTGCTTCAACCTCTAATTTTCAATGTTATAGCTTTCAGAAGTTTCCTAAAATCTTTCCAATATAAGGGTACACTAGATAAGGTTGTTCCTTTTCAGAACTCTCCAAGTAGTACATGGACCTTATGTGGTCTGAAAACCAAAGGGTGAAATTCAGTGGGTTATCTGTTTATTCAGCATTCCTTCTCCTGTGTTGTATGGAATGAAGTCATGATTGGACTGTTTCTTTCAAAAACATAATTCATTCTGCCCTGCTGTTGTGTTGTTCTACATAGTTCATTCTGCACTTCTGGTTGGCAGCTTCTAATTTGTGTTTTGCAAGACTCTTTCATGCTTCTTGCTTTGTTGTAGAATATGGCAACCAGAATGGGGCAGTGAGGGGATCAGTCAGAGCAGTCACACAAGACTTCAGTGATGTTTCAGCTCAGTGTGTGATAATCATGGGGTAGTGGTAGGATTCCTCTTTCTTTAAATCACTTCAAATCTTGTACAGGAATTTAAGAAAAATTCTGTGTTGGCTGATCTATTGATTTCTGTTTGTATGTTGCCTTTATTCTTAGTATATCCTAAGAGTAAGTAGGATTAGTACTTGTATTGAAACCAAGCAAGGAAGTCACTGAAATTTTTGTTTTTCTGCCTGAATTTCTTGTTGATTTTTTATATTAAAGAAAAATATGTTTAAAAAAAATTTCCACAATCTAATACATGCTCAGTTTGCTCTTTTAAGGTGGGGCAGCTTGAAATTGCTGTGCACAGTACCTGAGAGTGACAAGTTGAATGTTCTTGATTTGTAGGTGTTATGTTTACAACAAAAAGGGTCGGCTGGTCAACGCACCCTACGTGGACAACTCCTACAAGTGGGCTGGTGGTGGCTTTCTGTCCTCAGTGGGGGACCTCCTGAAGTTTGGAAATGCCTTGCTGTACAGTTACCAAGCTGGACAGTTTAAAAGCAGTGCTGGCAAACTTCTGCCTGGGTACCTCAAACCAGGCACGGTGTCCATGATGTGGACCCCAGTGCCAAAGACAGAGGTGTCGTGGGACAGGGATGGCAAATACGCCATGGCTTGGGCTGTGGTGGAGAAGCAGCAGCAGTGTGGCTGCTGCAGGCAGCAGAGACACTATGCATCCCACACAGGGGGGGCAGTGGGGGCAAGCAGTGTCCTCCTCATCCTGCCCGAGGAGCTGGGCCCTGCGGCCGGCGGGGCCCCGCCCAGAGGAGTGATTGTCACCATTGTCTGTAACATGCAGTCCGTGTCACTCAACAGCACTGCCTTAAAGATTGCCCGGGAATTCGACAGGGAAAAACGGGCACAGTGCACAGACTGAAAACCAGGGGAGGGTGTGACACAGCTCTGTACTGAAACAGGAACAGTAAAGGGAGAGGGTGTTATTAGGCTGCGAGATCACTGAGAAATGGGAAGAAAAAGCATTAAAAATTCACTTAATTAACCTCTGCTAATGGTGCTAAACTTCAGTGTAACTGGAATTCATCTCTCAGGGACGTTCCTAGCTTACAGAAAAGGAGAATGTAACAGTCAAGTTTGACTTCCTCTAGTACATGTGTAAATATCATTATATTAGCAGGTTATTTTTATCAACTAGTGAAACACTTGACCAAGAGTTAAAAAAAACCCTAGCATTGTTTTTTGCACTAAGTAGTAAAAAAAATATCTGCCTTTTGAAAAACTTCACACCTTGCTTTGAGCACACAAAGATGTTACTTGTTATTCTCACAGTTCCAGTCTGCCAAGACCGTTCAGTATTACCTTTTTAAGAAAAAGGCTTTCACTGTTGATTTTTGTTTTCCCATAGCACGTTTCTTATTTGCTTAAAAAACCCCAACAAAACTGAAACCTTGATGCTACCTCCAGAATGCAGATTTATACCAGAACCAGGCTTTTGTCAGAGCTGTGGATTGCTAAGAATTAGAAAGGAATGAAGCTAGAGCAATGTAAGTACAAATCTTTTGGTTTTTCAGCTGTTCTCTCATCCATTTTTATTGGACACAGAGACTGTGTGAAAATAGTTTACTGTGCAATAAGGGGATTATTTCTACAGTTAAATGCACCCAAATGGCACAATGTGGTGAGCTGCCAAACTGTCCCTGTGTTTTTGAATGATACATGTGCTAACTTGGTAGCCAGAAATGGCACTGTATGATGTCATGTAAATATTCCTTTACATGCAGGAATTAGGAACTCCATAAAATGTAAAGCCCATTCTTGAAGCCAGTAGTAGAAGTCTCACAGACTTTTGAGAGGTTTTTTTCGAAACCATCCTTTGCTCCATTTGGAGGTTTGCCTCAAGGAGTCAGTTTTGACTAAGGCTGAAAAAGAAATTGTGATGTGTTCCAAAGAAGCATTTTCATAGAATCATAGGATCATGAAGGTTGGAAAAGACCTCCAGTATCATTGAGTCCAACCTGTGACTGATCACCCTGGCAACTGGATCAGGGCACTCAGTGCCTCATCCCATTTGTTCTTGGACACCTCCAGGGTCGGTGACTCCACCACCCCCCTGGGCAGCCCCTCCCAGTGCCTGACCACCCTTTCAGTGAAGAAATTCTTCCTGATGTCCAACCTGAACCTCCCCTGGTGCAGCTTGAAGCCATTTCCTCTTGTCCTACTGCTGGTTCCTGGGAGCAGAGCCCAACCCCCACCTGGCTCCCCCCTCCTGTCAGGGAGTTGTAGAGAGGGATCAGGTCTCCCCTGAGCTTCCTTTTCTCCAGGCTGAGCCCCCCCAGCTCCCTCAGCTGCTCCTCATGACACTTGTGTTCCAGACCCTTCCCCAGCTCTGTTCCTTTCTCTGGACTCAGAACTGAAACACAGCACTTGAGGTGTGAGATTCTCTAATCTTTAATTTTACTATAGGATCTCCAAAATTTTGTCCCAAAAATTAACCCCTGCCTCACTTCCCCTGCAGTTACATCAGGCAGTATTTCCAGGCTGAGACAAAAGAAAGTATCTTGTCATGACCTATCTTCCAGTACTTACTTTCCTGCACTCTTTGCAGCTCTGCTTCTCTGAATTTAGGGAACAAGATGTCTTGGATAACAACTAGCAGAAAATAGCTGTACCTGCCTCTTTCCCAAGTTAGTGCTTTCAGTATTGACTTCAGAGCTGTTACCTGCCCTGTGATGAACATTCTGCTGCCACCTCTGGTCCTGGGGTGCCTGTGGTAACATTTATCACCCAAGACTCACAAACCAAGATATTTAATATTTTGAGGGGTCTGTGCTTTACCTGCATTTTTAATTGAAGCTGGTAGGACTGCTTTAGTTTACTCTTCATAATTTAATCATTCTTGTGCCTTAAAACAGTCAAAGCTTATACCTAAACCATTTGCTTGGGGTTTCTGGCCCACTCACCAAAACTTCACTTTTTTATTCATTAATAATGATGTCATTAATAATTGCCTTTGTCTCAAGAATACCCAATCTGTAAAGAAACAGAGAGAACCCTTCTGAATGAGCTTTCATAGGCCAGGCAATAATTACCTCCCCTTCCACTGAAGCCTGGGTATTGTGTGGTAGTTGCAGTTCAGAAGGACTGGAGGTGAGCATTGCAATAGCAGCTTTTTTTTCACTCTCTGACTGCTGTGAGAAAGATTCAGGATGTGGAAGGTGTAGGTTTATCCTTGTCTGCATGTGACCAAACACAATAAATGTAAATATCTGAAGTATGAAAGTGAATCATGGTAAGAACTAACATCTCTAACACCAGGAGATCAAAGATAGTGTCTCACTCCCCATGTAGATTATGTTTAGCCACCAGTTTTTGATATGCATACCATGCTGTTTATACACCTCCTGTACCTTTATGTACCTCCGGGGGTTTTTTATTTTTAAAAAGCCTCTGTTGTCACATGGGCAGTGCTGGAGATGCCATGATGTCTGTATTTCATCTTCCAGTGCCTGGAACAAAATGGGGCACTGACATTCTCTGCTGTGGTGTTTATAAAATCATGAGTTCTTTCCTTTTGGGGTACAGGAAGAGAAGGCAGAGATGTGGGAGACTAGGAATCAGTCTGGCCTTAGCATCTGTATTCAGGTCACAACTGAACTAGTGTTGCTTTGATCTTTGTTCTGAAACCAGCTATTGGAGGGACTGGCATTACATGTGGGAAACTGGTCAATTAAGAGCAGCTTTCATGATAAACTTACTCATGTTTGAACCTTTATCGTGACAACATGGTATGGCACTGACACAGAACTGTACTTTCCTTAGAAGACATGTATATGCCATTGGTAGATCTGTTTCTGTAGCAAACACTTCTTGAATCTGGTAATTACAAGTGTTCACTGTTCAAAATAACTGAAATAAAACTTACCTTGCAAATGCAACTACTTGTTACATCAGGTTTTGTCGGGGGTTTTTTATTGACTAGAAATGTACAAATTTTAAAAGCCATAAGAAGAATACTGGTTAAATAGAAATTCCCAACAATCATCAGCTCACCAAGACACCTGATCCCTTGAAAGAGATGTTGATGCATAACTTGAGATATTATTTAGTAAAATACGATACATGTAAGATTTTATTTGAATGTTTTCTCATGGTTAAAAACAAAACCCATTTTTAACAGCCATGTAGAAAGGCATGGCTTTTAAAAACTAATTAAAACCCTGTTTCTTTATTGCTGTTTCTTTATTGTCATTATTTAATACTGAAAATATGCAGGTTTTTTAATGACTAGATGCCATTCACAGCTCTTAGTGTAGTTCTGCTTATATACCATATGCCTTCTTTCTCCTGAGTGCTTTCAGTGTTTTGCAAAAGACTCCTTTATTTTTTTTGTGTATAGAAATCTCAGTGTAGATACCAAATGCAGTCTAGAGACCAAACCAGAGGGAGGGAAAACCCATGCATTCCAGAGAAAGAGCTGAACACAAGGTAATTTCACATTTTTATTCATCATGGTGTTACCCAACAGGGTGAAGGGATTACACTGAAAGCAAAGGAGCCATTTTAAGTCTATCCAGCTTTCACAACCCTTGCAGTTAGGGCAGCTACAGTAATAAAATATACAAAATGCATTCTTAAAGCAGATTCTGTCACTATATGCATTACATTGCTGTAGCTGATGATTAACAAGGGGGAGGATGCAGCCAAGTCCAAGGTTTTTACCACTGGAAGTAAAATTACAAAAATAGAGCTCAGTTGTCTGCAAACTTACAGGAAAAACTTGCACTTCAAATCTTTTATTGAAAAAGAGATTCCAGCAGATTAGTCAGCAATAGCAGGTAATTTTTACAAAATCAATCATAATTACATTGTTGTAGTTAACAGGCATTTTTTAACTGGTAAGGCTTTCAGGAACACAGATCTAAACCCACATGCTTGAAATGTTCAGTGTTGCTTTCTTCTAAATGAACAGCCTGTGAAGGAAACACATAGCATAGATGTGAATAGTCCTTAAATTGTTAGACTGCCTTGAAGAACTGTCCATCCAATGTAAGCAGGGAAACTGATCCAGTAAATTCCAATTTCACATACAAGAGGTGAACATTTAGCACTGTAGGTCTTCTCTAGCTCGACCAGGACAACATGGCTGTCATATAAGTCATCTTAAGACCAAGGTGTACTATTTCTTTTCTTCCAGAGGCCTTTAAAAATGTCAGTCAACTGTGCCATTCCTTACTGACACAAACCCCACACTGAAACAGCTGCTGGGTGTGTTGCTACCTTTTCAGCTGCTCCACAGCCTGACTTCAGGGATTCTGTCCTCATATGCCCTACCCCTGTGTAATAGCCCATGGTATAAGCACCCCTACATGTAGTTTGTATATATGTTTACCTTTTGCCCTTTAAACAAGAAATGACTGAAATCTGCATTTGGTTTTTAATTTTTTTAAACCCTGAAGTGATTCCAGTACATTTCAAGATGCTGGTGTTACACCAGTTATCTGGATATAATTAGCAGTGGTTATTTGTTCCCTTATAATTTATACAAACCAATTTTTTATTAAGGAATGAGAGCCAGGGAAGTGCCTTACAGCACTACTGTTTAAAAACAAGCAGGCAAGCCACCCAGAGTAGCAGTGGCACACAATCACTTTAGGCTGCCAAAAGCACCCTCCTCCTTTGGTGGTGCTTTTGAACACTCTAAACATAGCTCAGAATAAAACAACAGCAGCTTTTATTACATAAGCTGAAGGAAATAACAAATCAAGACAGCTAAAATGAAGTGTTTTTGACGACATTGTAGCTGTTTAGCTGCCTTTTAAAAACAAGAATCTAAAGAAAAATTCCCAATTCAGGGCCCATTAACAATGTATTTAATGGCCAACTGTCAGTGTTCCAGTATCAGTTTCCAGAATCAAAGCTAAAATATTCACAGGCTATAAAATGCATTTATCTAAGAGGAATATTTAGGCAGTCTAACGTTGCCCCTTACCTTCTGTGAGCCTGGCTTTGCCCCCAGTAGGCTGACACAGCACAGTTGAGCACCCTACACACAGAACTACTGTCTGAGCGTGGCTGAACACGGTGGTGATCTTGTAGCATCCTGGAAAACAGCATTATTGAACTTTCCACGGGGTATTTCTGGCATGGTTTTATTGTATGTGTTACTCAGTCAGACACTCCAACTATCCCTGTCCAAAACTGAATCTGCATTTCATTGCAGAACACACCAAGTCAAACAAAGCCAATCCTGGTCGTGGTCTGAAGTACCTGCTTTTCCTCACATGCACAGGAAAGCAAGTTGGGTAACTCAAACTTAGGACTCCCCATCTGAAAATCAACACAGCCTGAAGGCTGACAAGGCCAAATTTGCCTGTAACCTGTGTCCTGCAAGGAAGTGGAGCAGTTCTGGATTAACCTTCTCTGCTGACCGCAAAACACATCTACCCAGAGAGATATTTAACTTGTAACAGGAGAACCCTGCTGTTGACAAAGTCTGGCAGCTGTGAATGCAAACACTGCTGTTCCAACCCATGTTTGCTTTCTGTTTAATATTTGGTACTGGTAAGGCAGCTGCTGGGTTGCATTCTATAAAGCCAACATGAGATTTATATCACAAGACTTGCACAGAGTAACTTCACTAATTCCTCATGCAACGCTTTTGTCTACAACTTATAAATTCTGTGACTTAAGAAGGAATGAAATCACTGATACATGGCTTAAAAAAGGGGGTTTCGCTGCTTTTCAATTTTTCCCCCTGAAAAATACTTCCAATTAACCAAGAGGAATTTTTGGAAAGAGCAAACTTGTAGAGGATTTAATACTTAATGCTGCCTTCTACTTGAAACTTGTGCTGTGGATGTTTTAAGGCACCCATTTAATCTCACTTTCTATACATGCAAATCCAGGGGGTTGGTTTTTTCCTTACTTGCAAGTGTTTCATAAAGGGGGGAAAAAAAAAAAAAACAACCAAGAAAAACCTCAGGCTAGACCTCCAGAAAAAATAAAAAGCTCATTCTTTACATTAACTTTTGAAAAAGGCTGAAAACACTTCTATTGTTAAAAAAAAACCAAAGCAATACACAAAGTTTTATCTCTATAGAACAAACTCAGATTTTTAAAAAAAGATATTAAAAATGTATATAATATATATATACAATACATATANNNAATGTATATAATATATATGAAATACATATATATAATAAGCAGCTGTTTTATGAGGACGAACAGCACTCAAAATTAGTTTTGCTCCCTCTACAAGGCGTAAACATTTTAAATACTTACCCGGACATTTCACATCCATGAAGTAGGAGTTGGGGCTCTGCACGAGACGCTTCTTCTTGTGCTTTCTCTTCTCGTCCTCCAGGGAGGGGTGCACGAGGTCCTTGGCCAGCTGGGTGGGGCGAGAGGAGAAGGGCCCCGCGTTACCCGGGGCTCGGGCCCCACGCACAGCGAGTCCGCCCGGGGGTGCCCCGGGGGGACGGGCCGGCCAGGCGGCTGCGGGG
>VYXB01000126.1:49383-127351 GCA_013397135.1 Pachyramphus minor
CCCCGCGGGCGTGAGGGCCCCGCGCTGAGGGGAGCGGGGGGAGCGGGAGCCCGGCCCGGCCGGACTCGGGGGTTCGTCCTGGGGCCGCGGCCCGGCCGGGCCCGCCCGGAGCGGCCGCTCCCCCCGCGGCAGCAACAGTTGTTCGGGCCCGGGCCCGCCGTGCGAGCGGGGCCCGCGCCCTGAGCGCTGCCCGGGGCTCACGGGGGGCAGGGTTTCGTGCCCTCCCCTTAGCGGGCGGCTCGTGTTTGGGTGCAAATCCCCCCAGAGTGGGAGCGCTGGGGCGGCTCGGGCTCGCTGCGGGTCGTGCTGCGCAGTGACAGCGCCCGGCCCGCCCTGGGCTGGGAGTGTGACTCGCCCTTCTCACCCCAGCTCCTCCAAATGCGTGTATGTGTGTGTGTGTGTGTGTGTATGTGCTCCTGAACACGGAGGTCACGCCTGCGAGATTTGGAGGAGTTCCTTTCGAGCTCCTGAGTCGACTTAACTTAGAAGCTCCTTAGTAATTAGCTGTATCAACCTCCTCCACAGAAGTTGGGTTTTGCTGTAAATTTG
Organism: Pachyramphus minor; assembly: GCA_013397135.1. Lineage (NCBI taxonomy): Eukaryota > Metazoa > Chordata > Aves > Passeriformes > Tyrannidae > Pachyramphus > Pachyramphus minor. The sequence goes on from VYXB01000126.1 coordinate 49,933, forward strand.
GTTGTGAAAGGGGATTTCCGAAGCTTCACTAACCTTTTTTAATGACAACGAGACGTGATATACCAAAGCAGACTGTTGTGACTTGTATCTCTGTCAGTTTTAAAATACTTTCCTGCTGAAATAAACATAAGCAAAATTTTCAAGGTCTTCACTGAAATGTTGAATTGAAATCTCGGTCTGGTAAGACTTGAGATTACTTGTAGGCCACTTTTCAAGTGAAGTTCACTGCTTTTGGGATGAAGGGGTGAACTGCAGTGGAGATTGCTGGTCTTTAGGAGGGCAAACCTAATGCTGGCTTTGAAAAATAACACTGAGAGAATGAGTAGACTTTTTATTGAAAGGAAATGGATTTAAAGATGAAGTGGAATAGCATGTGACTTGTTTTATGTTACCCTAATGCCCTGTCCTCTTCAGACATTTTATTGTGCTGAACTTGGTACACAGGAAAGAGATAATTTTTATTTAGGCCGTTGTGACTGACTAAATGAGGTGTGGCTGGCATTTCTAATGCTTTAAGAACAGTTTTTCTGCATTTTTCTGGCATATTTCTTTTCTCTTTGTAACCATTTTCAAAATGCTGTATCAGTAACACCAGCTAATTAAGGCCTGAGTAGCATTTTACCTGAACAGGTCTACCTGTTGTAGAATAAAGGGCTTAATAAACACTTATAAATGCTGTATCATCTAAAAAAAAGCCTACGTTGGTACTGTGCTTAATAGAATATATCTCTTTATACTTCTAAAGAGAGAGCTCACATAGATGGGTGTGTCTGTCTTCCAACGATTTTCTTGATGTTTCTTCAACTGCTTAGCACCTTGATATTTTCCCTCGCTGATTCACTTTGAAGTCTTGAGGACTGTGAACATGATGCTGTTTTTTTCTTACCTTATTCAGTAAATATAGGATTTGCTCTCATTTCCTTCCTTTTTATTTGCTTTCACAAGGGCCTTATTTTCAAAAGGAATCAGCTTGAAGAAACTTACTGAGAACTGAGGCAAACTTCTAATTCCATAGGTAGTACTTGTGATTTCACAGGTACGTTTTCCTTCTTGTCAGTACATTTTCCTTCTTGGCATTTGTTTCCTCCAGTCCCTTTTTATTTTGTAGCAAAGGGCCTCCAAAGAGGGGAGTCGACAATGCAGGAAATAGTGAAACTGTTCATAAAGTGCTGACGTAGCTGGAACAAAAATACTTGGGGTTTTTTCAGCCTTCCTCATGTGTTGCATATATTGCTTTTGGGTCAATCATGTGGATCTAACCTGTTTGCTCTTGAAGATGTGCTCACATTCCCTTTAGCTTTCAGTGAGTGCATGGAGGCTTCTCAGCACTGCTCAGTCTTACAGTCATAACTGGTCCCTCTGATGAGCTGAAGAGGTGCCATTTTTAACAATTCTGGTTTTTCCCTTGACTGATAAAGCACAGCTGACGTGGTGTGGAGGGGTGCAGTGCTTTCCCCAAACAGGCTGCCCTGCCAGTTCAAGTGCTACGGTCCCCAGATCAGTATTCCTAGTTGAGTACACCGAGTTTTCCTGGAGCATGAGCTGCCAGGCTGCTTTGTTTGTGTGTTCTCCACAAAGTGGGTTCTGCAATATGGTGGCACTTATGATGTGTGTTCAATTAACAACGATTTTAATTAGCATGTGTGATACTGTGTCCCTTAGTTCTCCTCTGGTCTCTCTGCTAACAAGATCAGGCTTGGTTTAACTGCACAAGTCTGAGAAGGTGTGCCACTGAGATGTGTTGACATCAAATTTTATCAAAATTTATTCTTTTGTACTTACATGCTGGTTTTGAGTGAGGAGGGTCATTTAGAGGGTTTTTTAACTACATGGGATTAAATTTTTGACTGTTTCAACTCTTTTCCTGGATTGTACATCCAGAAATTAAAACACACTTTGTTGCCATGATGAAAGGGTCGACATCATAGTACCTGATAACTTTCTTATAATGTCCCACTCCTGTTGTTCTCTAGTAATTTAACCAGGATTAAACTACAACGCTTCAGTTACCAGAGCAATGGAAACAGTTTCCAAAAGGAAAAAAATAAAGCAGGAGGGAGAGATGGACATACTGTTTTATTGTAGAATATTCGTTTTACTTCTCAGAGTTGTTATTAGAGAATTAAGTCAGTAATGAGTTGTAGTTACTTTGCCATTGTGCATGAGACACTTGTGTAGTACTTTGCAGGTTAGGTTCCCTTCTGTTCTGTGTCATGCAGAACATGCCTGCAAGGCTCCATCCTTGGAAATTGCTTGGAGGTTGGGAAATGGGCCTTTCACTTTTCTCCTCAAGACTTTGGTCGTGCTGTAATTGATGTACTGATTCAGGCAGCAGGGACTTCCAGCCCGGGTCTTGTGGCCAACAGTTGCATAAGAAGTAGGATAAAGGTGCACTGCATATGTGTTGAGAATCCATCAGACTTTTTTTATTCTTTTTTGGGGTGACTGTTGGCACAAGAGTTTTTCTGATCTTTGTTTTGACTGCCTGGCATAACTAATACCTTCAGCAAACTTTCCACCTGTTATGAGAAGTGAACCAGGGATCTTTCTCTCAGATGATCCTTTCAGTTACTCTGAGTGATGTTTTCAACCTGTGAAAGCACAGATTGGCCTTCAGCAACTTTAAATTTGTTACACAGGGCTCTGTAGCTGTGTTTGGAGAATTTCTAAAAGGGCTGTCGAGTCATCATGCTGCTGTGGGCCCAGGGAGGATCAGCTTTTCACTGTGAACATGGGATCAAACTTTTTTTACAATGGGTGTTATGTAAGGTTATGTTGTTTCGTTTGTTTCCTGAGTGGAAACTTCTGCTCTTGCACAGTTCTACGTGGAAAGTAAAATGCAGTTGAGTCAGCTCATTTTCCTACTTAACAGCTCCTACAGCAAAACTTATCTTGGAGTATCTCGTGTGCATTTTTCTCGTAGTTCCATTGCAATATGCAATAGGAAGAATTAATGGAGCAGTTTCCAAGTATCTTAACTTGCTGTTCAAGTAGTGCTGTCTGGTAAAACTGGATTTGGCTCATAATTTGAAATAATAAGGTTTATTCTTTGCATTCCTTTCAACTTTTTGTATCGACTGGTTTCTGTGAGAGGGAGGTTAACTCTCTTTAGCTGACAGCATTTCTGACTCCATCCAAAGGCTTGCTGACTGGAACAAAATTGGTTGTATTTATTTTTTTAATCCAAGATGATATCAGCTTTTGGCAGGAAGTTGCCCACGAGATAGGACTGGATCTGAGAGCTGAAACCATTTGTTGATTTTTACAGAAGTAACTTTTCCTTAGCCTACATCTTCCAAAATAGGACACTACTCTGGCAGGCAAGCACGTGTGTGCTGACCTTTGAACACTTAGATGAAAATCCTTTGTCAAGCAAAATTATCAACTTCCCTTTTGCAGTGAAATTTCCATGTCTATAACACATAATGGAAATTGTTTTAGTGTATTCAAGTCAAATTATGCCTCATTAAATATTTCTGCTCTTCTTCCCCACGGTTACTTATTTGTATGATAGACAAAGGATTGGATGTTGGTTTGTCGGTTTGGGGTTTTTTCCGCCCTCCCATTAGGGTCCAGCATTCCCTATCCTCATTCAGTCAGTTTTTTTGGGCTTCTCCAGATGGTGGGAGCTGTGGAAGAAAGCACATCAATGACAGATGAGCAAAGGGAGGGGGGCACCAGGAAAGCATTGTCAGAAGTACCGTGTTAATGGTCCTTACCACAAACGAGTTGTCAGGGAGACTTCAAAGCGACTGAGAAGAGTTTCAGTGTCTCAGGTGGCACCATTGTACAGATCTGTGGAGTGGCAGTGTGTGTTCCAGGCTTGTAGGATCTGGGACTGGGGTGTCTCTTCAGTACAGGGTGAGGAGGAGGTTGGGGTTTACATGGAATAGGGGCACACAGGATTATGGAGGTAAATACCAAACTGGAGCAATGATTCTGTTTTCAGGGGCTGTGGTGGTGGTCAGCAGGGCTCTGTCCTGATCTTGTACCTGGAGACATTACAGGTTGAAAGCATTACAGTTTGTGTTTCTTTTGACCTTAAATATGATACTGACACCTGGCTGGTAACAAAGGACAACTTAGACTTTGGTTTTTATCTGCTGCAGAGGTTGTGTTACCCTCTGTGTTCCACAACAACAGAAGTGAAATTGTTTGGCTTTTATTAAAAACGCTGCTGCAGCTTTTGTGGTGGTGCTGTGTGAAACACTGACAGATGTCTGACTGTTGATGCCCTTCCTAACTGGCAGATGGGGGTCTGTCTTGCTTATGTGTTACTGGGTATTTGAGTGACAGGAGGGCAGCTTAGAGCTGCTTTTGTGACTTAGTTTGAATGCAAAGTTAAGGGCACAGACTAACAGTGAGTAAGTGTAGGAACAACTGTATTGGTTGAAGACTTACAGCTTCTGTTGGGGAATTTTTTATGTACTTTTTAGGAAGGATTTCCTAGTCCTTCTGCAATAGGTCATCCTTTTGGTAGAAATACATCTTGAACTGTCTTATTTCAGAATTTAACTGAAATTATTATTTTTAATAGTAATAACACATGCTGTATTTGTGGTGATGCTTTATTTCATATTTTGTGGTAGAAGGTAGGTGTTTTTAATTTGAGGGATATGAAATTGCTTTTTATGTTTAATTGGATGTTATGGTAGCTTAAGTGCCGAGTCATCAGGCTGACTAGATGTATAAAATAGATCCAGTGCTTTTCTAATGTGAATAAAGTATGAATAATAGTAACATGAACAAAGTTACACTATGTGAGGCTCTTACGCACAGTTACAATCACACAGTATCCTGAGGCGAAAGGGACCCACAAAGATCTTTGAGTCCAACTCCTGGCCCTGCACAGATACTCCAGGAATACTCCAGGATACTCTTGGAGTATCCCTGAGAGCATTGTCCAAACCTGTCCCTGTCCCTGCACCCTGTCCCTGAGAGCATTGTCCAAACACTTCTTGAGCTGTGTCAGGTTTGGTGTTGTGAGCACTACCCTGAGGAACCTGTTCAGGTGCAAAAACTTTTCCTAATATCCAACCAGGGCCTGCCCCTCGTGAGGAAGCTCTAGGCTGCTGTGAGGTCTCCCCTCAGTCTCCTCCAGGCTGACATAAACCTGATGCTGTCAGTGGCATTTTGTTGTGTGTATGGCAGCATCTGAGAATGCTTCAAGCAGACTGATCTCTAGTAGGAGTCTGGCACCAAATCTGGAAATTGGGAAAAACACGTTGAGTATGAGAAACTGGGCAAAGCTAACGTGGCTGCCAGCCAGGGAGCTCATACACTGCTTCCAGCCCCCACACACCCCCCAAAACATTCTCTTTTCCTTCATCTGCCAGAGAGAAATGGCTTTCCCTTAGTGAATCAAAGTATCTTGTCTGTATGGTGTGACTTCAGCTGGGATTCAAGATGCAGTGAGGTGTCTGTGGCAACCCCAGCGTGGAAGGAAGGAGGAAGGTACAGTCAGTAACTGCCTGGGAGAACTTCTCTGCCTTAGCAGAAGTGACTTGAAGAAGAGTACTAGAATATGCAAAGCAGAAAAATGAGCTGAAGGAATTAAAGAATTAATTAAATTTAATTCATTAAAAGAACCTTGTATGATGTAGGAAAAGATAAGTGTTATGTGCCAGAAAGGCAAGTATGGCCTTTGTTAATAAGTTATGTGGTTTTGCCTCTTCATCTAGGTAGTAAAAACCTTTCAGAAAGGCCTATTTCATCATTCATGTAAGAAGTTAAACAAAGCAGCCCTTCTTTCCTCATGTCCTTTGCTTCCCAAACAAACAAACAAACAAACATACAAAATGAAACCAAACCCCCCACATGTTTACTTACCTCATGTTAAAACATGGGTTTAAAAAGCCATGAGAAAAATTGTGTTCTTGGGCTGTTGAGAGCAATGTCTATAAAAATAACTTTGGGAACTTTAAACCTTCTGCTTTGACTTTGCAGCCTGATTTTGCTGCCTCACTATGTACCTTCCACACTTGCTTCTAAAACACAACTATATTTCAGACTCTAGATTAGATTATTTATCCTAACAAAGATAATTCTTACTGGATGAGACATTTTGATCTCCACAGATCACCAAGATCCTTTTGGACCAAGCACCAAGTTGCAGCTCAGAACTGTCTTACTGCCATTGTTGGTGTGTGCTGGGCTTTTTTGTTGCATTTTTATCCCTGTTTATGTTCCTGGTAATACCCATATTCTCTGTGCTTTTTCTTCCAGTGTTAGTAGGTCTGTGCCCTCTAAAATCTCAGCTGTTTAATGAGTGGGGTGTTCCTTCATTCCTGTAAAACTTGCAATAAATTGATCACTTCTGTCTTTGCAGTGGTTGTGTGTAATTTGTACCAGCTCTAACATTATCCAATTTAACTTGTTGTTATCTCTGACACTATTTGGTGTCCCCAGACCTCTCAGGGAGATGCTTGGCAGCCTTGGGCTGTAGCAGCCTCTGCCTGTACACTCTGCCTGTTCCCCTGTGTCCTCCATTCCGTGTCAAACCTGCAGCTGGTGGGATTGGTGTGTGGTGCCTGTCACAGGCACTGCTGGAATAGAAGGTGCAAAGTGCATTGTTTGCCCTCTGAGAGGGTGTTTTATCTCTGAGTGATCACTGACTTACCAGCTCTTGCCTTGCTTTGTGACTCCTGGGACACTCTGTGTGCTCACTTTTCATGTGAGCAGGCTCTTTTCAGGCTCTTTTGTCTTAAACAGATCATGTTGTGGCCCCTCAAAGTCTTTGTTCCTTCACTCTGAATAACCAGTTTAGTGTAGGCATCCAGATCAAGTGGGAGCCCTGAGACTTGTAAGAGGCTTTTTAAAATAGAAGTGGCGTCTCCAGTTCTCACTGGACAGACATACAGGTTCATCAGGACCAAAAATTACAGAACAAACCCAAACCTAACCTTTTTAGCCTGTTCTTGTTGTCACAGCTGGCATGGTGTATGAATAGTGAACAATGAACTTTAAATCATGGTGGCAAGGTAGTATTGGTTGCATAGGAATTTTTTAATAAGCCATTTCTCCAACTTTTTGGATGCTTAAGATGCTAACTTTGGATGAAGTAAATTTTGGTTTTTTCCTGACAGCAATATTCAGTTAGAGTTATCTTCATTAAAGACAGTGTTTTCTACACCTAGAGATAGATCTGGTTTTTTATAAAGAGATTTGGGATAATTCTTTCCTGTTCTTGGGGTTTTACTTTGGGGGATTTTTTTTTATCTTGCCTCTTAAATGATGCTTTTGATATGGACCAATCATATGTCCTCCCAAATTAAGCAGAAGAATCAAATACCTGTATTCATAAGCCACCTTCTAAATGGGCAAATCTGGTGTTCTTACCCATTAAAGATGTGGCAGAGTTTTTTCCATGTGGTAGAAAGCCATACCCTGCACATCCCAGAGGCCTGAGGGGGAGAGGAGCCTCTAGGTGGATGGCAGATGCTCAGATGTGCCACAGCTGGAGTGTGAAACACGGAGCAATTCCTGCTCTGGCCTGGAGCTGCAGCTGCTCAGGTGATGTCCTGCTGTAGGATCCACACTGGAGCTGCCTACAAGGCACCTTTGGGCTCCCTTTTGGTCTGTATTAAGTAGGGCTTTAATTTAAGCTTAGTTCAACAAGTCTGTGCTCTGCTACCCAGAGGAGGAGAGATGTGACTGTGTGTGCCTGTACTCATAGGTTATGCCATCAGTTGTCATTACAGGTGATGAACTGAATTGTGGAACTCACAGAGGTGAAAATCAACCTGTTCCTGAAAGGTTATTGGTCATGACTGCTGCTCATGGCAGGACCTACCCCAGTTCCAGCTGGCTGTGAAACTGTACCCTCAGCTCAGTCTGTTGGCCAGGTACAGGGTTTGCTGCTCTCCAGTTGCACATTGGCTTGAGAGGAGCGTGTCCTCTAAGCAGCTCAGTTAAAGCATTCCTCCTAGAGACAGGCAGTCTATAAATAATCCTCAAAATAAACAAACTTCGCTGTCTGTGTCAGTAGTGCAAATTTAACCTATTTAAAAATTATTTTAGATGAGTCTGAGTTACCACCAAGTGTAGCTTGTCTTCCATTCAAAACGGAATGAGAGGTAGACAACAAGTTAGTTTCTGTGCACTTTCATAGAGCTGTAGTATCTAGATTGTAAGCTCTAAAACACATCCTGCAGGGACTCAGCCCCTTTTGGAGTTGGGCTGTTGTTGATAATTTCACTCATGTCAAGCAGGATTAAGTTTCTCCTGTTGTGCTGTTTTATAGTCTTGAATTTTATCTTGAGTATTTTTGGTGCTTAAAGTCGTGCATTTCAAAGGTTGCTCACAGCAAAGGTCTCGGGAGCAGGAAACTGCCTTCTGTTGTATGTACACATGGCACCCCTGTTCTTCATTGCCTTTCCTGCCTTAGCCATGTGTATATATGTATTTGGCCAGTGTTTAAACTTTAAGGACCTTACTGCATTAATAACTTCCAAGGTGCAGGACACTGCTCTGTGTCTCGTTGTGTGGTGTTAGGTTCTTTGTGGGGTGAACAGGTCCATGAAGAAAGGCCAGTTAACCTGAAGGAGCCCATTCAGCCCACTGGAGTTTACCAGTGTGCTGTGGATTCCTCTGGGCTGTCCAGAAGGAACAGAATACAGTTTGTCCCTTTAAGTTGTGAAAGAATAACTAAAACTGGTTGCACTTGTGTTTAATTCTAGAATAATTTATTTTACAACGTTGGAAAAAAATGTTGACCTTCACCCTGGTGTGTTGCTTCATGTTCATCTGCTGTATTTTTGAATGGGTGCAATAAAAGACTACTGCCTCTTTAATTTACATAGTGATACAAGACATTGCTGAGATCATCTGAAAATTCCTTGCAGATGTTACTAGGGACTAAAGCCAAACGTTCAAGTTCAAAATGATTAGACTTCGTTCTTTTGTGTGAGGCTGTGTGACACACTGGTGTGTTGCAAGTGTTCCCCACCCTGTCTTTTTACACTGATCTTGAGTCCTACTTCATAATTTTTTATTTTTACTGTAATTCTTCTAGAAAGATCTAAGGGCGAATTTCTGAAGCTTCATTTATCTACCTTTGTAGAATGAGACAGTATATTGATGTAGCACTAGAAAATATTCCCTTAAAAACCACTTAAAAAGTAGTTGTGTATTTTTTTACTGTGAGGGTGGTGAGACACTGGCACAGGTTGCCCAGGGAGGTTGTGGATGTCTCATCCCTGGTCAAAGCCAGCTGGACAAGGCCTTGAGCAGCCTGGTCTGATGGGAGGTGTCCCTGTCCATGGTAGGGACTAGATGACCTTTAGTGACCATTCCAACCCCTTAACATTCCATGGTTCTGTGATCCAAACCCTGCAAAACCTACTGCTGAGAACAGCAAAAAAGGAGTAATCCCTGGGTAAGCTTGTGGGGAAAATATATGGTTACAAATTGATGTCCCTCAGCTGTGGATGCACATGGAAGATAAGTTTGTGGAGGAGTATTGTCCTGTAGGTCTGTCATGGAAGATGATGTGTCCGGGTGTGTCCACAGTGAGCTGGGTGTGATCAGTGCTGAAGTCTCACGTCTGTCTCGTGGTGACCAGGGTGTGTGCTGGGCCCTGCAGTGCCCTCCAGGACCAGTGGCTGAGACCCTCCAGAGTGTGACAGAGAGCAAACACACCGGCAGCAGCTGCTGCTGAAATGCCTTGGACATGAGGGCTGAGATGGAGCTGTGATTCAAACCCACCCCTGGGAGGGTGAGCAGAGCCTGCCAACCACAGCAGCTGTGCTGCAGAGCTGCTGCTGCTCCCCAGCTCTGGTGTTCCCCTGGGCAGGCACTTGCTGTTCACAGGGTGCAGAGCCCATAGGGAGGAGTGTTTCCCAGTAATTCCCTCCCGGGATTCAACCAACTGAGGGTGAAGCACATTGATTTTCAGTTATGTGCCTCTTCTCACTTCCTTTTTTTGGAAGGTAAGTTACAGATCTGCCCGCTCGCTTCAAAGTTGCTTTTAATTCAGCATCAACTCTGAGTGGCTACAGAAATCATTTCCTTTCCTTTTGTGTATCTTGAAGACTTGCATGTCTTGCAATAAAGAAGTTGCAACATGTTCTCCTTTTCCAGCTCAGCCTGGTGAAAAACATGAGAGCCCCACAACCCCACATACAAACACAGTAGGATAGGAAGGACCAATGCTTGAGGTTGGAGTAAGCCCAGCTTGAAATCTGATGCATCAGTTCCAGTTGTTCTGATGCTGATTTGCTCAAAAGGGTAATGAGACTCTGTACTTTGACTCCTTCCCCCATTGCTTTTTATTGTGATCTATGTCCAATGGTGGTGAGTGCCACAAAGTTCATCTTATCAGGGAATCCCATTGAAAAAAAATATTTTATTTTCATTTAATTTTATTTCTTTCTAACTTCAAAGGAGTAAGATAAGATTTTGATAAGTAGGAAGACAGCTTCTCTGAGAGGGTGAGGTTTTTATTATGTGCAGGTCATGCAAAGCAGATCCTTATTTTTAATTTTAATAAACTATGGTGCATCTTTTATGTTTTTGGATAGTTGGGATTAAAATGAGACTCTTTTCTAACAAGCAAATCAGTATTAATTTTTTCACAGCCTCTTTGCCAATTTTTGTGGTTAATCACTTTTTAAAATTCCTTTGGCTTATATGTTTAAAGAAAGCACAGCAAAACTATTTAAAATGCTAGTACATTGACGACTTGTGTTTTGTTTTTTAAGTGAAGTATTGCTTTGCCAGAGCTAGAGAAATACTGTACTGTGGTAGGTATAGTTATAGATAGTGTGTGCTATCAGAGATTGATGTTTATTTGCATCCTGCAAGGTGTTGATTTCCTGGCAGATATCTTGCTGCAGCTGCACATGTAAAGTCCAGCTGCTGCAAACTAGAGTTGAGCCACATGAAAAATTAATGTCAAACACCGGTGAATGGTGCAATAAAGGTAAAGATGAAGAACTCTAATATTTGCCTGCCAGTGGCTACTAACTGATATTTTTTTACATTAGTTGGTCTATGTTTCTTTTCTGCCTGTCTTTTACCACGTGTAAGGAACATTCAGGAACATAACCCTTTTTGCTGAGCAGTCTGAAGACCAGTGAAACCTTTACCTTCAGGAAGTATTTGCTGGTGCTGCTCTAAGAGCTGACTTGCTCCAGCCAGAATACTTGGGTTTGGTTTCTTTGGTTTCTTTGTGCTGTAGCATTTTCTGCAACAGCAGTTTTGTTGAAAAGAATGAACAAGCTGATCTGTTGGTCCAAACAGCGGTTCTGTGTAGGGGAAAGTGGTCCTGGAGTCCCGGCTGGAACAGATACTGTAGCACTGCAGAACCTGAGATACTGCCCTGATGGCTACAGGGTTAAAACCGGGGTGAGGGCAGAACAAAAGAGTAACAGTGATGCCCTGAGTAAGTCACTGTTCTAAAAACTAAAGTAACAACACGAACTGTTTCAGGCTCCCTGCTCAGCTTGGCCTCGCATTCCTGCAGGAATTGCGTCAGGCCGGTTTTGTTAAGGTTCCTGGTAGGAAACCATTGGTACTGGAGCTGGAAAAGGAGCCTTTGGAGGTGTCCTGTACGTTTAGTATGTGTAGTGTTGTGAGCTCTTTGCAACATTTCACAATGTCTCTCTAAAATGATTGCATGCAGCTTAATTATGGGTCAAATCTGCCCAGGTGGGTTGGAATCAGAAGGAACATGTCTCGAGGGAGTGGAGTGAGGGGAGAAATGGTGGCAGAAGAGCTTTCGGGGTGTGATTTGGGCATGACTTTTTGGCTTAAGCCCAAAGAGGCCTTGGTGAGGCCAGTCCCCCTGGCCTCTGGTACTTGGCTGTGTGGCACTGAGCAGTGGCATGGCCTGGGTTTTCTTAGCTGTGCCCAGCAGTGCGAGGTGAATACAGCAACGTGCAGCTCCTGTGGCTTTCCATGGAAGCCTTTGTGTGGCACCAGTGACACTGACTGCTGGTGTGCAGATTGCTCTGCCCAGTGTATTCCTTGACAGAGTTGTATTGGAAGCTGTGGAAGAAAATACCCTCAGTAAGGTGAGGAGTGAGGATGCATCACTGGCCTGTGGTCAGCAGGATCTGGAAAGGATTTTGAAGAATAATAACCCCTCAGCTACTTTAACCCCGTGCTGCCAGAGAAGTGCAAGTCCTAACTAATACACAAATTGCAACTTGGACCTCATCCTTGCAGTCTGCAAGTTTGTGATTCCTGCAGCAAATGCTCCTGTATCACTCTGATCTAATGTTTACTGATTTGCTAGGTGGGCACCAGTGTGTCAGACCTTTGTGTGACAACTGCCCTTGAGCAGTTAAAATTAATTATCCTGTTAGCATTTGCACTCTAAGAATTAATCTGTGCATGTGTTTTCTGAAAGCTTCCAAAACTTAGCTTCAGGTGGACATCCAAATGTTTCTGGGCTTCTTCTCCATTCCATGTTGCATTTTAAAACTGCCAGCTCTTTGCAATCAGTCACAAATGGCTCCTCTTTATTAGACTTGAGTAACTTTTCAAACTTTTGTATCCCAGTGTATGACTGTACAAAAGAATTAATAAAGGAAATGTTCAGTCCAGAATTACTGTTGAAATGCTGCCATTCTGGAGGGTTTTACGTGGGGTTGTTGAAATGTAGCTGTAACCAGCTTGTGGCCATGCAAGTGCACTTGGCAGGAAGTGGTAGCACATGTCACCAGCCTTGCTCTACAAACGTGTGCAGCTCACCACTTCCTGGCACTGAACTGAAAGAACAAAAGAAACATCAGTTTCTAGCTCATTTTAGCATCTGAAAAGTTGCATTTGTTCAGCATCACAGTGTCATAACAGAGGTACTTGCGGCCTTTCCCTTTAGATTCTTTAGCTTTGGAATTCATCTTCAAGCATTCTGGTGAAGTTCAGATTAGAAATCCTAAGTTCTGAGAAGGTGCTCTTTGTGGAGATCCTGAGTTTCAGAAGTGGTGAAAGGAATGGTTGTCTAAATCATGTTGGCAGTGCAAGGGAAATGACTAACCACAAGAAACCAGTCTGTGCAAGACGTGGACTGGTGCTCGTGGGAAGCTCACGCTGCAGCTGGGAGTCTCCTCAGAAAACCATCCCTCCAGGAGTCTGTCACTGCTTGTGCTGCTGTGTCTGAGCTTCAGGAGTTCACAGCACAGGCAGAATTATCTCTAAACCACAGTAGTCTCTGAACCTGGTTTTCCTGATAGTTATTACACTGAAGCTTCAGGCTTAGACACAAACGGGCTTTTAAAACTGATTTAATTTGCTGTTGCCACGGTACAATACCCTTTGCAGAGAAATCTGTGTTTGTGCTTTATAACCTTGGAGGCCAAAACAAAATCTATCCAGAGCAAAGGTTATTTGTTTTCAGACCTGAATACAATTACCTGTGACTTCAGCAGCTGTGGTTGCACCTAGTTAGGAGAAAAATCCTCTTCACAAGGGAGGCAAAATCCTTTCCATTGTAAAATAAAACACTTGCCAAACTTCTGTTATGTGTAATATGCATTTTGAGAAAGTACACATAATTCTCGTGTCATTTTTAGAAAAGTGGGAATTAATGGAAGATCTTCTTGCCTGTAAATCTACTAATGAAGCTTGGGAAATTGCAATTGGAGCAGTAGTCATAGCATTTTAAATTAATGCAATTAATTTCATGTGCTGTTAAAGTGCTGATGTGATATTTCTTCTCATAATTTGCATTCTAACTAATGAGCTGAACTATGTATCCAGAGCACATTAAGATTAAGTGGCTGAAACTTGGTATTTTCAGTATATTAAACCAGTAATATTACATGTGAGAAGAAGGGAAGTCAAATAGCTAATGAATGCCAATATTTCATATTCAGATTCTACTGTGGTATATTAAAAAATCCCATAGCTTCCTGTTTAAGTGATGGATGACTTCTTGAAGCTAGAAACAGCATTTTTTCCAGTTAAGGTACTCTTGATAATTGTCAGTTAAATTACATCTTAAGAAAGAAGAAATTAAATAAACAAAATAACTCAGTCCCACCCCTATCTTTTACAAACTATGACTAAATATCAAGTAACTATTTAAGACTCACTGAAGAGAAAATGAGCCATTAGTTTCAAAACAGATTAATTTGGAGGGTACATGGGGTTGGCTGTCCAAAAAATCTGTCAGTCACACAGTGAGACTTGAATAGTCTCAATGTGACCTATGTTACAGGACAGGTTCAGAGATGCAAGAGTTAAAGTAGTTAGGATAAAGGCTAGTGTGGCTGGAAAACTTAGGTTTGATTCATAGATCCATTTCACTCCTCTGAACTTTCAAAAGAGATTATTATGCCCTTCTGAATTAATTATTTTTATTTATTTATTTTTCCCCCATGGCTTAAAATCTGTCTTAAAATCTGAGAACTGGTGGGTACCTTGGTACCATGTGGAAGTGTAAGGGGGGAAAAGGAGACAATTTGATACCTTTGACTGACACCTTTCAGGGCTTCCTAGAAAATCGAAGTTTTTCCTAAATGAGTGTTCTGGAAAAAGTCCCATTCATGATGTACTTCAGGCACCTTCAGTAACTCTCTGTAAGACTTTCCTGCTGTGCTGTTTTAGCATTTACTGTGATGTCTGATTAGACTGCACTAAACATCAGGTTTCAAAAGTAGATGCTGGCTTTGAGAAGGAACTCAGGGGTCACTGTGGATTTTTAACCCAGAGGTGCCAGGGAAATGACAGGGAATTGACTGCAGGAGCTGCTCAAAAGTCAGGAAAAATACACCTTCAAACTGGTGACCTCACTGGTGTGAAATGGAAGGATTTGGAGTCTCCATTCATAATCTTGGCCAACGGGTAGTGAGTGTGAGTTTAGTCTGGTTTTGTTGTGCAGAATAACCTGGCCTTGGTGCACCTTGCTGGGTGCAGCTGAAAATCTCTGTGTGCTCTGAGCCCTCCCCAGTGTGTGCAAGGGGGGACAACTTCAGAATGATTCTTAGCAAATTGCCAAAAGGAAACCAAACACTTCCTTGGCATTAATGCAGAACTGAAGAGTATCTCTTTCTCTGGCAGGAATCGACTTTAAGATCAGAACAATAGAATTAGATGGAAAGAAAATCAAGCTACAAATATGGTAAGTATTCCAAAGGAATTTAAGTTTGCAGTGAATATTGAATTCATTTAGAGAAGAATACTTCAGAGCTTTTGAGCTTCGCAGACCCAGAAGTTTCATACCTTTAATTCATTGACTGTCCATGAGGTTTGTGCTTTCCTCTGGCTTGCTGTTGGAGTGGTTCTGCTTCAGGAGCACAGGAAATGGCCTGTTCACATGCAAGCACTTCAGCAACTTCCCCTTTTGTCCAAAGCTGTCCTCTGAAATGTGCTTTTAGCTGTTCCCTGTGGAGGGGAAATATTAACTCCATAGCTGTAAATGAAAACATGCAAACTAATAAAATGTAATCTCTGCTACTTTGATACCTGGTTGTACTCACCAGGGCACAGGGCAGTGATAATGCTCCCCCTCCCTGCCTGGGGGTGAGTAGAGTGTCCTGGTAGCAGCAGGTGAGTATTTCTGGAGCAGCATCATTACTGTGTTTAAAAAGGCCCCTGTAAGTGCAGCTGAGGGTAAAACAAATACCTTTTCCCCCCGAATTGTAGGGATACAGCAGGCCAGGAGAGATTCCGCACCATCACCACAGCCTACTACAGAGGAGCCATGGTGAGTGTCCCACCCAGGGTAACCAAACACAACTGGTGGAACTGGTTTGCTCTTCTTGAGGTTGTATCCTGTAAGTCTGCAACTGCAGGACTGGATAATTGGGGCTTGAGATGTGGAGAGTGAAGTTTGTGGTTTGGTTGGGGGTTTTTTGTTTGTTTTTTCTCTCTTAAACCTGCTGGTACTTTGTCTAGGCCTGTTTTGGTGATGAAACTTCAAGCCCTATTGTCTTTTTTCATACAATTAACATTTCAGCAGATTACAATAAAGTTGCCAAGCTTTAATCAGACCAGTTTGGTGTTTTTTTGGGTTTTTTTTAATGCAGTCAACCCCTTTAAACATTTGAAATGTGTATTGAAAAATGGGTAATGGATTAGTTTAATATTAAAAGTGTTTCACTGCATTGCTTTTCCTTCAGCCAGTAAAGAATGAAAAATCTAGGCTGGAAATACAATCACCTGCAACAGCTACTGTCACTTTTTTCTCCATTGGGAATGACTTGAAGTCAAATAACTCACTCCAGGCTGCAGCCTGTGTGGTACAAGTGCTTGTACAAGTGCTTGTAGTGGCTCTTAATGCTGTGATTTGAGATACTTTATGTGGGACACTGTTAAAACTTGCTGATTATAAGCTGTGCTGCTGGGACATGTTCTCACTGCTTTGTATGAGCAGTGGCAAAAGAGGTTAAATAGTAATATTTGGGGTAAATTCCCAGCCATGGCATAATGCCTTGAGAAAGGATTATAGGTGAATTTCTTTGCAAATGGAATTAAACCTACAACATGCATCAAAAGTCAGGCAATAGTGCTGGCTCATCTAACTAGATTTTCCTAACTTTATTTAGGGAATTATGCTGGTGTATGACATCACAAATGAAAAGTCTTTTGACAACATAAAAAACTGGATAAGAAATATAGAGGAGGTAAGTGCTTTGTTCCATCTTAGGATTTCCCTGGGACAAATAGGAATCAAGTAATTATTCACCCTCATTACAGCAGCCAACACATGTGGCCAAGTTACTGTGCAGTGAATGCAGCAGTGGCTGTTAATGGGGCAAATATTATTTTGTTCATTTAAGGATAGAAGGTAGAAAACTGAAGTTTATAAAGTAAGCACAGGGTGTTTCAAAACTGCTCTGACTGTATGACTTTTATTCTGTTTATACTTTGGGTGTGTCTAAGGAATGGGAAGGAGCAGGATCTCAAGGTGTCCACCCTTTAGATGATGAGAGGGATCTCTTATTTCAGTTCTCCCTGGGTTCTGTGTGTCTGATTGGAGAGTGTTGAATGTTTCCTTTGCTCTGGGGTGAGCTTCCTTCCTGCTGACTTGTAAATTCTTTGATGGGACACACTGCCAGGTGGGGATAGGTCCTTCTGAAGTTAGAGGAGAAGTCTTAATTTAAGTGAAGCTGTAATTAGGTAACAGAATCTTACTCTTTGTTTTTCTTACAGATAAAATCCATGGGATTTTCTTTACTATTTTCTTTGCCTCTTAAAATTCCTGTATTAGTGACCAATTTCATCCAATAGTGACTGGGCTAAAAAAGTTCTCTTACTGAAGTGATTATTCTTTAAAGAGACTTTTATTAATAATCTATTTTAAAAATACAAATACATTCCATAGTGATAGTCCAGCCAAATCCCCCAGATGTCCAAGCACCACTTGGAAGTGAAGTGTGTACAGTTCTGTTCCAGAGTAGCCAATCTGTGCAATCTGTGCAACCCAGTACAGAGCTCATGGCACAAATTTGATCTGTAATGTAATCCAGGAGTATTTATACCAACCTACTTTAATATTTTTACTACTTGTTTCAGAAACCAGTCTCTCTCAGTAATGCCTTGACATTAGATAATTCCTTTAAAATAAAATAGTCATGGAGGAGTTTGGCACAAAAGTTTCTTTTAAACAATGATGCACTTTGTTTCTGAGAGGTTACTTTTCCTTCTCTCAGCATGCCTCTTCAGATGTAGAAAGAATGATCCTGGGTAACAAGTGTGATATGAATGAAAAAAGACAAGTCTCAAAAGAAAAAGGGGAGAAGGTAAGAGTTCATGACTTACCCCATTCAGAAACCTGCTTCTCTTAGGATTTTAGCTCCTGCATGTTTGGTGTGTTTTAAGCATATAAGACATAACAGGTCTCAAATCTCATTTCAGAAGCTTACAGGATGCCAGGTTTGGGGGGTTTGTCTTGAAATAGCACTTGATTGTCTTCAGATTTAAATAAACTTCATGGTACTGTTGTCTTGGGGGCAAGATCCTGCAGAGAATGTTGGCCTTTGCCGTAGCATGAAGTATTTTAGATCTCAACATAAATTTGATGTGTGGTTTGCTCATGTTCTACTCAATTCACCATGAGGGTTGCTTACTCTTGTCATGAGTGCTGTTATTACAGCTTATTGTTCTGCAGAACAAACAGGTGAGTAAGAACCCTGTGAGATCTCTCATGTGTGCAGCTGAAGTCATGTAGTTGGTAGTAACAGAGCTGATGCCATGATTGTGTGATTATCTGGCCCATAAATCCATATCAATAAACATTCTGCCCTAATGTTCTTTTAGAGCCTAAGTCTTCTTGTGAGAAATCAATGTGGTGTTTGTTTGTTTTGACTTCATATGATGGTGGGGCCTGTTCTAATATTTTGTCTAATTGTTGAGTAACTTTAATGTTACTGCAGGAGAAAAGCAGTGCTTGGGTTTGTTTTTAAAGCTTGCTGCAGCATCTGTTGTGTTAGGAACCTCTGTGAAACATTCCTTTGACAAAGGAACTGCAGAACCACTGAAACACTTTAACCTCTCTTCCAGTTAGCAATTGATTATGGAATCAAATTTTTGGAGACAAGTGCAAAATCCAGCATAAATGTGGAAGAGGTAAGAGATGGGTGTTATGCTTAGGTGTGTTTTGAGTTACTGCTGGGGGGGTCTGTTTGATCATCTGCTGGGCTTTCTGACCTCCTCTGGGACCTGAAGTCCCAGCTGTGCTCCTGGGTCAGCAAGCTTCTTATATTTAGAGAGCCACAGTTATAATCCAACTGTTCCTTGTTTTCTGGTAAGGCCTGGAATTGTTTTTTAAATGGGTGGTGACACTGTGGTTTACTATTACTGTAGCAAACAGTTGCTTTAGATGTCTGTGCCTTGCTACTTGAATTTCAAGTCCTTTTGGACAGGAATAGGTGTAATTTTAGAGCAGTGCTTTGTGCAGGAAATTCAGGATTCTTTATTTTCAGGAGAAAGAGCCTTCAGATTACTACTAAATACGTGCTGTGCAGATGAGACTGAATATTTGTGTGTTAACCTGGAACACCAGGTCATAAGCTGATGTTAGAGGAGGAAGAAGACTTACAATACTATCTAGAGATTTGTAATTTGTTTCCTGCAAATAAATTCTGTGCTAAAAACAGCAGATCCCTATTTATAAGAGCATAAGGAAATGGAATTGGAAGGAAGAGTTGGCTCAAGTCCAGTCTATCTTACTATAAATCACTTGTGTCATCTTGGGGAGGGAGGGGGAGGATCTTAACTGTATGAAGTGTGGACAAAAAATAGTTATATCTGAAGGCAGTTACATGAAGATTTATTCATCCAGGAAGGGAGAGTTGTTCTTAAGTGTCATTCCTGTACTTAATCATTTAAAACCTTTCTATGGGATACCCTTTGAAAATCCTCCAAACAGGTACTTGATTCCCATCACCAGGGGTGGTGGATAGTTTAGTCTCCTAAGAAAAAGCACCCATCTCCTTCTTGAGTTCCTCTGGAGGGTTGACTTGGCCTTTCATGGCACACCTGCCATTTCATTTGAGCTCCTGCAGGTCATTAAATGCACGGGGGTGGTTTGTGCTCGCTCCAAATGATTTGGCTGCCTGAATATTTTTTTAAATTGCCACAGGAATAGTGAAGAAAGCATTACAAAATGCAGCTGATGTAGGCATTTGGCAATCACTAATAATTTAGTCTACTTTCTACCAAGTGCTTCACTTGTGGGAAATTACGCAATTGTGATGTTCTTGTGGTCAGAAATTTATTTATTTATGTATTTATTCTGAGTTATTTGCATTAAATGAGTGTCTGTCTTTGGACATATTCTGAACACAATGAGAGGGGAAGTGATGACACTCTTTACATTCTGGAACTCTCCTTGGATTGTAAAAGTCTCCAGATACCCTTAAGTTTTGCTTTTCTCTTCTTCTGGAGCGCTGAAGAATTTTTCTGCTGCAGAAGGTTTTTTGCTCCTTGGTACTTTGAAATCTGGGATGCTGAGATTTGCCAGAGTCATTATTTATGGGGCGGGTTTTTGTTGGTTTTGGGTTTTTTTTAAGTAAAGATGTATTGGAAGCTTAAATAACCTTAGAGATAGCCCAGGAGCAAAGGTTTTGGAGGACCAGCCATCCATCCTCAAACCTCTCTGGGTTTCTAGTTGGGATGCACAGCTAAGTTTGGGGGGGAATAAAAAGAATATTAGTATATACACCTTCTCTTCAGCTGGTTTTTCTTTTCCCCTCCAGAGGTATGCAATGGGAAAGTCTGTTCAGTTGCTTCA
Organism: Pachyramphus minor; assembly: GCA_013397135.1. Taxonomy (NCBI): domain Eukaryota; kingdom Metazoa; phylum Chordata; class Aves; order Passeriformes; family Tyrannidae; genus Pachyramphus; species Pachyramphus minor. Next base: position 70,115 of record VYXB01000126.1, read on the forward strand.
AAGATTGGCAGGATGGAGTCTAATAATAAACAGTTTTTTCTTGTCAAGCATGTTTATTGAGGTTTTAAGTTTACAGATTTTGTACAGGGAGTGTCCTGCAGCTCCAAGTGCCATTAGTGGCCTGCAGAACACTGTACTGTTAATGTGTCTGGCTGTTCCAAATCTGTCATGTCCTTAATGTATCTCAGGACTAACTCTTGTTTGTTTTTTCTTTATTTCCACTCCTCACCAGGCGTTTTTCACACTTGCACGGGACATTATGACAAAGCTCAACAGAAAAATGGTTTGTATTTCCAATTAGCATAAAAACTACATCCAGTGAGAGCACAGCTCTGATAATTGGCTGAGTAGCAGCCCTGCCAAAATCTCCTGGGGATTACAGTAGTTGCTAGATCAAATCTGAGCAGTGATTTCTCACACTTTATTACACCTCAGTGCAGAACTGGTCCTTACTTTGCATGAGCAGTAACGTCAGGCAGCCTGGAACTGCTGTGCTCTTCTGAAATGGAGTAGTGGGATCTCTGCTTTATTACATAGTCTCTTCTGCAGCTAATACTTGAGCTCTGGATTGTTAGGGAAATGTTTATTTTTAAAATAGTTTTATCCAGTGAGTAACAAGAGTCTGGGTAACTGAGGAGCTCGAGTTGCAACAGCCCTCTGCTCTAGTTATTGCCTTGCAAGGGGGGGAAGTGGGGGAAAGGTAGGAAAGCTGGACGTGTTGTTTTCTGCATTTTATGATGTCAGTGTTCTTTTCTCTTTCAGAATGACAACAGTTCATCGGGGGCAGGTGGGCCAGTAAAAATAACAGAAAATCGATCTAAGAAGAGCAGCTTCTTTCGATGCACGCTACTTTGATGAACTTCTAATGATAGACTGCAGCACACTTAGAACCTTTTCTGCTTCTTTGAAAGCACAGGGTCACAAAGCCTCAGAAATAATACCACCAAGCTGCTGCTGAGAGCTCCATTGAACGTAGACTGCGATACACAAAATACCAAGTGGATTTTGCTCACTAAGCCTATTGACCTGTCAGGCTCTTCTTTGTCAGATATGGAAGCTATGAAGTGGAGACACAAATGCAAGAGTTAACCTGTTTTCCTTTTTTACTTTCTGTTTTATTGCCTGTTGCAAAAGCTGCTATGTTTCTTTTAACTTTGCACATCCATATTGGCCTCTTACTGCCTGTTACAGCACAATCTTACATTTGTATTTGCACAGTTTGACTTGTAAGTAAATTCTTAACAGATTTGTGCAGGGTTTTCTTTCTGTTTTTAAACAAATTTATTCTCGAGCAGAAGAGCCAGGGGAAAAACTAAGTCTCACTTCCATTATTTCTATACTTGTGGCCATGCAGTATGGATGTTGTCGCTCTAGTGATGAGAATTAATGTAACAATTGGCATTTGGCAATTTCTACGGACTTTGTTCTCTTAGATGCACAAATCTGTTTATGCAGAAGCTGTGGCTTCTACTCTGAATGTAGTATGTTGCTTTTCTCTCTTCACCAGACTTAGCAAAGTTGTGTTCTGAATTGCCAGCCACTGTCTCATCCACAGATGCACCTTTCAATTATTTGAATAAACAGTGTCTTTCCTCACTTAACTTCCCTTTCTTAGCTCGAACTGCACCTTTTTGTGTTTCTGATGAGGAATTACACTCTGCAGTTGAAATCACCGGCACAAATTGGCCTCATCACTATCACTTAAGTGGCTTGTGGAAGCTGAATGCATGAGTCTTGAGTAACCTCTCTTGGATTCACTTGATCAGAAATGACTGCTTGTAAAGGTGACTTCCATTTCTACTGTAACTCTAAGGTAGTTGTTAACGTCTGTAATCACCGACCCTTGACAACAGAGGTGTCCAAAACCTGCTTCCTGGGCGGTTGCTGAAGTGTCCCCAGCTTTGGCCCCGAGGAAGCCGTGGCATTAGGGCTATAATGTACCCCTAGTTCTGCAGTTAATGCTGAATGTGTGTGTGGTCTGCTCGAGCAGTTATTTTTTCATCACTGGTCCAGTGACCTAGACTGTTAGAAGCAGAGGTGAAACATAGTTGCCTTTTTTTACTCAACTGAGCGTTGTATAACCTAGTCTTTGTTCTACTACTTTTTTATTGTCTTCTGGAGAAACTTCCTCGATGAGCAATTAAAACAGGTGCTTTAGTTCTGTTGGTGTGCCAAACGTGGACCATTGTAAGCTTTAAGTACAGGTTTCTGTCCAGCCTGGTTGCTGTTGGGGGATAGGTGTGTTCTGTCACTGTCAAAGTCAGCGTCTGCTTTTGCTTCCCTTCTTGGCTGGAGTTGTAAACAGTGAGTTGGTCGTTACCACAGATAACCACTTCATTTTCTTGTGTCAGGTACTGGGTTTGTCATCTCTGGGTCTGTTCTGAATAGTTTGGAAGTGAACAGGCCAGTAGTGTTAGATTTAAAGCTTCTGATTTTAAAAGGTTTAACGTTGGTAGGTGGTTCCATGAGGTTCTAAGTGGTTATTGACCTGTCCCCGTGTGTAGTTTGCTAGAAGTAGTTATTGGAACTAGATGGTGGATCTCATAAACTGCTGTTGCTGCACTAGAACAGAGAAACCTTCATGGCAACAAGGTTTAGTGGAAAAGCAAAGCAACCCTAACTGCTCTGTTGTCTACCCTTGATGTTTTTCTTGGACAGGCTAAAGCAGTTATGTTTTCTGTATGGTGAAAAAAGTGCTTCTATACAGAAAGTGTTGTGACACCAATTATGAATGTTGTTTATTTTCAGTAATTTACCTCTGACTTATTTGGTGTCGTAATACTTTGATTTTTATCTCAGGGGTTGTCTGCAAACCAAAACTGACATGTTCTGTGTTTGGCACTGTTTACAGAATGCTTTGTATTGTTTTTTCCTGTCTTCGCTGTGTGGTTAAATGTCCATTCAATTATTAGTCTCCATGAACTTCCCTTTGAAAGAGCCTGTAAGTAGTAGAGTCTATGAAGTGCTTCTTGAAGCAGCAGCGAATTGGGGTATCTGCTCTGTATGGGGGAGGGTGGGAGGGAGAAAAAAAACTTGCTATTTTCTTACATTTAGCTGTGCTAAACTGTACATAAATGTGAGGTAAGACCATAGGAAATTCACTTTATGCATGAGAAAGTACTGCAGTAAATACTTCACTTTGCTTATTGTTCATGTACAGTTCATCTTTTTCTATTTGTAGAAGAATTTAATGCAATTTTGTTGTCATCTGCTGAAACTGAAGAATTCTAATTTCATGTGGTCTTATGGATAAGGTAAAATGCAGATTTCTTTCTTTGTGTTTTTTGCCCCCACCCCACTTCTCCAGCAGTATTAAATGGCTGAGTGGCTGCACTTTATCAGTGTGCTAACTTTGGGTCAGTGTAGACCTTCCTGTGTCCCCTCTGCCCTGCCAGACGTGGAGAAACGTGCTGTCCCTTGGCGTGGGGTCAGCTGGGTTGGACTGGGGTATTTTAGCTGTGTTTGCCTTTGGAAAGCGGGTGCTGATGATGGGATGTTCTGCCTGTGCATCAGATGCTGGGTATTACAGGCTTTTCTAATATCACCATGATTGTTCTGTGCAGTCTCTCTTGCTACTTTGCTCAAGACTATATAATCTTAAGGTTTGAAGGACTCTTAACTATACCTCAGTCAACTAGTCAGTACTCGCCCATTAGAATGAAAGTCATATAATTATTACTCATTAAGCAGCAAATGTATTTCTGTTTTGTTCCAGAAATTGCCATTAACCTTTCAGGAAAGCAGAGATTCTTTGGTGGATTTCAGTAAAACAGAAATGCTGCTTGTGCTTTGGAGTTTTAGGAAGTCTTTCCCTCAGCCCCATGTCTGTGCACTATATATTGACCAACATTTTTCTAAATGGTTTTTAAAAAAAAAAAAAGCCAAATGCAAAACAAACTGGTCTCAGTGCTTTGCAATTTTAGCTTTCAGTCTGTGCTCGGCAAAACATGCACAAGAGGTTTTTGTTGAGTGTATATAGAATATTTTATTTACTTATTGTCTGGGAGTTCTATTATTGCTAAAGCCTAAACCACTCATGAAACTTAATGCAGCTCACTTTTCTCTTTGGGGGACAGTCTCAAAAGTGCTGAGTGACCTTTCAGACCTGTAGTTCTTTTTACAGAAAGTATTTCCCATTGTAAGTATCTTTCCCATAACTCATCTGCTGAAGTCAAGTGAATTTCGTGGATCATTCTCACAAGTGAATAAAGGAGTCTTGAATGTACATATCACATTAAAATATTGTGAATGCATAATGATTTGAAAGTACATGAATAATATGTAAAATGCCTAAATGTGTTATTTGTGAAAATGCATCTGTTCTTGGGTTATCTGTTAATGTAATGGAATTTTTGCAATGTTAAACTTGTTAAGGATTGGTCTGTAGGTGATAATAGGTCTTTTTTCTCCTCCATTCACTGAACTGCTTAGACCATTCTCATTCTTATAAATAAAAAACCTATTTCTTTCTTCCAAAAAAGCAGGATTTACACTGATTTTTCTTGTTTCTGGTGGATTTAACTATTTTAGTGCATTCCTATGGCCTTACGGACATTTTTGCAAATAAAACTTCAATTACTGTTATTTTAATGCTATATAGCCACTAAATTGAGAATAAAAAGTATAGTCCTTGAGAAAATGCTTAATTTTGAAATAGAAGTGTTCTACTGTGTGTTTTTAAGCACATTTTACCTCTGATATAAAGGTGTAATGTGAAAAGCTCCTGCAGATAAAAGTGAACTTGTCATGTGGTTAACTTGTAAACCTAACCATTAATTGTGTATTGATGTATATAGACAAAAAAACCCAAACCCATCCCCTAAAAAAAAACCTTCATAGTCCAATAGTTTTATTATTTCATGTGAACTTTTTTACAACGTGTGTCTCAAATAAAAGTTACGTAATGAAAAGCACTTGGAGTATTTTGTATGAAATATTCCACGTAGTTTTTATGCAGTTGGCATTTCCACTCCACTTTTGATACCTTTGTTGTGGAAAGGTGTCCAGCTGAGCTGCATCTGTAAAGCTTGGCTCAACTGGTGATAAACCATCAGGGGTTTTGTATGGCTTTGCTTGTTCCTAAACTTAACTGTTCTTTAGAGTTGTCCTGAAAAATCCTTTATTCCTGTAGTGATTGCTTAAATCTGTTATTTTGCTGACCTTCAGTTTCAGAAGAAACCATTTTCCTGGACATTTAGTGTCATGAAATACCCTTTCAAAGTCACTTCTGAGCAGTGACCACAAAGGTGGCATGAGACACAATCTCCAGTTTGATTAAGAATTATCTACTGAACTAAGCTGTTGCCTTTTTCTTTTTTGATGCTGCTTTAAATCAGCACTGTGTGAAAGGTGTGACTCTGAAGTAACCTGAGGCACAAGTATCATGAATCAATACAGCAAATATTGTTTGTCCAGCTTCCCTCAACACTGAATATTGAGGGATTTGACAAATATTTGTTAGCTGTTAGTAAAATTACTGTGGTTTGGCAGTAGCTACAATTGGTACGAAAATCAGCCAACCTAAGGAAAGAATGGTTTTGTCTGCCCAAGACAAAAGCAGAGTAGCATCTGAGACATGCAAGTGGGCACCCTGAGGAATGAGTGGGAAACACACGGATGGCAAAGAGTTACTGAAGTGTGTTCTTCCTACATGTTCCTTTAATAAGCTGTATTTAGCTAAAAGGATGTGTTTTCTCTTTACCCAAAGCAACAGGAAGCTGGAGTTGCATTCTTGTTACACCTCACTATTGATTTTGGTTGGGTTGGTTGTTGTTTTCAGACTGCCTCAGGCAGACAAGTTTGCTGCATTAGGGACCAGTTGTTTAAACCAGTTGTTTAAATGTTATCTTGCTTGATCTGAACTGGGTTCAGATGCTCAGCAGTCCTTAGGTTCTCACAGTAGTTAGTGACATTTTCAGTACATTTGCATTCTGCATTTGTTAAAAGGAAATAGCAGGCATACTTACACTACATAGAAATGGTGATTTATTACAGTTCCTGGGTCTATTTTTGGTTGCAGACTAGCAATTACCATACAAATACTGCACACTTGTACATCAGAGGCAAGTTGTTGGTACACATGTAGAATGTATCCATCTTTAAATGGCCTGTTTCATAAATTACTCTTTTGCCAGCCTGGCTCTTTAGAGTTCTTAAATTATACCAAAGTCATCAATACAAGATTTCAAAATACTTTTTCGTTAGAAAGATTCTAATCTTCAACAGATACAGAAATGCAGCTTTTATCTTGTGTGAGGTTATTCTTGCTGTCTTCAGCAGAGCACATCAGGAGTAAGCTGCCGGTGTGAACAAATGCTCCACAAACTCCTCTGAGCACACACTCAGTACATATTGTTAAATTCAGTTTGTGAAATCAAGTTGGAAGTTTAGAGTGGAATATGAACATTTTCCCTACCTGAGGAATTAACAGGTTTAATGAATTGTGGAAAATGTGTGTAACTTAAACTCTGCTACTGAATACGTTGTACTGCCTTCAAAGTGACCAAGAACTCTGTAAACATTCACTAATTTCACCCTACTCAAGCTTAAATACCTTCCTTGAGTAGGTGACTGAGATGACTTGCTGCCCTTGTGACTTCTTCTGCTTGTGTCACCACACCAAAGGCGTGTCCGTGACACAGCCCTGACTGGTGTCCCAGGACCTTGTGTTGGGCACTGGTGTCTCGGATGGACTTGTTTCAAAATGGGGTTTGATTTCTCAGGGGCATGTTACCCTCATGCTCACTGACCTTTCTGCCCTGGTTTAACCCCTCTGCAGAGCAGTGCACAGAGGTGATGCTGCTGTGACACACCTTGGCCAGAAGCTGGTGGGGTTCAGGGCTGCCGTGCTGGCACTTCTCAGTTGCGTACTTACTTCCAGACATACTTTGGTATGCAGTGTGCTCATCTCCAAAGAAAAGTTGAATGTTTAATCATGTTGATCCTTATTATACTTTTTTTCTCTCTCTCCAGGCACCATAGGAGTTAACTAGCTCTGGTATGTGTTCTAGATGAAGGACAGAACTTCTCCAGGAAGGCTGAACAAGTTCTGTCCCTGTCTAACGCTGCCGAATGCTGCTTCTGAGCTGCCTCACCTAAAACACGATGACTTTGTAAACCTCACGTTTATGCGCTGAACCAATAAAACACAGGGGGGAAAGGCAACTGCATGTGTCTTAAATACTGTTTGTGTGTAGTTTACCTGAACAGCACTGGTAACTGTACTTGAAATTAGGGCACCGCTGGGGCTACTCCGGCTGTCTGAGGAGAGGAACAAACCCTGGAGCCCTTTCCCTTCCCTGTGTCTGTGCTGAGGGATCAGCGAGATCCCTCAGCCACCCCAGGGGGGATCAGCGAGATCCCTCAGCCATCCCGGGGGGAATCAGCGAGGTCCCTCAGCCTTCCTGGGGGCATCAGCGAGATCCCTCTTCCTTTACAGGGGGTCAGCGAGATCCCTCAGCCTTCCTTGGGGGGATCAGCAGACCCCTCAGCCATGCTGGGGGGGATCAGCGAGATCCCTCAGCCCTCCCACGCCCTCCTCGCCCGCCGGCGACAGCCGCACACCCGGGGCAGGGCAGGGCAGCCCCGCAAAGCGCGGCCGTGGCTGAGGGCGCTCCGAGCCGCCTCCCTGAGATGGCGCCCGCGGCTCCCGCCCCGGTCCCTCCTCAGGCGCTGCTCCGGGGCCGCCCCGGGGAGCGCTGAGGGCGCTGTGGGACATCTGCCCCGGGAGCTCGGCCCGGGCTCCCCTCAGCGATCCTCGATGGCCACGCACGTCCCCAGCGCCCTGCTGTGCCTGGGGAAAAACACAGGGATCTTCATGTGGCGGCCACAGAGGTTTGGGTACTCCGAGGGCGTTCCCGAGGGAGCCCCCAGTGCTGGCTCTCGGGGAAGGGCACGGGCGGCACCGCTCCCGGGGCTGTGGGGGACCTCGGTCTGTGCCCTGCGGGGGTGGTCGGGGTGTCCCACCGGGCTGTCCCGCAGGTATTCCCAAGAACCTTAAAAAAACCTCAGAAAACACACTTAACCAGAAGTCCTTTTAGAAGCTGGCCCTGCTTTACTGTGTTTTCTTACACGGTGTAATTACCCTGGTAGTCCTTCCTCTTCCACTGGTAATGTTGTTTGCATAAATGGGCAGGGTTATTCAACTGGTTTTTAACCACCCCGTCCACATCAGAGGCGAAATTGCTAGTTTAAGTTTCTCTTGAAATTAAAGAACAGTTCCTTGCCATGGGAAATGCTCTCTTCTTTAGCATGTGCTTCTTTTGTGGTATTTGCTCTGTAAATCTCTAACCAGTTCATTTGCCTCGTGGAGATCCTTAGTAGGAATCTCAAATGCTAGTGGAAAATGCAATAAGAGTAACAATTTTGGGGGTTTTTTCCCCCCGCTCTGATTCAAAGGCTTTCAGCTGGCTGCTCTCCCTGCTTTCCTCCTCAGTGCCGAAAAGTGTGCTCGTCTTCGGAGTGGTGTTTTCTGTGCTGCTCCAGGAACTATTCTGGTTTACCTGTGACAGATTTTGAAGTAAGTCACAGGATATTTCTTATTCACTGAAGATTGCTGAAGTGTGGAATCATATTGGACAAATATATATATATATAAAACTATTCAATATCAGCAGTTCTCCTGTGGCAACATAATTTCTCAAGAGTTAATTTCAATAACAGAAAATAAAATAATTGGAGTCTTAAAGCAAATAATAAAACTTAGGAACTTTAATTTTAAAATTTGCTTCTATGATGCAAGTTGGAGATCAAACACAACTAATAGGGTTAACTCTATTAGTTAACTTTCTTTGAACTTTCTTCTATAGGAAGGGTCACCTTTTGGAAAGGAAGAGAATTTAAAACAGAGTTTATAATTAATTTATCAAGTTTTCCTATGAAATTTCCTGCCTTTTTTTTTTTTTGAGACATACAGTGTCTTGAACTTTAAATGTTAGTGAAGTCCCTTATTATTAGGCTTTAAGTAGAAGAAATTATCTTGTACCCTTTTAATTGTAGGGAGCAGTTTAGTTTATCTCTCTTTAATTATGTAACTCAGTGAGTTGAATATTAGTGTTTCAAAAGTTTAGTGCAACCAACTTAAATTACAGCTACTCCTACAGTGGCATATTTGTTCTTGTTTTCTCCTTGGATTGCTTGCACGCCTTTTCCTTCAGGGTATTGATAGAGAATTTTAGAATGAGAAGATACTCTAACATGTCTTTTCTTTATTTTACTGATTTTTATTAGCAGAAGTATTTGCTGTTTCACTCCCATGACTGTGTCTGTAGCAGAGATTGGAAAAGTCATAATTTCAGATGGGAGTTTTGTAGACTTCCACTGTGTCTGTATCTGTGATTGCTGGAACAAATGGCAATTTTTATTAATTATATCCCTTGTATTTGCAAGTGAAGTGTTTAAAAAGAACCCACATTTTGAAAATTGTACAGGTTTGTGTAAAAAGTTAAAGTGAGCTCTGTAGGTGTTCTCAAAAGACTGGTTGCAGGTGTCCTGTTTCTACTGTGTCAGCTGAAAACCTTTCTTGCAGGAAGACATTTCATGTTGGGCTGAAATCAGTTTTGAAAGAGGAAGGGCATTCTGTTCAAATACATCTTTCTGTGCTCTGCTGGAGCTAAAATAGGTGTCTGTGTGGTGAAATCATTCATAGAAATAGAGAAATAGTTTGATCTGGGCCAGCTGCATTTGTTCAAGTTGGTGGATGAAACCGAGCTGGTGCCTGTCCTAGAAATACCCAGGTAGGCTTTTATCCATATGTTCTTGGAACATGGTCCACACCTTAGGAGCTGGTAGCAGCTTGCTCATCTGGGATTTTCCTGATGAGGTTCTTTCCTTGTCCTTGCTGAAGGCTGCAGCAGCACAGAGCAATTCCAGCTGTCCTGGCTGCTGCTTTCCTTGGGGGCTTTTGACCCTGCTACAATGAGCAGTCAACATTTTTTATCTTGGTTTTATTAGGAATGGGTACTATTCCTTGCCCTGCCATAGAGGAGCCAGCAGAGCCACAGATCACTGTCATGGTCTTCACAAAGTGTTTTCAGTCTCTCAGCATGTAAAGAAATACAATTCTCTGATGATGTAATGTCAACATGTCCCACTTTTTAGGGTGAGACACCCTTAAGATGTAGAGTGGTGGGGTTTCCTAGAGACTTAAGTTTTCTAGCAAAGCAAGAAACTGTTCTTTGTGTTTAATAACCACACACAGAAAGCAAAGGACAAAAGAGGAAACTGGTGAAAAACGTCTGCACAACTTCCTTTCCTTTTTCCCTTTTTATGTAGCAATTCTGAAAGGAAAAGCCCTCCTCGATAGTCCTGCAGAGGGCACATGACTTGGTGTTGAGAGAAGGATTACTGAGGGGTTTTTTTCAATATATTCCCTTAAGAAAATCACAGAGGAAAAAACTTAAAACGTAGCAAACAATTTACTTTTGTCTATATTTTTCTAGTGGATGAATTCCTAGAGGATTTTATAAAACATGTGCAATCTGTACTGAAGCAGCTAAAGTTTAGTGCTGTAAAAACAGCTTAGAAATGGTCTGTGCTGGCAGAATTCAGGCAATCTGCTGGAACAGTGAATCAGGAACATATAGTTTTAGGATCCTGATGCCTGTGCAAATATGATTTGTGATTATTAATTGAAGGGGGTGCTGCCTTATTTGATTTTATCAGTGAAGAATGAGGGGCACCCGAAGTGACTTGATTTTTATTCATAAATTTTGACAGCTGTGTGTGTTATCATTAACTCCTTAATAAGCCATTGTTGCCATTGCTTAAAAAGCATTTGGCTTTCCTGGGAAGATATTTGGATATGTAGAGTAGGACTATTAATTTATATTGTATGTGCCTCCAAAGATATTTTAATATACCAAAGACAATAGGTAACTATTTTGGTACAAAAATAATCCCTGAGTATAAGACTTGACTTTCAAGTCCTTCTTCCATAGTAAGTGTTCCAGCATTCATGTTTATTTTTACATTTCCTTTTGCTATTGTTTCCAAACTTCACTATAGAGTGTTGGGAGGAAGTAAAAGAAGTGACAACTTTCCTGACTTGGTTTTCTCATGTGTAAGTCAGTAGATGGTGCCATTTCACTTCTATGGAATCAGAAAACTGCTTTACATATTATTTTTGGTAACAATTATTAGCTATGTTTTTAAAAGAAAACAATTGGGCTTAGGAGTCCTTTTTTTGGAACTATCACTTCTTTTTTCCTCTGAGACTGTGCAATATAGATGTTTTGATCAAATATAACTAATGTATCAATAATGATGTGCAAGTATTTAAAGCTCTGTTCTTTTAAATTGTCACCGAGTTTCATATTTATTTGCATGTTTTACTGACGTGACAATGAGACATGACTTGATCAAAACACACATTTGAGATGTAAAATTGTTGGAGGGTCTTTTCCTCCTGAGGTCTAGGTGAGTATCTGCAGCTAATGTGAATTATGAGACACACATTCCCTCAGCTGAGGCAAAGTGGTTTCCATGCACTGACAGTTGTTCTGCATTTCTCTGTGCTCAGAACTGAACAGAAGAGAGGCAACAACGGCTCCGTTGTGTGCTGAGATACCACAGAAACTTTGAGCAGTTCCTGTTTCCTAATTTCACCTTAAAAAGCTGGTGTATTGTCACGACTCGAGTTCTGATACAAGTGATGGGTATTATTTCCAGGTTTAATCACTTCATTTTCTGTTTAGCTGCTCAGAAATAGGCTCCCAAAATCACTTCTGCAAAATGGCTTTGACACTTTTTTTTTTTTGAGAATGGCAAAGTAGAACTTAATATTCACAGGAATGCTTTTAATTAATAAAATTACTTATTTTGAGAGATCCCAGTATTGGGTTTGACTTGCTGGCCATCAGAATTTTCTTGGTGAGAAATGATGTTCTAATTAAAGTACAGGGAATTTGAAATCTCTTTATGAGAGAGGTGTCAGATTTTACCTTTCTGTAATATTCCTGGTTATGTGCTATTTTTGAAGTGTAGAACATATAAATATTGCCTTCTTTTAAAGATGTGTGTGGGAGGTTAAGCTCCAGTCCATGTTCTCTAGTGATGAAGGAAAGTGTCTTTTTTTTTAAATAGAAGGAAAAAACAAGGAAAATAAGAGAAGATGAAAAATAAAATAAAACAAGATGAAAGTGTTAATAAGATTTAAATATTCCTTGCAAAGTAATAATAAAACCCTTCCAGCATCCTTTTGAATTTTTATGTCCAAGCTGTATTTGTGTTTAAAAATGCCACCCACCACAATAAAGTCATAAGCTGATTTTTCAAAATATGCTCATTGTGTAAGAATAACTATTTACAGTTTTCTTGAGAATGTCAGAAGTTTTGATTACTTGCAGATAATAGAAAAGCAGTGGTTGTTGGTGGTGCTGATTGTTCTGAGCCACCTGATGGCATCGAGTCTTGTGAGTTCACCAGTTTCATTTGCCGAAGGTCTTAACAGTAGGGGAAGTGAAAAGTGGGACAGATTATCAAGCCCCTACACATTTAGAGCACCTGGTGCCTTCTTGCATTTAGGGGAGGGAAAAAAATCAGTATTTATTTCCTTTACAACTTGGCTTTTGTGAGGCAGCAGTTTGAAATGCACAGCTCAAACCTCCCCATGGGTACCACACATCTGGGCAACTTCATTGTTCACTTGGAGCTTTCTGCAACAGTCAGGCAAATGATTCAATATTAGATTTATTTGCTTAATTAAGGGTAGCAGGTTTAAAATTGAGGACTAGGCCTTCAACTTAGATGAGAATTAGTGTATTGATCTTGCTGTAGAATGAATGAAAATAACATTTTACTTCAACACATCAAGCTCTGCCATAGCAAAACTACTCCATTTTCTTTCCATCATTTCGGCTGAAGTCAAGAAGACTTTTTTTGTCCCCTAAAGCTTCTATTTTTAACATGCTTTTTCAGAAGTTAAAATCTGCTTTGGATGGGCAATAACTTTTAGGTGTGTCTATTAAAAATAATCCTTTGGGATCAGAGATGATACATGGGGAACCTTTTGTGACTCAATGCTCCCTCAGCAAGTTTGGAAACACATTTAGTTGTCCAAGGTGTGTTGTACCCCTACACTGTTCACAGTGGGGAAAATGCAAAAATCAGGTATTTATCACGATCCCACTGTACACACTATTTAGCAGAGCAGCCTTGGGAAGGGATGGAAGGACAGCTGTGTACCCCTTGTGCCATCTTAACTCCTTCACTTCACTGGCTGTTTATTCTTAATTTCTGCTCTTGGAGGCTCAAAAATGGGTCCTTCCGCTTAAAAAAGAAGTGAATTGAGATTTTTGTACCTTGGTTGATTATGGTAACATGGCAACTGCATCTGTCTTTCTGATCATGCCTGATTTTTTCCAGACATCTGCAATATTGTGCATGTAAGAATAACACAAGGGATCTCCTGGAAACTATTAAAAAATGTGATACTTCAATAGGGTTATTAAATGACAGTAGCTACAGAGCCCAGGAAACACATGGGTTTGGATTCTTTCAGTGCAAACTGGTAACACAATATTAAAGAAAAACAAAACTTCCCATATGTTTGCATTTTCCAAGGCAGCGTGGATTTCATAGGAGGACTCCATGCAGTTAGAGGGTGTTATAAGTGGGAGCAGCGGGAATATGATTTGTGTGAATCCCTCTTCTTTTGCTTAAGAAACAATTCTGAATGAATTTATACCTCGTGTGTGGTGTGTTTTCTTTGCTGGTACTGGGAGAATTTGCCTTGGCTGAGGTTTTTATGCTTCTTTTTGCAGCTGTCAAGGATGTTGCCTGCAAAGGAGAGTGAGGGATGGATGTTTCTAATCAGTTGAGCTGAAGATTAAAATGAACAATAGAAACAAGAGAAACCAAAGAAAAAGCACAAAAATGTATTATCTAATCTTGTCCTTAAACACCTTTGTTCAAACAGTAAGTAATGCTCCCCATAGCACACACCTGCTGCTTTTTAAATAATTTCAAACATTTCAACAAGATGACCTTCATGTTTGTTTATGTGAGATAAAAATGCTGGGATATGCAATGTACTGAGCTGCAATATTGAGCTCCTAAATGTCACATACAGTAAGTAATAAGTTATTTCTCCTGGCACTCAAAAGCTTTTGACAGGAAACAGTTTTCCTGGGGATGGAAGGGGAAGAATCTAAAACATTCCGTGCTGAAACTGTCTGCACCTGCCTTCTTCAAGGGAGAAAACACACGTTGTAGGAGTTTATTTGTTTAAGATCACAACTGTGGTGGTGCTGCTACTGAATGTAAGCTGGCCCTAAGTGTGAAGTCCAGCTTGTGGTGTTTAGCAGCATTCAGACCTGGAGTTGTTTTAGGAATAAGCCTGTGCTCTGTCACTTCCTCTGTGTGTATTAAGCATTTCAGATCCTCACTTTAAATGTCAAATTCAAGAGGAATTCTGCATGAATTCTGCATGCTTTGGGGCTGGGCTGGCTACACCCTTTTCTTCCTGAAGTCAATGACATTCCACATCTTCAGTGGAAACAGAGTCAGGTTGATGCTTCTCACCTTCAGAAACATGTAATGAGACTCAAGTATCTAGCTTACAAGGTCTGAAAAGAAAATTTAGAACATTTTCTAGGAACTAAATTACAAAGTCAGAGGACTAAATCAGCAAAACCATCTACTGTTTAATTGCAGCTGTAATATATGCTGTAAAATCAATTAGAATTTCACAATTAAATGACAAGTCTGCTTAAAAGCAGCAGCAACTGCATTATGTCCACATCATTCATACACACACTATAAATAAGAGCAGGATAATAAGACAAGATGCTTCTCTCACTCCAGTGACAGTCAGGGCTGGCCTCCATAGCAGGTTTGTGAGGCTGTGGGATGTCTGGAAGGTGAGCTGTTCCTCTAGCAGTAGTGTTTTTTCAGCACTGAGTTCCTGGGTTTGAGCTTCATTAATAATCCTTGTGGCTCCTGTTGCATTTACACTTCCCTTTTTCCTCCTTTCCAGTTCCACTGGTGAATGCACTGGCATCATCTGCTGAGCTTCAAAAAACTTTATCATCTGAACAACCCAATTCAAACTCTTATCTCAAACACAGTTTGCCCTTTATCTTGTTTATACTCACGATGCTAAACCCAACACCCTGATTTAGCAGGGAAGGGGGCTTGTAGCTCGATGAGAGTCTTCAGATTGGAACACCTCTGGGAAAACCTGTGCTAAACAAACCATAAAACTGGAGTTTGGGATTAACTGTAAAATCAATTAAAACACCCAGACTCAGTAAGCAGCAGACATGAAAGGAATGTGGTGAGGAATTCAGCTCAGGGGGATTCACTGATCATATCTCCCTGGAAAACAGGGGAAGTGAGGACTACACAAAAACTTTTGGCTGGTACCTGTTTTTAGAACTCCCTTGAGGCTTATCACTAGCCAAGAACAAGAGATGTGTTTCACCAATCCAAAGTAAATCAGTGCTATGAGTGAAAAGGGGCTTTTGTGACAGAGCAAGGCATCACATTTTGGAGAGGTCTTCTTCCTGCTGGTACGTGCCTGGTTTGTAGATGACTCCTCTGTTGTCTTGCCCTTCCTTTCTGCAGCTAAAATAAAACCAATGTATTAAATAGCTGTAATGCCGATGAAGGGAAAGCACCATTAGTTACCTGAGATGGTCCATTATGCGTGCATGAGATGATTTTTCTCTGTACCAGTGCAAATGTCTCTGTAGCTTATTGTTGCAAATATTTCAGGAGAACACATTTTGTGTGCAGAGTCAGTGGAGGATGCAAAGGGATCAGGCTATAGGAAAGTTTCTGTAGTCTTAGGGTTTTCTCCAGGATTTGGCATTGTTGGCAAAGAGTGGCTAAATGATCTTTTGGCAATACATATTTCTTCCCCTAAAATGATGTGAACTTTGGGAGAGGCTTTTCTAAAACTCCCTTCTCTTCGTTTCCCTTACTGTTCCAGGAAATATTCTGGAGTTCCCCATGATTCTCACATACCATTCTCTATTTCCTGGCCTTGCACCTTTTAAGGGTTTACTTGAGCACTGCTCCAGCAATTATTTTGTGGAAAAACAACTGTCTATATTTGCTTTTCACAAAACCCAACCACTTCTACAGTGGCAGAACAGTGGCCACTGTGGCACAAAGGTTGCAGCACAGAGAGACCTTTCAGCCAAACAAACTTATTTTGCTGGCAATAAAACAGAATTGCTTTGGAGTGTATGATACAGGGGAAATAATGTCTACAGTGATAAAAACAAATCAGAGTTTGTAAGAAGAGATCATCTCTTATAAAAGATCAAACATTACTGGTTTTGGACTCACAAGCACTTCTTGGTGTCAGAGGAGAAATTTGGTTTGACCTCCTTTTTTTTGTGATGTGACAGGCAGACATCTTACCTCCTCCTCTTCAGGAGCCACAAGGCCACTGCAAGGATGGTGAGGACTCCCAGGACACAGGCTATCACAGCAGAAACAACAAAACCTAGCAAGGGAGGGAAAGCAGCCAGAACTGTTAATACCCTTGACTCAAGAGGACAAGGTGAGTGCCTAAGGGGTCATAACATTTGCATTCTGCATCTGCAGCTTTCCCACAGCCTGGTTTGTGATTCTGGAGTGCATAACTTGGCACAGATGTGCCCTGGAAGGTCCTGCTCCCACAGCTCACAGTGCTGGGAAGTTTGACACTCACTGGAGTCACAGCACCAAATGTCACAGGCAGAGAGCTCAGAAAATCTTGGGGTTTGTGCTATAATGTAAAAGAGATCATAAGCAAAACTAAAAAAGTAAACCCGGGCAAGTAAGGATGTTAAATTTGATGCCTTTTGTTTTTTCAAGGCAGAACATCACCGAGTGTGGAGAGCTGAAAAGTGATCTGCTTTGCTGTTGAGAACATCACTTAAAGGCACTGAGGAAGGTAAGAATGAATTCAGGACAGCGGTATGAAGATCTGAGTGTTCTCCTGTTTGCACAGAGATGTTAAGCATTATTATTATAATTTTATATTTGTTAGTGATCTTCATATATATATTTTTGGCAAAGAAAGTATTTTTATTTATTTTGGCCTCCCTAAAGATCCTGAAGGTGAGCTCTCTTAACTTCATCTTCTTAATTTATTGTTTTTTACATTTTATCAAATAACTGTTTCTCTCTGAGCAACATCAGAACTCTTTCAGAGTCAAACTGACAGGTTTCACATATTCCATCTAAATATTTTCTATTTTTAAATCAGTTGTTGAGAAAACAGCAATGTGAAACCTGGCATTTAACCTTATCCTGTTTAACCCATTATTAATTTTAAGCCCAACTGAATGGAAGAAGCTCAGAATCCATTGAGCTGAAGAAGAGCTATTTTACAAAAAGGGAGTTTTGTTATAGTAAAGATGCATCAAATGGACAAGAAAGTACAACACCAAATAGATAAGGTAATGTAGAAAAAAGAGCTTGTAGTTTGAAGAGGAAGGTTAGGGAGCATTTCTATCTGATGAGACAATCTTCTTACAAAATTTGCTTAGATAATATTTCAGCATGGTACCATAACCAAAACTAGACACCAGTTCCCACCGAGCTCCTGAGCAGTGGAAGGTTTGATCACCATAGCAAATTCCAGCTGCATGAATGTGAAGCTGATTCTATTGGAATAGAATGCTGCCAGCCAGAATACATTATAAACATATGTGAGTTTTGCTGCATAATCCTTCAAGATTAGAGACTTTTTGAAATATATTCTTGTCAAGAGTGAGCATGAACTTAGATTAAAAATGTGGATGACTGAACGCTTCAGCCTTTTGCAATTTTGATGCCAAACACAGGCCAGTGGCCCCATCTTGTGGCCTCTGTGCTCAGCTGGAGTGGCAGCCTGGGCACTGAAAGGGCACTAAAGTTGCTCTGTCAACCTGCTCAGTTGGGCTCTAGGTGTGCAACACGGGACTTCTTTCACAAAGTTCTGTGGTTGCCTGGCCCCAGCCACGATTCCCTGGATGGCTTTCCCTTCCTTTCCCTTCCCTTCTCCTCAGGTGTGCTCTGTCCCTACCTGTGGTTCAGCTGCAGCCCCCATCAGCTGGACTGAACTGTGCTTTGATGGCAACATTTTTCTTTCTTCTTTTGTTTTGTCTTTGTTTTCTTCCCTTCAGGTGAGGGGCTGCACCTGTGAGGGAGCCTTGGGGTGGCATGGGGGATTACAGGGGCCATGAATACCTTGTCTGAAATGGGTTGAACACTTTTTCTATGGTTCACTGATGGAGTCAATGAGCTTTTGTAATTAAATGTTGTTGGACTGAATGGGGTTTCTATTCGAGGAGCCCTGAGCAGTGTCTTTCATAGCCATAAAGACTGGTTCTTGGGTAAGAACAGCAGGGTGGGCAATAAGCCACACCATTTAACCCTGCTAAGTCATGCCAGCTTTAAAGATACATTGGAAGTGCATTTGTAACTGGTGTCACCTCTGCATGGGAGCCCAATACTGTGGCTTAGCAGAGGGGGAGCCAAATGTTGTTATTGGGTTTGGCACTGGTTCACAGCAACAATTTTGAGAAAGTCACATCTGGGTCAGATTCCCCCCCATGGATGGAAATAATGCTTACAGTATTTCTGTGAAGTGTTTGGAGGTTCCTGGATGAAAATGTAGTGTCTGATTTTCAGTTAGTGGGATCATGGATTGTAACTCTCTACCTTCTGCTTTGAAGTACTGAGTGTGATTTACAGAAAGAATATAATCATGTGCTGAAAAGTCAGCTTAAGGAACAGATGGAAAGGTGCATTTCTCATTTCTGACTGACCAGTCTGACTCAGAAACTCACTGGCTCATGGGTGTGGTTAGGAATCAACAACATACCCCTGCCAAGTGCAGCAGGTATTGAATTTTGATAAACTGGGGGGGGGGGCTGGATAGAAAGTGTAGCTGCTCACTCTGGAGCTTCTGTTACTTCAGCAAGTGTTTCTGCAGTGGCATTGGTATAGAATTGTTTGCTATTGTCTGTGCATGGATCTAAACCTTCACCTCAGAAACTTGGCAGCTGTGTTACAGATCCTGATTCTGCTGGTTGAAAACATTGTACATAATCTGACTTGAGCAGAGACTTGAAGGCAATCCACAAAAGCAGAAAAAAGACTGACATGCTCCAGTTCTTTCCCTCTTTCACTATTCAGTCATGTTTTCGTTTACTCAGAATATTATTTGTGCAACTAGTACTGGTTTGTATATTAATCATGGGGCTGTTGAGGATTGTTGATAAGTTGATAAACTTGTAATTTTTTAATGTATTTTGTGCAATTCTCATTTCAAATGAGATGAAAATGAGGCATTGTTCTACAACCATTATATTCTGCAAGTGGTGACATAGGGACTTGATAAGAGGCATGAAGATAGAATATTATGACTATGGCTTTATATAGTGTACAGGGAGAAATGAAGGAACAGAACCAGGAAACTTCTGTTTCCCAAATGTGACTTGTGCATGCCCTGGGTGAGAGTGCTGTGTAGTCACAGAAATAACTTCTGTCTAGTGCAGAGTCATATTACAGTCAAGACACAAGGTTTTCACTTTCAACACAGCACAAACAAATCAGTTTTCTCAGCTGAGAAGTTGTTGGGGAGGGTGTTCTCTTACTCAGCTTTGCCTCTGAAACAGTAAGATTGAGGTTATTGCTTAGTGCAGAGAACTAAATGCCATTTTTTAGAGATTGCAGAGACTCTTCATGCACAGCAGAAAGGTATTTATGATCTTTCAGAAAGACAGAAATCCTATCTTTTGTGTGATCTTTCAGAAAGGCAGAGTGACGCAAAATTTCAGCAGCCAACAGTGCTCAGTGTTAGTCTTTGTTTCAGTGAGACCTTGAAACTGGGCTCCAAACTACACACAATAGAAATGAGAAGAGAAATAACTGACCAGAGTGACTTCTCTCAGCAGTGATTCATGGGCAGAAATGGTAGTTTAGATGGAAGGAGAATATAACTAAACTAGTTTAGATTTAAATATTTAGCTGACTGCTGCTAGATGGGAAAGATGATACAATATCTCTGGCAGCAAATAAGCAAAATGGAGATGGAGAAATGGCAATGAATGTAGAAAAATACTTCAGCTGCCTGCCTGGAGAAAACTAGTGCTTAGCACTGTAATCTCAACAGGCTTGAGTTCTGAGGTACCTGGAAGGAAGGCATTCCTAGCTTCCAGTGAGATTGGGAGATGAAAACTACTCATCTAGCCTGGGGAAAAGTCACTTTTCTAGGCCTTTTCTCGGCCTTTATTTCCAAACTGGAAGCTGGGCACAGACAGAAGGGTACTTGAGAACCTGAGCAGCTTTCAAGGTGCTCAGTAAAAACCACAAAGTCATGTGGTTTGCATGAAACACCTTCAGATCCTTAATCATACATTAAACAAAAGGATATGTTGTACTGTTTCAAAGGGGAAGGATCCTATCTCTTCTTAAATCACTGCCCTGTGATATGCTGCAAGTGAAAATTGTTGTTATTCTGGTCAGTAGCTTTCTGCTGAGTGAACAGAAATGAGAACCTGAGTTACTTTGGATCCCTGAACTGCACTGAAAACTCTGTTGCCTTTAGCACTGGAGCCTGCCCTTCCTTATACTGCTGGTCCATGAGGCTTCTCCTCAGGACCCACTGCAGATGGAATGGTAAATAAAATAAAAGTCAGGAGAGGCAGCAGTTAAGGAGAGGCACCTTTGACACTGGAGTTCTGGAGATTCTGAAATGAAGAGATTTAGTGCAGAGCTGGAAAATGGGAAATCATGACTTTTGGTTCAAGCCATATAGTCAGCTCATAACTCAAATATTTTTTACTCCAGTAAAAATACAGAGGAATGAAAATGTAAATCATTAGAACTCAGTGAAAGAAACGTGCTTAAGTAGAAAGGACAGTAGCATTTACATACTTTTAAAAATAATTACTAGTTATGTGCATTAATTCCAGAGAAGGCACTCAAAAGAAACTTTATCATAGTTCCTCTTGTAGGAAGTTTTAGAAAGATTTTTAAATGTTTCCTTGAGAACTGAAATGGTCCCCAGCCACAGGATGACTTCTGAGATTTTCTCTGGGTTTTATCTCAAAGATGGGGATTTGCTTCAAGTAAGGGCCAAGCACTGCTGATGCCCCACTCTGAGTGGGAGTTTTGGTGCAGATGAACAACAAGAGATCACCACCTTTGGGTGACAAGGCTAAATCATCTCTGATTTCAGAGAAATGCTTTGTCTGGGGGTTTTTTGGCTGATCTCTAATTTTCACTCTCCTTTATAGCTTTACATCAGAAAAGATCTATAATGAAAGGGTCTGTCTGCAGAGGGGAATGGCAACAGCAGCTGCTGCGGTGTGTCTGCAGGGACCTGTCCCTGCAGTGGCTGCTGTGTGACACTTCCAATATACACAACTCCTGTGCCTTCTGTTCCTTCCTCTGAACAGTGAAGAAACTGGCAGGAAAAGGTGAAATGATGTCCTAACACGTTCTATTAATTTGAAACTTTACTGCTTGGTCGATCTTTTTTTGTGAAGTCTCCTTTTCCTTTTAGAAATCTTTTACTCTCAAGCAGTAGAGGGGTTTGCCTTGGCTCATCTGCCCTCAGTGTATGTGCCAGCTTCACAGATGCCTGAGAGTATTTGTTTGCAAGACAACAAAGAATTTGGAACAATACATTTTGCACTGACAATATACTCCAATGCCTTCCTGCTCAGCTCAACTCCTCACCACAGATGCAGACTTTTGTGCAAACCCCCCACTAAACCTATGCATTGCCATTGTGTAACCCTACATAATTAACCTTTTAAATCAGTTCTTCCTCTTGACTCTTTTTTTATTTGTAACACTGGATCATACAATCCAGTGTTGGAATTATTTTTATTTGTCAAGTTTGAATTCCTCAAGGACCTCCTCTGATTTTGTGTGATTTCCCCAAAACAGTTCCCCTGAAAGGCAGAGTTGTGATTCCTTTTAAGTGTGTGATCTGCATAAAACCAAGCCTGACACTGCTAAGAACCAGCAAATATCACTGGTGAGACAAGGCCAGCTTAAGCTGTTCAGTGTTTGTAGTGACAGCAAATACTTCTGCTAAGCAGGAGAAGGCCAAATGTGTTTTTCTTCTTTTACCTCTTTGCTTTGATCAGAAGGGCTGCAGGTCTTTCCTGACACCCATTGTGTTAAAAATAATTCTTATGTAGTCTGTGAGTACCTAATTTTTGTACAGCTGCCCAAGCACCAGTGCAGTAAGAGAGGAACAAAGGGGTCTGCTGGAAAATGGGATTGCTGTATTTCTTCAGCAGCACAGTGCAGCAGCACAGTCACCTCAGTGTTTCAAGTGTCCCCAAATGACTGGGCACTGTTTCTTTGCACAGAAGCATTCACAGAACTTACCTTCACGGAAGGAGATGAAAACCAGTCTTTCGTGAAATTCCTGAACGTTCCTGAAGTTATCCACCATTTCCAGGGGCTCTGGGTCGTCGCTCTCTGTGCAGTACATGGCTGTTTCCAGGGCCAGGAGCTACAAAGGGAAGCATGTTGTTCAGCTCCCAGGATACAGAGAAAGCAGTGCCAGGGTGTGATCACTGGGGGGGTGTTTGAAATCAAAAGGAAGAAGATAATTAAGTAATACTTAGGTCTTATGTGGCCTGTGAGCCCAAATATAGAATAATTTGTAAACAGTGAGGCATCTCCAAATACATCCCTGTGTTTTGTTTACATCCTGATAACACTAGTTGTGCTGAGTGATTATCTGCCAGGAAAACTGGATGAGAGGAAACATGGTGGCCTCTTCCAGCATGTTCCCCCTGGCACAGCCTGACCCCTAAGCAGTAGTAAAAGCTACTTTATGAAAGAACACTGTACTCTGCTAAAGACATGATCTGACAGAGGGGACAAAGGTCAGAATGGATTTTCATGCTGAGGGGAATGCAGTGATTTGATCAGAGATTCTGATAATAACATTGGGCCCCCTGTCTATAATTAGGTGAATCAGAAGATGGTGATTGTGAGTTTATTATAGTTTGTGTAAGCAGTAAGAACAAAAGAAGTTAATTAGATGAGCACAAAAAATGTCAATTGGGAGAAACACTAAGGATTCAAGACTGACAAATGACACATCACATGCTTTTTAGAAACTTCACATTGACCCAACCTGTCATACCTAAGTCAGGATCAAAGTAGCACTAAAATACTTACTGAGTAGGGTTCAGACATGGAGTCTGAATAAAGCAATCTGCAAGTAACTCACAGAAAGTCTTTAAGCAGGGAGTAAGTACACAGTGAAAACAGAAATTAATCTCACTTGACTGTGATATTTTCAAGCTGATACTGTACCAATTGCTATGCTGTTGTCTGTCATTTATTTATTTATTCTGGTCAACTCTAAACATGCTAACTACAAACAGAACTGGATATTGATTTATGTTACTTCTGTGCTGTTCTTCCCACTTGAAGGGTTTTGGCAATGGCTCTCTTTCACTTTTACAGGAAGATAAGAGAAACCCAGGAAATGAGAATAAGCATTGACTGTTCTTTAGCTGACCCCAACCAGGGGAACACGTTGACACTTGCCTGTTCCTGTGAAATTGTGACGGGGTGTCTGAAAACTGTCCAGAGAACACTGGGGTAGCAGGGAGGAGTTGTCAGGGATCCTTCATAGCGATAAAACTCATCCAGCCTGGCAGGGAGCAGTTCTCGGACGTTGAAACCAGGCACTTGGACCTTCTGATCTGAAAAGGGGATTCATGTTAAATCCTGCATTGTTCCTACAGGGGCAGTGCACAGTGGAGTGAATTCGCTTTTCTGTCACTGGGATGTTGTTGGTGTTTTATCACCAGGGTAGGAAAAATACCTTTTGGCAGAGATAGTCCCAGTTTAATAAGGGACACAGCTTTTTAGGGTTTCTATGTACAAATCTGGTCTTAGATATCAAATACAAATCCTGGAAGATAAACTGAAGGCCAGATTAACTAAAAGCCACCATGTGCAAGAAATAAGGCCCAGTCAGGAACACGTGGTGCATGGCAGCCCTGCACTCCTCCGGAAATGCGCTACATTTGGAGGTCTCTCACAGTTTGCCTGAGGTCTCTGGGCTGTTTCCTCAGCCAGTTCAGTCCCCCTCAGGGTGGGAATCTGACACCCTCAGCCACTCACCCTTGTACTTCACGTTCCGGAAGTGCCTGAAGATCCTTTCATAGGATGGGTTGAAGGGTCCGATCTGAAAGGATCACACTGTTAAACAGCTGTGCAACCCACTGCAGTCTGAGTGTGAGTCTGTGCTCCTCTGGCACTACTGGCTGGCCTGTCACAAGGCAAATGTCCCCACTGTCCAGATATTCATATACTATTCATATTCATATATTATAACTCAAAACACCAACCCTGTCCTCAGAACCACTCCACTCCCACTCCAGAGCTGTCAGAGCTGCCTTGTCAGGATGCTGCCTTAACAACAGCAGTGTAGACTTCAGTGTGCCCTTGAAAGGCCCTGCCTGTTCAGAGTGCTGTGCAAAAGCAGAGAAACCATTTCCTCTGAGAACTTTGCAGGCATAAGTTCCCAACTGACAGACTTCTCAGATCATCTGCTGCTTTCTAGTCTAAGCCACAGTTTTCCACCCACAAGCATTTTTCAGCCTGCTGCTCCACTCAGTCCAGGAAGGTAAAGGATGACACCACTGGGTCCCACTGGCAAGGGCTATAACTCAACTATCAGAAAAGACCATCTTTTTCAACTGCTACCAGCAGCTTTTCTGACTAATAATCCATGTATTTTTTCATGAATTCTTCAGAGTTGGTGCTTAGCAACTCCTCTGACAAGCAGACATAGTAAACTGCTGTCCTTAGATCAACTGTAACAGCCACCAGCTGGCTGAAAGCTTTTCAAAGATCTAATCTCTATTGTTCCCTAATTTGATTTTTAAACTCCATTGCTTGGACATAACCAGAATCCCAGTATTATTTCTTAGCATAATATACAATACTCTGACTCTTTTCACAGCTACAACGTCCAAGTTAACTGAAATTTAATACAATATTACTGTCAAAATCTTAGAGCTGCTAGGAAGTGAGTTGGGATAACATTAATGAGAGCTTTGTCTGCTAACTAGAACATTTTCACTTTTTTGATGGAAATGTGAGAAAATGAAAAAATTATATTTACAATTATCTTATTGAGAAGTTTTAATCCTCAAGAAAAGGGAGACATATATGTACAAGCTAGTAAAAAAATCTGTTTATGATCATTATTATCTTTGTATGTGGGGCTTTAGAGAGGAAAATTGGAAAGCTGTCCTTCTGTCCTCCTTAAAAGATCACTGAATTTACTTGTTTACTGTAAACTGTGATTTAAAGAATCTGGGAAGAGAGCAGCATGAAGACTGTGGTTAAATCCTAATTACATATGGTGGTCAAAGGCAGGGCTGTGCCTGCCTGTGCCTCTGCTGTGCCAAAACTCCCAAAAAGCAGTTCTGGGGAAGTGAGCTGGGAATTCACTGTTTTATAAACCCTACCCATCATCAGTTTGTAAATGAATGCACAAAGGGATTTAACATAGCTGAAGTTAACGTACTGAAAAGCATGAGGCAATACTCAGAATTCCTCTTTTCTCCGAATGTGTTCCTGTTTTGGTATGTGCTGCTGGAATCTGACCTTTTACTGGGGAAAGTGGAAAAGAAAAACCTTTATTCAGCCAATATATTGTTAAATAATTTAGGTAACCTTGTACATTGATGACTTAATGATTGAAAGCATATTCTAAACAACAACAAACCCCAAAGGATGCTGCATCCTACCTCGAGGAGAACAGCCAGAACTGCCAGTCCATCCTCTTTGTCCATTGCTGCTGCTGCATCTGGGTATTTCTCAGAGTTGTAATGCACAATATGCAGCTACAAAGAAGGAGATGCTTTGTTATAGTAACCTGTGGGTCATGCTTACATTCCTGTTGCACAGCTAAAAAGGACCAATGCAGCCACCTCAGGATAAGACAACACAGGGGGTCCTTTAGTCATTTCTGGGTGTAAGATCTTTTTAGAGAAAAGCAAAAGGTCCTGGTCTAGGAGTCCCAGCCCTTCTGTAGCCGAGTTACACACACCCCACACCCCCCCTAATGAAGAGGGAAGAGGATCAATGACTTCAGCTTCAAAGCATCTTGACTGTAGTACTAGTAAACTTTTTTGGAAAAAAACCCCCCAACCTTAACACTTCAATATTTGGAAAATGCAAAACTCAGTGTTAAATGTAACTAGAGAAGAAGTAGATTCCTAAAGTGCTCTTATGCAAGCAAATTATTCTGACTGACTTGCCTTTTAATAATTTGCAGGTAAATATCTGATTGGTACTTCCAATCAAAACCTATTCCCAGATCTGTCATTTAGGATTAGAAAAGGTAACACTGGATAGAAGAAGGTGAGTAAAGGCAAATAGAGCAGCAGTGTCGTGCAGCTAAAAGAGAAGGCTTCTTTACAGAGAAGAACCAAGCTATCAAATATCTTGAAATGACTCAAGTGACTTGGTGCCAGCTCTGAGTTTGGAGCCCAAGTTCTAACTCCCTGACTTAGTGACAGTACACCCGAGTCCACCTTTTCTGTGGTGCACAATCCATTTTTTTAGTATGTACCCAGATTTTAGCAGCCTTTTACAGCCTTATCCCCAAGACACAGGTCCCACTTTGAGGCAGTGGGACCTGCCCAAACCTTCTTTGCTCTTTCCCT
Organism: Pachyramphus minor; assembly: GCA_013397135.1. Classification (NCBI taxonomy): domain Eukaryota; kingdom Metazoa; phylum Chordata; class Aves; order Passeriformes; family Tyrannidae; genus Pachyramphus; species Pachyramphus minor. The sequence goes on from VYXB01000126.1 coordinate 96,763, forward strand.
GACCTGAGCTTGTCTTACCTCTGCTGCAAAATGCTTCCCCCCCACGGTGTGCTCTGAGCCTTCGGACTTGTTGCGGTTCCCCCAGTGCAGGTGGAGTTGAGATGCAGTGTATTCAAAAGGGAGGTTCCTGATGTACATGGTAGGTGACAGGTACATTTTCACTGCAAGCAGACCAAACCCAAATGGGAGCAAAGGATACCACAGCTCTCAAGAACAGGGCAAATAAAAATGCTGTGTCTGAGTATATTGGGTAGGGAGCACGAACAAAGCAGGTTCTTAACTCAAACCTATCTCGGTCTGTGAGGGGAGATAAACACTTCCGTGCTCTTTAGCCTTTTCTGGGTAGATCAGGAGAATTCAGAACATATCCTTTTTCTACTTTCTTAAATAAAGGAACTGAGTATAAGAATTGTTGCTAATGGAAATCTTTCTTCTCCCTGAAGAACGCAAATTTATCTCAGACTTATTAAAGAGACAATTATTGATATGTTGAAGCAAAACTTAGGCTCGTGTGCCTTCTTTCAATCCCCTTATAATGGTTGAAAATGTCTTAATAAATTAATGCTTATCATGGTATATTTTATGTCCTGTTACATTGAACTCTTCTGCTTCTTAATCTTCTTTTAGGAGCACATGGCAAAACCAAAAAAACTTCCCCATCTCTTCACTGCTCCCAAAATCCAAAGCTTAGGTTCTTAAGAACCAGGTCTTAAGAATGAGCATTTCCTCTATTGAGTGGATGGAGACCTTTGCATGCATTACCCTCCCTCTTTGCAATTTATCTTTATTACTTTCTGCTGTGAATACAGTTTGTTTCTGGAGTGTGCCAGACATGTTTTTCAGGGGAAACAGGGCTCAAAACCTTGGTGAAAGAACAGCTGCAAGCCTGACAATGGCAGTGACAAAGGCTCTCCAAGGAATTTGCCTGTACCTGAGTGACTATTATGGGAGGGACAGGCTCCCAGTGACATGGTTTTGCTTTCTGGCACCACTAAAGCCCACAGTGACAATGTTTCCTTCTCAGGCTATTGCCTGTCACTCACATCAGCCCAAAGCATTCGAGTATGAGAGTCCAGTCTTTCACTCAGGACCAAGAAGACTTTTAGGAAAGGAAGGCTCACAGGGAAAAGGTGTTCCAGCCATTCCTACTTTAAAGCAACCCAGTTTTGATGGAGAAATTTATTAAGAGGAAAACCAGGAATCATGTCCTGAGAGAAGAATGGGCTTATGATGTTCAGTAGAGCAGGTTTCCCTCACTGAAAGAGTGAGAGAAAAAGAGACTTTTGCACTGTGGGCATCTTTTAAGCAAACATGCCAGAGGAGAGCAGAGGCCACTTTATAATACAGGTTATTTTGTTAATACAACAGAGAAGGATACAAAGAAGGAGGGTTTTATAACTCTTCTTATTCCTATGTCTTCAAATGGTTCAGGAATTTCAAATGGTTCAGAAAATGGTGGAACTAACTAGTATTGTATATTGTGTCAATATAGTAGATCTTTGTGAGACTGCATGTTTGCTGCTTTTACCTGCTGTACTGACACTTTGTTTCAGTGCCACAGTGGGGAGGGTATGTTTGTATGCTACTGCTAATTATTCTTCTGTCTTCTCGCCTGTCTTATCTTACACTGAGGAGGTTTCTGTCTGAAATCAAAGGAACAGAATGGTGCTCTTAGCTCCTTTTATTCCTTCCCTCTCTGCCCATGTAATTCAGTTGAGCTGCTTTGATAGCCCAGAATGTCAGGGACCCATTATAGCCCTATTTTATCAGTCTATCCCTTCAGCAGAATCACAAAGTCTGTTTCTGTTTTGGAGCACCACAACCAAAGCAATAAGAAAAGCTCAGGAACTAATTCTGACATGCCTAGGGTTTATTTAAAAACTCTTTATTCAGAATTCAGCTCACTGGGCATGCATTTGTCCTTAGAACATGCCCAGGTCTCCCTAGGCTGTGCTGTAGATGCAGGCATGCTCATGTGAAGGCTTTATCATCACAGCTTAATTTCATCTGATAACCAGAGCAGTTCACCCATGAAGCAAAAAACCCACGAGCTCCTGCAACTCCCAACTCCTGCTCCCTTACCTGAATGACCATTATTGGTCAGTGTAAAATGGTCAGTGGAGGACACGTTGTAGCCTATGAATTCTAAAGGCAGGAGATTGGAATCATACTGGAGAATATCCTTGTGGAAGTCGATCGGAGACTGGAACACTCCTCCACAAAATGGGTATTTCTTTGGCCAGGCCTTCTCTCCATCAGGACCTGTGCAAATCAACAGAGAAACATTTGTCATGCCTTAACACCAAATTTGCAAAGGAAGCCCTTTTCTGAATTTTTAGGCAGGTTTTTTAAATCTTAATTTTATCTTTCCATTGGATAGAAAAGTGGATATTGGAAAATTGCACCATTGGATAGAAAAGGGCCAAATGCCCCAAAAAATTTCGCACAGAGACACTTCACTGCCTTCACTGCCCCTCGATTTTTTGAGAGTCTCAAGTGCTGCTGCTGTTACACTCTGGGGAACTGCAGGGCTGGCAGCTCACAGGGTTAGACCTGCAGGGGCAGCCCCATGGGCACCCCCAGTGCCTCTGAGCCTCCCTGGTGGCCCTGTCTCTTCAGGGCCCAGGAATGCTTGGACCTGTGACAGGATTTGATTATTTACTGGCATGAATTACTTTTCCCTATGGAAGTAGCAGGCACATGCCCAGTAAGGCAGCTATTCCAGCCTTCTGAAGAGGATTGCTGAAAGAAGTGGCTGGATGTTGAGAGAGTTCAGTGCCCAGAAAGCCTGTCCCTCACAGCCTTTTCCTCACTGCACAAACTGTCTGGCTCTCTCCAGCAAGATTGCATAACCCACACTGAAAACCTAACTTGCAAAAATGGAAGGTGTTATGATAATTTGACCTGCAATAACTTGCTCAAACTCTGAGGAAACTTTTCTTCATCACAGTCTTTTGCCTGAGGTAGGATCTACAAAGAATAGATAATATCAAGAGAACTTTAATTGTGCCTTTGATTTAATTATACATTAACAGCCAGCAGCTGTTCACAGGCTGTAAGCTGAGACTATTTGGATTTAAATACCAAAAGAAATACTTGCAACTTGTGTTTCTCCTTGTCTCTGAACATTCATCATGACTCTTTCCAAGGCAGGAAGGTCCTTTGGGATCACTAGCCTGGTCTGGATTATACAGGGCACTCGGCCTCCCTATATCAGTTTCTGCTTCAATGAGGCCACATCTTTCAGAAGGGAATAAACATCTACTCTTCCTTTAAGCTCTTCAGGTAAAAGAGCCATCATTAGTGCCCAGCTTGATTTTCACTGTGAGCCTGTTGTCACCATGCTTTTGTTCCTCACTGGAGTACTTATAACACAGAGGATGTAGTTTCTCACTTCTCTTAAACTAAGTCCCTTGAGCCTTTGGTTAGAAGGCTTCTTTTCCAAACCTATAATATTCCTTGTGGCTTCTTTGAAGATCAGGTCATCAGTGGCAAAGCGAGTTCAGATCTTTTTTGAAGGAAATTAACAGTCAGGAGGATATTATTAGAGGCTCACTTTATTTACATGCAAGGCAGTTGCCAAGTATACGGATAGTGGAGGTGAGTCTGACTCAAACTGTGTGTGACAGAGGCAAGTGCAATTCTGGTGCTTAAAGACAGACTTACTTCATTGTCAAAGCTGTTTAAAATTATTCAAGGCATAGGTTAACACATGACATTGTTTGCAGTTGGACAGTCAGCCTCAATCAGTGATTTTCCATATAAATAAGCCTTGATGTTGCTACAGCTTAAATCTTTGACTCCAGTTTGCTGACAATCACATTAATTTCTCTTCTCTTAGATCCTAAATTACTGAAATTCCTTAAAAAAGCTAATAAATGTTATGCTGACATTATAGAAGACTGCATACTATCCTCTACCTATTTTTTTGATAAATAACAAATACATCCAGAAGAGCATAAATTCCATATACACTCAAGAATATTTCCCAGGAAAATATAAATCAGGATATACCAGGAAATTATAGTTTCTTAGATTGAAAGTTGATATGCAAGACAATGACATTGAAATTTAACATTTTTCAGGGAGCTAAGACTACAACAGTGTCAGAAAAACTGGTGAGAAGCCCTTACTCTAAAAAAAGACTTAGTAATTTAAAAAAGGTTTCTTAGGGTAGTGAGTTTGCAAGAAAACTTTAGTATATTACGTATCACAGGTTTGGAGACTTGCTAATTAAATAGGTAGTTGATGTATAAAACACAAGTCTAGTTCCAGCCAGTGAAAACCACCTCATGAAGTACAAATCATTTTTTCAGTACTATGTTTGGATAAATTGAATGCCCTGAAGAGTTGGCAGCAGAATATGGGAACTTCCACACCTACATCACCAGTTCCAAAGGAAAACTGTTGTGTTTTCTATAAAATGCTGTAGTTATCACAGTCTTTATGTAGCTTGACCTTTACTAGCAGTTATCCTTTCTTTGACATAACTCTGCAACTCACGCATAGGCCTTTAAAGCTACAGCAGTTTTTGCTTGTTTCTCACTCTTGCTCAATTAAGAAAAACCCAACAAAACCAAACAAAAACCCTTTCTTCGTACAAAACCAGTTTTTATAGAAATTCTGCCTTTTGTCACGTAGTCTTTCTAATTTCAGTGCCTCGTCTCAAAGAGCTGAGCTCACTGCAGCTTGGGTTTGCATATGTGAAATTGAGATTTCCATGGTAGATAAACCACACAGCTGGAAGGCATTTCTCAGCTAGGTCTGTTGAAAATGAATGATTGATTGTGAACCAGATTTTCCTTTTTCTGTGCCAGCACATTCAGATAAGTTCAGTGGAAATCACATCTTGTTTACAAAGGCTTTGTCTGATCACTATTGAATAAAGAACAGCATGTGGATGTATTAACATTGGCCTGTGCTACAAGTCCCAAAAGGTATTAACATAAGAAGTATTGCAAAATTGTCTTCATAGTTAATTTACTTCTTTTGTGAAACATTTGTGAAAGACTCAGCCACTTCAGAAGGTGTTTGCTGCTCTGAGGATCCCATCAGCACTGTCAGCAGAGCAATAACTGTGCCATGGGCCTGTTCTACCCACTCAACACTGTTATTCAGCTGTTGGAGTGAGCAAATTAAGGCAGGGAGCTGTTGGTGTGAGTGGAAGTAGGACCCTCCTGCTACCACTGCTCCCAGTGCTGCCAAGAGCATTCCCTGGTGTCAGGAGTGCAAACTCAGACTGCTCAAATCCAGCTTGTGGGTTGCCTTCTTTTATGTGATTTTCCTGGACCATGTTCCCCTACCACACTGTAAACAGCCCTGAGCCTGACTGTGCCCTTGTGGCTGTTTTATAAAAGCTGTCTGTAAATAAAGCAGTTATAGTTCCCTGGATAGCCAGGCTGCCCCGCGAGCTGAGCAAACCGCCCTCAGCACAAGGCTGCCTGTGCCCATTGTGTCATCTCCTCTGACAGCCTTTAGCTCTGCAGCTAGCCCCACAGCACCCCAGTGGGGTCTGCTTCCAGGATGTGCACATTGGCTCGTTTAAAATAAGGAGAAAATAGGCTTGTGAGACACCAGTGTTACCCACAGACTTTTGCTCTGATGACCGATTAATATCCGTGTTGCTCAAGCTCCTCACGGTCTGTCCAAGTTCTCTTGATCAGAACAAACTGCTGTGGCGACTGTGCTGGGTCAGTAACCCAGGGAATGTCTGTGGTGCTTTTGCAGCCAGGCACAGCACTCTGCCCTGCCTTCAGCCAGCTGGAAGCTGTAAAGCTGCCCTCAGCCTGGGGCTGAGTTAGCTGTGAAGGCTGAGAGTGCAGCTCCCAGCTTCCACTGCACTCAGAGCTCAGGCAAGCTCAGTCCCACCATTCTGTGCATGCAGAGCCAGGGTGTGGATATCCAGAAGGAAGCTTGTGAGAGATAGAGGTATTGCCAAGGGCTGTAGCTGTCCCTGCTACTGCATTCAAGTGCTTTTATGAGAAATCTGGGGCATGTTTTAGTGTGTTCACCAAAGCTGGCATTTCCTAAGGGGAAATGGAGGGGTCTTAGCACAGGTCCTCAGCACCCCACTGAATTGAAGTGGAGTATTTGGCAAGAGGAGAATGAGAGAGTTTGCAACTACAATTAGCCTGATGTCTGCTAACAGCAGTTCTTGTGTCTACACTGCAGCATGAGGTTGTCTCCTCACACGCTAAAGCACATTTATAATTCTGTTGGCACTGTTACTGCTAAAGCATGTTAGTAATTCTGTTGGCACTATTACTTCAAACTTGTCTGTAAAGCTGGTTTTCTGCATTGTAGCTGCTTGTCCACTCTGAAGGGATGACTGCTTCTCTGATTTCATTCTGACCAACTTACATTACAGAAACAGAATCCAAAGAATTGAAGCCCAACATCCACTTTTAGCAATTTTCTGCTGGGGCAGAGGACTTCAGGCCTGCATCTTCCAGCCACACAGCAACATTGCACATCCTGTCCTGAGCTGTGGGGCATCAGAAAGATTCCTGCAGTTCTTTAACTGAAAACACTTTTCTTAAGACTTGCTTGATGTCCTTTGTCCAATTTACAGAAGGTGAAGCAGCCCATCAGAGAGCACACCTGTGCCACAGGGGCTGAGGGCTCCTGCCTCAGCTGACTGCTCTGGGGGGTTTCCTCCAGCTACTTTTTCTTGGGATACAAGAGAAGTGAAAACAGGAAGAACAAATAGCATTGCTGCAGTCTGGCTAAGGAAGAAGCAAACAGAGAAGAGGTTTAGCCTTTATATTTACTGCATCTAATGTAGTAGTTTCCATTACAGCCAAGACAAATGCTCATTTCTTTGGAAAGCTTGTGCTGCACAGATAAAGCCTGATCACATGCTGTGTCATTTTGCTTTGCCACTATGCCCTGAGCTGCTAACGCTGTATCCACAATCAGCTCTACATATTCTCCTACTCAAATCTACTCCTACTCCACCCTTAATCTTACACCTTGACCCTCATCCTGACATCAGTCTGCACTGTGATTATAATGGCTTGATTTCCTTTCCCTTCCTATTCATGTGATTGTAGTGAGAGGCATTGCAAATTGTTCAGGGGTGAAGATAAATGGTGGCAGGTTTAGGCTGCCAGAAGGAACCAGGATCAGTGGAAGAGTCTGGAGAGGCTCTTCTCTGGCTTAGTGTAGTCTCTCTAATACCTGGTTTTCTCTGTGCAGATCCAGGTTCCACCTCTGCTTTTCTGTACTACTCTGTGCAAGTTCAGTTGCTACTTTAATTTTTTGAAGTTGCTTTTACATATTTATATATATATATATGTTTTTCTAGATATATTTTGAAATCAGTAGTTGAAGGAAAAAGATAATCTGCTTTGTGAACCTTCCCTCTATCCCCCAGCATATGTTAGAATATAGAAATCAGATTGTAGTATGGAAGAGCTTAACAGGAATTGATGAAGTTGGGCACTGAGGACACACTTTGAAATAAACACTGGCCCTCAAATTCCCAGAAAGGGAGAAGTAGCTAATTGAAACAAGCACTACCCTGGGATGGAGGGCAAAACTTCTACTTTGATGGTAAAAGAAGCAAAAGTAGTCTTGTTTTCCTCACAACCCAGCAGGGTTAGGTTTGTATGATGGTTGCTGTCAAGGTGGAAACCCCAGGCTTTTGTCAATCAAACTGTGTCAGACGTTTTCCCTGCTGAGAGTGTGAAGTGTCTGTGTGTGCAGGGGCAGTCAGACAGCACCCATGGACACAGAGCTGGCAGTTTTCCCTCTGCTTACGTGAAGCCAGGCAGGTAAAGTGGAGCTCAGCCAAAGGGAGGAGTTCTGAGAGGCAACTTCACTCTCAGAGGTTCTTTGTGTTGTCTTGGAGCAGCACCAGAAGCTTAAGAACAAGCATTTTTTGGTGAGATTCCCAGTACTGCTACTTCTCTGTGGGCATGTGGCATATAAAATGCTACTCTGAGTGAGGAAATACCTGGCTAGAGGATTTGACCAATTAAAAGAAAACATCTAGGTAATTCTTCTTTCTGAGCAGCCACCAGGTCCTTCTGGGTCAGTAGCTGACAAAAAGAACTAGTTACAAATGAGTTCAATTAGTTACAAATTAACACTGCTTTCCTGAATATGATTTATTCTGTTTTGTCACTGCTGGGATTTTTGGGGACCCAAGTCTTCAGTAACGTGATACAGGTGATTTGCTGAACTCTGACTCAAAAAATGAAGACCCACGTGGGTAGGGAGAGGAATGCTCCCTGCAGAAGGAGGTTCAAATGTGCTGCTGGGCTGTGCTGCACAGCCCCCTCCACAGGGCTTTGTGGAACCTCTGCAGTTGTAGGGCCAACCTCAGTCTGCTGAAGTTTTTCATTTCACAAGGCAATTTAGAACTCAATAACTGGCACTCAGTCACCCAGATGTGAAACCTGATGGATGAAGAACAGATATCGAGACAATTGACCACGTCCAAACCTGGGTAAAGGTAGTGAACCCAGTAAGTGGTCACCAGAATACATTTGGCACGTTACCCTTAAAATACAGAAGAAAGCCACAACTTAGTATGTACAAATTATACAAATAAGTACTTACCAATATAAGACCACTTTGACCCTGTTTAAAGACAAAGAAAACATTACTGTGAATATTTGAAGTTAATCTTGCTCTGTAAAGAAACAAATTGCTTCTTAAACCCCTGTACTGAACTGTGCAATACTTTATCTGTTTTCCAGCCCCAGCTGTTGAGCAAACCATACACACTTTCAAAGATTATGAACCTTTCTCACCCAAATTATAATCATAATTATCCCTGTAATCCTGCCCATAAACTGTTGACAGTCTATTTTTTTTCCTTTGGTGGAACATTCCCAGACTTTCTGTGTAGGTACATCTCTGATTTTTTTTCCTGGCCAGGAAGCTGAGGCATTTAGTGGGGTGTAGCTACAATGAACCCCTTCATGCCTAGTTTGAAAAACGTCAGTGGATTGCCAGTTGTTACACTGGGAAATGATGGACAGTCATTTCTGTACAGCTCTGGGATTTGCCAGCTGAAATAGAAATTAATAGATAGACTTTGAAGAAAGGGAGTATGATACATGAACCCCTAGAGTTCAGAGGATCCTGGGAGGGTGAGTGAGTGTTAAAATGATCAATACTCACCCACTGCTTAAGGAACTGAACTTGGGACAGTGTCTCTACATGTCTTTGGAAATGTCTTGACTTATTAAATGCTCTTTTTAATCATTTTATTCCTAGTCCTGAAGCCTACAATCACACAGCTTGCTGCATAATGAGAGGTGCTTGTCCTGACAGACCTGAACAGTTCTGGTTATCGGGCTAATGCAGACCTTCATTCTTGGCAAATTTAATTTTGCTTCTGCTTAGAGAGCAGTCCTGAATTACAAGTCTTGCAAGCACTCAGTGTGCCTGTGAGTGTGTGTGCAGGCAGGCAGATATTTATCCTTACAGGCACACTACAAGGCTCTTGCTGCATTTCTTGTGTTCTGAAATGTGGTCACAGAGACAGCTCTTCTCCAAGAATGTGTGAAATGTTTGGGGTTAATTTGTAGGGAAGTGCAAAACAGCTGCACTTGGCTCTTTTGTATTGGTATTTTGTATCAGGCTGGAACACTGAACTCTCTGCTTTCTGTTAGGACCAGTGTGCCTGGTTCTTTTACATTGGAATTTTCAAAGCTCTGTAATCACCCTGGCTGAGAACCTCAGGATGTTCCTGAAGAAGAATTCATGCACTGTCTTCGATTTTGAGATGGGAAACCTCATTTTCCTCTCCCCTTTCACTCTGCAGGGGATTATCCGTTAATGAGTTTTTTGGGGGGTGTCTTCTGCTCAGAACATTCTGTAGGTAAAACTTGCATAAAGACAGCAACTGACTGGCAGCAGGTTTTAGAAATATCCTCATCTGAGCAGAGTTTGAAGAAATACTGGCTTAACTACAATAACTACTCTGCTCATGCTCTTACTGACCATTGAAATGTGTATGGAGTGCCAAAACTATGATTTTCACAATCTAAAATAACCTTAAAACAATCAATTTCAAATATTTTCAATACCATGTCCAGTTATACCATTTGACACAAAAATAAATGCAAGCTTCAAGTCTTTTGCCAAGTGAAATATTCCTTAGCCTGTGAGCATTTTGATGACCTGCAATTCACTCCATCATGACTTTACTGGTGAGCACAACCATAGCTACTGGTGTAGGTAGGGCTGAGGCACATTTATACTCCTTTCATCCAGCTTAGGTCAGGAGATGAAGAGGTGACAGATGGCAGAATCTTCTTGATCTGGTCTGGCTGATCACACAGAGCTGCCAACCTCAGACTGTGAGCAAGGTTATTATCCTTACTCTGGCTGATAATGAAATGAGGATGAGGCAGACTGTCACACTGCCTCCCAAAACTGGAGGGTTCACATCCAGAAGGGAACACTGAACAGCTCTGTATCAGTAAGCACTCTCCTGCCTCTTTGTTCATGTTGGGATGAGTGTTGGTGAGAAGCACAGTTAATGCCCATGCCTGGCAGAGGGGGTTCCTGCAGCCTGACAATCTGCCTTTGACTGATCAATAGACAGGGAAAAAATACCTTACCAATGTCACTTGGGCACTGGGAAAGTGGGAATGGTTGGAGTTGTGATAATCTACTTGTGAAGATGTCAGAGACAGGCAGATACTGTAGCTCTGGCCATTTCTTAGTACTGATTCTAAGACAGGAGCTCTCCAGCATTCCCTTCAGGATGTAAGGTAAGACATATCTTTCCAACACATCCTTTCAATTCCAAATCTTCTGTGTGGTCACAGAAAACACCCAGAAAGAATCAAGTTTATTCTGTTATTCTGGAAAGCACCTCTGCCCTTCAGGTGGGAGATTCTGCTGGAGAATATTGGCATTTTTCAGAGGATATATGAACAAAAAAAGATGACCTTAAAAGTTTGAATTCCACACCTTATTCTGCTCATATGAAAAATGGTAAAATGCTTGTCTTGGCAGAGCTCTGCGTGGAGCCAACAGCTCTAGATCATGTTTGAACCTTCAGGATTTTGGTCCCATGAATATATATGCTGAGGAAGTCCTCTCACACAACCCTTTATAATGATTCTCCCTAGTACACTGTAATAATACTAGATGGATGATAATTAGCTTGAAAGGGTGAAAATTGATAATAATCAGCTTGAATATATGAACATCACTCCCAAAAAGAAGTAATCCTACTTAAATACAAGAGAATGAGGTCTAGTGTATGGGATGCTTCACAGGGGTTGCTTTTTTCCCCCCTCCAGTTTAAAAATAAACAGGGCAGAGGGAAAGGTGTGATGCCTCCACTAACTCTGAGTCTCTGCTTCATTCTGTGAGAAACAAAAAGCAAGGCACCCTGAGCATGAAAGAACTCTGTAATGCAAACTAAACCAGGGGGCCAATTTCTCTTTCCTGTATATGCCAGAACACCTATTCTGAGAATCTGAAATAAAAACACAAACTTCAAACAACCACAGGCTGCAACAATATACAATCAACTTTGAGCATGGTATTAAAGTAGCACTAATTAAGAGATGCCAGTTTTCTGCACACACAGCTGCCCTGAGTTACAATAAAATAGAAAGCTGAAAAACTTTACCATTCACCGGCGCTTGCACTGAGAGTTGTGTCTTTAGGAAGAAAATCAGCACAGTAGCCACTGTGACTACACTGAAGCTCTTGGCTGACATCTCAAGGAAAGACTTATAATATTCCAGCAGTTCACAGGCTTCTCTGCACTCTGAAGAAATTCCCCTGTAGTCATATGGCAAGTAGCAGAATGCCCACATACAGAGCTTCTGCTAATGAGTTATTGCCCTCCTCTCCCCCTTTCTCTCTCCTTGCTTTTAGGACTGCTTTTTATAAAGCTCCTGAGACTCAACCCAAAACAAATGATGTAATCAGACCTGCCTCTAGGTCACAACACCCTCAGAAAACTGATCATATCCTTCACCCCCTCAGTTTTAGTGAGGTGCTCACAGGGCAGACTCCAGCACTTAGAGAGGGAATTTAAACGTGGGACTTCAGAAACTATTTAGTGGAGACACAAATGCTTTCAAAAGCTGTGCTCTTGTGGGCCATACCACAGGAGAGCCTTTCTAACCTACTGCAGAGTGTCTCCCTCAGCTCCCAGTTTTGGATCAGTCTGCTGCAGCATAATGGCCCACTGTGAGGACTGGAGGGAGAGGGAGAGAAGGGAGGCTCTGTGTGGGACTGGTAATAACTCAAAGGGACCACGGGCACTTCCCACAAAAGCCGTCCAAGAAAGTGTATATATTAAAACCCCTGAAATTAGAACTCAATATTTTTCTTTATGAAAAGGTGGGTTCTCTTTTCTCTTTTCTTTGTTTTGTCATCTGTGGATGTAGAAGTCTTGAGTAGTCCATAGAAAAACAACAGTTTGCTAATGGAATAGACAGTAGTTACTCTGTGTTAAAAATAATGTTATTCCAAAGCAGTTATTCTGAAATGTCTTTAAGTCATCTCTATCTTATAAGAGAAAGGGACAATAAAAATGAAGTCCAGTAACTTGCAGTTAAGGTAAAATTTCCTGATGATATAAAAATGTCAATTTCCATGTTTGCTTCTCAGTCTATTTAAACTTTTCTCATTTCATATGTTGTGTAAAAATAAGTAAATAAATAATCCTGGAAGAAGGAACTGTAACTCAGAACTCTCCAGCTCCAGGTGAGGGAGGGATATTTTTTTAAGCTGAAAGCTTTTGGAACCAGGAGAACACATGAAGCAGGGAGGAGTGCAAATTCATGCAGAAACAGCCACAGAATCCAATGTTATGTTCAGGACATGGAGAGGGGTAAAGAGGAGCACAGGGTAAAAGTTAATGTCCTCTTCTGAAGGTGACTGAGGAATAAACTCTTACACTGAGTGCACTGTGGAGAGCTGAGGAGCAGCATTGAAGAGACTTGGTTTTAGCTGAGTACATTCTTATTTATAATTGTTATTAACTGCTTACTACACCTCAGTAACAACTTTTAGAATGTATTATTATTGATTTGTCAAACTTGATTTTCAGCATCTTTACTTACCAACTACTTGTTCAATGTTATTAGACTTGCTTATTTTTAGCTCACATCATTGATGAGGTTAATAAAGGGAAAGGGGAGTTGACTGGGCTCACTTCTGCCTCGATCCCAGGTAAAGCAGGATCCTGGTCCATGACTGCAGTTCATCCCTAGCCCTGTCCTCCCAGTCCAGGGGAGGGAGGCTGCAGGGAGCAGCAGCAAACCATTAATGTCTTGTAGCCTTTCAGAAAGCAGCTGTGGTTGAGTTCACTTCCTCTCTGGCATTTCGTAAACCTAGATTGTAATTCTGCTTGTTTAGGTTCAGCCAGATGTAATTAAGAGGAAGAGGGTGTAAGATATTGAGAAAATTATTTTAACAAGACTTTTCAAGTGCTACTGTCCAAAAAAGAGGGTCATTGTCTACCGTGTTTGTACAGAAAGGCCTGCTGAGTGTGTTGAACCCTGTGGGCTCTGAGCACACAGTTGTTGCTGCCTGTAGGATCTTCCCTAAGCTTCCTTTGTGGAAGTTTGGAAGTACAATTTTGTATGTTGCTGTAGAATACCTGATTTTTGTCATCAGCCCTCACAGAATTGGCAAGCTGTCTGCCAAGCTGCTGGGGCTGGTGTCAACAGCTGCAAATTGCTTCCTCTACAAACAGGCCATGCTGTGTAGGAGGGTATGGACTGAGCTGTCTGCCAAACTGGGCCTTCTTATCTCCTTCCTTCATCTCTTCTGACAGGGTTCTTGAAAAGTTCCCCATGATGAAGTATGCTCTGATTCTTAGAATCTCCCTTGGATCTTTTCTGCATTTTCACCATCTACACCTCTCCCTCCTCAGTTTCTGGTGTAGCAGAAGCCACAGTTTGGCTTCACATCTGTGGGAGGAATTCCAGGCAGTGCTTGTGCTTTCAAGGGTAGCTGGACAGAAAGCTCTTTGCTTCCAAAATACAAGCCCTAAAAAAGAAAAAAAAAAAAGCTCCCTGACACAGTTGTCTGCCTGTATTCTGCACAAACTTCTTAGGGCCTGATACTTTATTCTAGGTTTAAGACATTTTAGTTTACTAGCAGTTGGTTTTCATCTCAGCACCAGGCCAAGGCAGGGACAGAGCAGGGCTTGTATGGATTGGTGAGGCTCACGAGAAGTAGCAGATTTGAATCCCTGGTGTGGAAGGTCAGGTTGAATTCTGTGGTGTGGCTTTATCAGGTTGAATTCTGTGGTGTGGCTTTATCAATCTTCAACTCACACTGTCTCCTGCTGCCAAGGCAGTAGTAATGCACAGACTAATGTGACAGTGGAAAGTGTAGAGGACAAGTCCAAGCCAAATGGAGGGGATGAGGCATTCCCTTCAGAGAGCACATCTGGAGTTTTCACTTGCAGATTTTGTGCTGATTTGCCTGACCACCCTCACTCCCTCTTCCTGGTGTGTCTAACTTGGAAAACGAAGCTGTCATAAAACAGAACATAAGGTTCTGATGTGAGCAGTGTCAAAGGTCAGAGGAGATGCTGATACTGCATTTCTTAAAAAATATTTTAGCAAACATACGGATAAATGGCCATAACAAAGAGACTGAGGAGCCCCTTGCATACTGTAAACAGAAAGCAAAGGTCAGTTGGATCCAAAGGCAGCAATTATCTCCCTGCAATCACTGAAATCAGTCTGGGTCACTGGGCCTCACCCACAGCCCAGTTTGTGGGGCTGGAGGTGCTGGGGGCCCAGTGAGAGTGGCTGCAGCTGCCATGACACCCATCACCCACCCCATAGAACCTGCTGCCTGTAAGCACGAAGTGTAACCCCAGAGCTGCCTGAGGAAGGGCACAGCACTGACAGGCAGAGTGTAGCTGTCTCAGGAACCCTCGCAGTGCTTGCGGAGCCTTAGGTGTCAGGTGTTTTGCAACAGTGACACAGGACAGAAGCCTTTAAATTGAGCCCTGCTTTCACATTTGAACAGTGCTGGAATATAGGTGCTTGATGTCTGTGTTTGAAATGTTAGTGCACACTGCCACTCTCTTGGAGTCTCTAGTTGGGCAGACAAAACATATTGTTCAGAGCATCGGTATTTGTTGTCTTTTTTTTGACACCGACTCCCCCAGAAAAGACACTCTATTGTTAAAGTGGCCATTTCCAGATTGTGGGATTTTATGAGTGGCATTTGTATCACAGGCAAGTTCCTTGTTTCCTTGACACGATCTTCCTGCAGGCCTTTCAGTCTCTCAGAATTACTGTGCAATGCAGGAAATTGTTCAGTATCCCTGCATATCTATCCTACTGAAAAATCACATACTTACAACTAGTTGTTTGACTAGTTGTTTGATGAAGCTGAGAATAAATAATCCTTGTAGGTATTCCCTGTCTGCCTTTCACAGCCAAACCTTAGCACTGGGAATGCCTTCCTGCAACCCTGTGCACAGACAAGGTGAAAACCACAGGACCCTCCTGCACCAGCTGGCTCCAGTTGCAGGGCTGGTCACAAGTGCTTCCCACAGGTGATCCAAGACTGGCAGAAGCAATTTGTGACAGGCAAGTTCTTTTTTATGAATGCACAGAGAGCTGCCAAACCACTTGTTACATTTTAATGAGCAGACCAGATATACAAAATAATGTGCTGAGGGTCGCTGAAGAGTGAGGGAGGGAAACAGCAGAACTGGGGAGATGCAACAACAGATAGAAATGCTGGACTGCACCTGTCACATCTGGCTGTCCCAGTTCTGCCTTCCTTCCAAGAGTGAGGGCCTGCACCTCACTTTCCTTTGGCTCTCTAAGAGAGCTGGAGGCATTTGCGGTGTGTTAAATGCAGGGACACTCACCCAAACCCTGGAGCTACATATCTCACTTCAGGGGCTGGTAGGTGAAGACCAACCAGGCAGGCATGAGCTGGAGACACAGGAGCAGCCATGGGATAGTTCTCTTGAAGATCCACAGCTTTCTCTGACAAGATGATGGGTCTGTTTTCTGCCTTCTAAGCTTAAGCAACATGGTTTCTGCTGTTGCACTTTTGTGGCTTGAATCCCCTGGCTTTGTGTGGCACAGATCTGTGCATGTCTGTCTGCAGTGCAGTGTCACACTTCCTTAAAGAAGAAACCCAGACACAGTCCTGTGGGGACAAAAAGGAATTTTAGTGGGAGGCTCAGAAATTCATTTTGAGTCTTGCAGCTCATTTTGAGCCTTGCTTTCCAGTGACAAACCATTAGCCTGCAGGAACAGCAGTGTTCTGCACTGTTCCAAAACTTAGGTCTTGCTGACATCAGCTGACCCTTCAAAAGGCATTTGGAAAGTAGGAACTAAGGATGTGTGCTGGTTTTGACTGGGATACAGTTAATTTTCTTCACAGTAGCTACTCCAGGGCTGTGTTTTGGGTTTGTGCTGAAAGCAGTGCTGGTAACACAGGGGTGTTTCAGGTACTGCTAAGCAGGGACGAGGGGACATTCAGCATGGTGGTGTTTGTCTTCCCACGTAACCCTGACATGTGATGGAGCCCTGCTTTCCTGGGAATGGCTCATAGTGAATGAATTCCTTGTTTTGCTTTGATGCAAGTGCAGCTTTTGCATAACTTAGTAAACTCTCTTGATCTCAATTCTCGAGTTTTTTGTTCTTTTTTTTTTCCTGATTCTCTCCCCCATCCCAGCTGGGAGGTGGGAGATGTGTGTGAACAAGTGGCTGTGCCATACTTAGTTGCTGGCTGGGGTTAAATCACAACAGAATAGCTGTAAATTCATCCCTGGAAATTAGTAGAACTAGGACTTGCACCTTAGGAATCACTAGGTGAGGACAAAGAGATCCCAGAAAGCATGTGAGACAAAGCCAACTTGTTAAAACCAACCAACTTGTTAAAAATATTTCAGGTGTCTCAGAATAAGAATATATAACAGATATGTAATAAAATAACTAGGAGGAGATGGACATGGTCCATTTAGTTTTTTTGAAGGGACACATCAAGATATATTATAATTTTTTTCTGCTGTGTTCTCATTTTGCTCTTGCCTCATTTTCATCACATCTGCAAGTTCTCTAAACTGCTTTTTAAAAACTCCTTTGTATTGGGATGATGCACAAAACCAAGATACTGGTCGCTGGTCATTACTATGGAGTTAGAACAGGAATTCATAAATCCAATGCCCTGCCCTCTAAATAATATTCTACCTCTTTGAAGTTCCCTCTACATTAGTGATTCTCCATCTGCCCTCCCCAGAATGTTATACCCTCATGGAAGAAGTTTCTGCTGTGGCACAATAGTCCAATAAGTCAAATTCAGGGGTTTTTCCATGTTCTGAAGCCCATGGTAGATGGGCTGGGGACTGATGGGCTGAGCAGAGCAACACTCCAGGATTTCCTGGGGGAGCAGGCCAGGCACTGCAGTGTGTGACCACTTGCATAGATTCAAAACAATTTCCCCCCCCTTTCTTTTCTGTTCAAACCAGTGTCAGAAGTAGAACCTGTGTTCCCTAAGTCAGCTCTCACACAGACTTACAGAAGCAGGTAAGATCACATCAGGCACAGAACTAAAGCTCCCTCTGAGTGCATATTTTGGGTTGTTCAGAGTATGACTTCAGAAGGATTAATTTCTCTCGAATTTCTGGACTGAATGTAACCTATTACTGTAAAGCAGCTTTACATCAGGTCCCAGCTGTTGGGAAAACCCACCTTGTGTTTAAACTCTAGACTAAACTGTGGTGCTTAGAATAGGTTAAGCAGCACCCATAAAAGTTGCAGACAGAATGTTGTATTTACAGTGGCTGTAAGTATAACCAGTCAGAAATATTTCTAATCTTGGCATACATGTGAGTCAAAAGTCCAAATATATTGCCAGTTCCTTCCAGTTTCTGAGAAAAAGGTCTGTCAAGCATCTACCGAGTTTCTTGTGGGGAATATGTGTAATGAATAACAACTGATTATATACAAATATAACATTAATGGTTTTTTGGCTAATAGATAATGCTGGTAGATAATTTGACTTGACAGAGGTGGATATGCTGCTCTGAGCTGCAGGTGTAGGGCTGGTCATGGTTTCTATGTGCTGGGCAAGGCTTATTCCATTGAACTTTTGGGACATGGGGATCACCTCATACGCAGGTGGGTTCCACTCAGGGGAGTGGGATGTGTTGGTCACACTGATGACTGTATGAATGCTGTGCAAGAAGAACTGATATCCAAAACAGGCTCCACCAAATTTCCTTGTCACCTACCAGGATGGTGACCCCAGCCACCACATGAGAAGCACAAATGGAACCCTCTGTTAGGAAAACCTTTTCTGTGGTCACTGCTGTGACTAACAGGGTTTCTATGTACTCATTTAAAAACATGCTGAGGATTTGCTTGTGTGGGGGCATGAGAAAGGATCTCTCCAAGGTGGCAGCAGACCAGAACAAATTTCCAGCAGAAGTTTCCAGAAACCTAAAATGTGAATTCATGGTGTGCTCAGGTGGGCTTTATATAACAACTAAATAATAGGTATACACTTGTGAGTCACTATATTTGTCCTGTTTGCACACACTGGAAAGCCAAAAAATGTGGTTAAAAAAAGGCTCAAGCAAACAAGTCATGAAAGAGAGTACAGCAAAGTGATGCTTTCTGCTAAAGATGGAACACAGCTTTCTCCTCATTGCTTTGCACCCCTGGATCCTGCCAGAAATACTCCTCAGAATAACAGGATCGTTTTGGTTGCTGGCCCCTGCTGTCTGCTTCATCCACCACACATGGTCCTGGGGTTGGCTCAAGAGCCTAAATGTGAGACACAGAGGGAGTAGCCAGACACATCTTGCTATAGGGAGGACAGAGGCATTCACACCCACCACCACTTCTCCTTGTCTGGGTTCTAGGCTGGCAGGCAGGAAGGGAGGGACCTGGACAGGGTGCCAGGAGTCCCCTTGCTGGATATCAGTTTCTGACTGTCTGAATGACCTCCTTCTGCTTAATTTCTGTCTCTACACCTCTGTAAACACCTGTAGATGGTGCACACTTTCCACATTGCAGCCGGCCAGGCCCATAAAGCATCATGAACTGGGGAAGTTTGGAAAAATGGCCTCACTGCTCAGTCTCCTGCCCTTCCAACTGTGCCCTCTGCTCTGAGCACAGAGGTTCCCTGCAGGTGATGCTGCTGCACAGAATGCACAGGGCCCTTGTCACCCCCTCCACTGGGTTCCTCAACACAGGATGGGTGGCTGGAGTCCAGCCAGAAGTCCTTTCACTTCTCTTGGACTGTCTGTGTGGCTGAGGGATGTTATGTGCTCATTAACTTCCATGCAACCATAGCTCTTCTATTACAAAAGAAAACCAAAGCCAAGTTTGCTTGTGACTGGGGNCAAGTTTGCTTTGGACTGGGAAAAAAAAAAAAAAAAGAAAAAAAGAAAGAAAGAAAGAAAGAAAAACAGACCCAAAAATTCACTTTACAGCTTTTTCCAAAATATCTTTAAACTATCTGGAGTGACTCACTGACTCTGCTGCACATCAAGAGATCTAAAGGTATATTTAAAAATAAAACTGGAGAGATGAATATTAACTCTGCTCCAGTCTCAGCTCCAAATGTATTTCTGGCTTAGTGTTCTGGGTTGAGACTGTTCTAAATCAACAGGAGAACCTATGCTTAGGCAACTCCAGGATGATTAAAATAGCCATCTCCTTATGTTGACTCCGTGCAGAAACTCCAGGGGAGCTGTGCTCCAAGCACTATTTTATTATCTTTGGAGACATAAAAAGCTTGCTTGGTTTGTTTGGCTGGTAAACACTTTGCCAGTAATATGTTGGCTTTAAAAGCCAATGTGAAAGAAGTCAGTGTTGTAGTTTTCCAGAAATGTAAATCCCTTAGTAGTGACTGCAAAAGCCAGGGAGTTAGAGAGAGGGAAAAGGGGCACAGTTCTTTGCATGAAGGCGTGAAAGTTTTAAATTAAATATACCCTGCTTATATTTTAATAATACGTCCCAAATATATTTCAAAATATTAACTGTCATCCAGGAATGCAGGGAGTCCACATGTGCTGGCCCACACTCCCTTTGGGAAGGTAGTGCATCAGCACTGCAGCTGCTGCTTTGAAACCTCCCCACAAGGGGATTTTCCAGGCAGCCCATGGAACATGGAGCTGTTGGAGTTCTCCCACCAGTTTCTTTACTGTGTCCAGAGCTGCAACATGATATTTCACACATAGTGATAACCACATTATCACAGCAAATAGGGTCAGAGGGGACCAGGATAACCCAGCACAGGGGACTGGGAGCATTCCTGAACAGCCTCTCTTATTGCAGAACTGGGAACTGCTGCAAACCCTCTGCTTGCAGAGGTGAATTTGAATGACTTCTTCACCAACAGGCAATTCATGGAGAGTTTTTCCACATTAGCTGCACAAATCTGTCCAGATGATGGTCAGTCAGATGGATTTTCATTTTCACTTTTCATTTCAGCCCTTAGTGATGTATCTTCACAACCCCTGATGACTTGTAGTCAGCTGAGTAAATACAACCCCAAACTGCCAAAAGCCTTAAATGTTTATAAGTCTCTCTGAGCACAGAATAATTTGCAAACAATATAAACAGCATGTGCCAACAAGAGATACAATAAGTACACAGTGCTTAAGTACATACTGCAGGAAGAAGGGAAGTCTGCAGGTAGTCCTTGTACAGAAACACCTTGTGGTTTTACATGCTAATGGTTTTACAGCACCTTCAACAATATCTGCTCCTTTTCCCACATGACAAGGTGATGTCCCAGTTCTGTCCCTGGAGCTGACAGCCAAGGGGCACTCTGGGCTAAAGAGCTGCCTGGAACAGCAGCCAGCTGGCAGCAGGAGTGCCAGTGCCCCAGCCCCGGGCAGCCCTGTGGCTGTGGCTCTGGTCGGTGCTCAGGCAGAGGGAGGGAGCTATGGCAGGATGGGTATGGCAGAGTCTGGACTCAGCCTGACCAGCAGACCAGTAACTGAAGTTGCTCTTTTCAGGTTTTTTCCTTTCCTTTATGGCTGGAGTGACTCCAACCCAGCCTTTTATCCTAGGAATGGCAAAATGCAGCATTGTCTCTCGTGTGGATGAGAAGCTGCAATGAGATGTCAGACTTGTTAACCTTTGTTTCCTTCGAGAAAGACTGCAATGAGAAGCTTTGCCTTCATGCAGAAATACTGACAGCAGTGGTGTAAAGCTGAACCTGTGAGCAAGATTCCTGATCACATGCCATGCTTACAAATACCAAAATGCTCTGGCTAGTTAGATCAGCCTTTTGATCTAATACAGCTGTTACATCTACCCATCAAAAGAAAATTATTCTACTTTTGGCAAGCAGGTCTTGGTTAACCTGCTCTTCAAAACTTTGGCCCTTATGTATCTGAAAGATGTTGGGCCTGCCATTTTCCCTTGGCATTGTGTGAAGTGGCATTAAATGAGACAAAGGAGGACTGTGTGTCCTGAATTAAAAGCCCTTTTTTAAAACTACACACCACACAAGTTTAATCATTTCTTGGTCTTGGGTATTCAGTCATGTTTACAAGAATAAAATCTCATTATGCTCTAAATGGAGACCTGGCAGTCTCTAGCTACTTTATATACCATGGTTAGGGAGAGATACATGAAAGAGCAAGGAAATCTCTTTTTAGGGCATGATGGAACATTCAGAGTGATTTTCTACTGAAGCAACAAGAATTTAATGGAAAGTCCACTGTAATGAGATCCCTGCATCATATTCCCAGATGTTTGATAATTTATAAAACTGTGCTAGCATGCAATAGGGAGAGATGGGGATTAGTCAGCAGGTTTTAGCCTATTTTACATTACTTGTGGGTTTGAGCCATGGGAAGGGGGTCAAATGAAACCTGGAATGATGTTGACAGGGATATGTGAATCAGTGAAGACATCAGAATGTAGCTATGCAGCTGCTGCTTCACTGTCTGGAGGTGACTAGTGAGGGGGCAAGGAGGGACCACAGAGTGCAGCAGATCTCACCAAGCTTACTCATTTACTGCCTGGAACATCTATTCTGGTCCCTGCTGTTAAAGCACACTTTTAACAAAAGGGAAGCATAGTAATGGAAGGTTTTACTGCAGTTGTGTGTCATCCTGGGTTCTGTCAGAGCACACAGAAATGCCTGTGAAATGGTGCACTGACACAGTGAGAAGGGAAGGGTGCATTATGTGAGTGTGGATGAGTTACTGAGCACTTCCTGAGGGGGTGACAATAAATCACTTTCCATGGTGCACCATAAATTCCTGCCATGCAGGCATTACAGAAATCAGCCTGGGTATATTCTAGAGTAGCAGATAGACAAGTAGTAATGTAGATCTATTTTTAAATTTGGTTATATTGAGTCTAATTGTACAAGGCTCTGAGGGAAAGAAATACTAGGCATTGCAGATTTTAAATTCTATAAAAGGTTTTCAGATAGTTTTCTTGAATGTGAATTGTATCACTCTGTGTACTAACTTCCTGATCCTCCCCATCTATAAAATGCCACATATTTAAATTATTAAAAAGATATTTGAGTGATGATCTTTACTATGAAGCAAGACAAAATCCCAGAAAACTCAGCTACATCTCCATTCCTCAAAATTCAGGGCAATCTATGTCAGCAGTTCATAGAAGCTCTTTAATTACAACACTGAGTAGCTACTGCCACATTCCCCTTTTACCATAATGAGTAAATCAGTTTGGTGTTTGGTGCTTGACAAGACAGCTTTGAAAGGTTTAGTTCTGCTCACAGGGCATCCCAGCAGCTTCTAATTTCAGAACAAGCTGAATATCTCCCTCTCACTGTATTTTGCCATCTCAAGTTTCAAGTTGCAGCCAGAGCAGAAACATTTCAGAGGGCCTTGTTCAGTCCTTGAATTCCCAGATGTTCAGTGAAGGGAACGAGGACAGGAAATCTGAACCAGTGGTCTCCTATTTCCCAATTCAGATCGTACTCAACACTGGGCCTGAAGCACATAATAACAATCTCATCCTAGTGACATGGCAAGAAAATTCCTGTTTCCCTGCTAATGAGCTGGTCTCCAAACAGGATGCACTGCTGCTGTTTGTGAGCTAATACAGGTCTCATTTAACTCCTCAGCAAAAGGTATATACTGTCTGGGTGTACAATGGCAAGTTTTCCCAGGGATACTTTGCTTTGGAATCAGAACACTCCGGAACCAAAACGCTCTGAGGCATTGGCACCTTCTGTGTTAGCATTTACAGTTCTCTGTGGGCAGCAAGGTAGAACCAGGGTCTAATATATGTGCAGTACAGTACAAAATTCCTGGTGCAATCCCAGAAGCCAGTAGGTGCAGCAGAGACAGGGGGGATGCCTTTGTAGCTTACAGCAAACAGAAGCAAAAAGAGCTTTGTGTACAGTGTTTTGGCTACCAACAGTCTTGTGTAAGGTAGTGGGAAAAGTGACATAATTTGTGTACAGTCACAATTCACAGATACATGTGATACTTTTACTGTAGTGATATTCTACAGGTATAGTAGATATATATACAGATATAATAGATATACAGATATATATATATATAACATAGATATAGATATACTAACAGAGGTGAAAAAGGTCATATTAGTTCACTCAGTTCACCCTGGGATATTCCCATCATACCATTTTTAAGCATTTGGAATGGACTTTGAAAATTCATATACTTACTTTACAATAGTTTCTTTACACATTCTTTTCACTGGCAAGTAGATTCCACATTCTGATTCCTGAATTTTGTCTGAAATAGTATAATTCTGTACCACTTCATTATTTTCCCAATCCTCCCAGATTACCATCAGAGTAATACCTATAATTTGTGTGACCATTGTCCTTAGATTTGTTAACAAACTAATCCTAGGGGTGAACTGGAAAACCCAGCAGTCATTTAAACACTCAGTGTTGGGGGCCTGCAAACAGCTGTGGTTTGGCCCCCTGGGACACAGGAAATAGTGAGTTTTTTGGTGTGGAGTTATTCAGGTGCTTTGAACAGTTTTTCCTTCCTTGATCAAACAGATGGCTGGTTCCAGCTATCACATTTGCCAGGCAAATAGGTACTTGCTAGGTTGTCTTTCAACAGGTTGCTTGGAAGCTCTTTTCTGTGCTCTGACATGGTATTATTATTTTTTAAAATATGCCTGTAGCTCCCTTGTTTGCCAAAAATTAGTGAGTAAGCCTTGTTCAGTTGTGATAAAGAGAAATGAGTGTTGTTGGTTACAAAATATTCTGTTCTGATTCAGATGGGATGAAATAAAGTCTCCTGATCTGAAAAGCAGCTCTAAGCACAAGCACAGAATTATTATGTTCAAGAGTGCATTTGGAAATAATATAATATATAAAGTTTACATAACAAATCCAGTAAAAGCTCTCTGCCAGTGACATGAATTAGTACTGCTGGATGTCACCCTGGTGCACTTGCATTATTGAACAGACTCTGGAGGACAGTTAACAATTGATGAAGCTGGTGTTGAAAGCTGCCAGACATATGAGAACTTTCAGGCATTTGTTTAAAGCATGAATTAAAAATAACCCTTTGTCTGTACAAATAATACCTTATGAAAACAATGTGGAGAATTTAAAAACCGTTCAGTTTATTTGTACCATTTATTTTCCACGTCTCCATTGGTTTGTTCAAAAAAACCTCATTACCCAGATTAGTCACATTCACCTTCCTTTATACTTTACATTGTGTCCAAGATGGGACAGTGCAGAAAAGGCAAAGTTTGGGGCAGAGTTAAAGCGTTGCCTTTGCTCAACAAAATGCTCCTGGAAGCCTTGGAAAAGTGATTTAAAATTAGTACAGGCTGTCAGAAATCAAAGCATTGGAAGTCCTATGAGTATTTGTTATTTTTGTTGAAAATGGGAATCCTGGTAAAAAGACTCCTGGTCTTTGCTTGTCTGTTGATCTACTCTCTTCTTCCTCCTCCTGCTCTCTTTCCCCAGCTATACCTCAGAATACAGTGAACTAGAGCCATGTTCTCAGGATTTCAACCTACTTATCTGGGATATCAGGCTGCAGCAGATTTCCCACTTTCTGCACTGCCAATTTAGCATTCTTAACACTGTTGCACACGCCAAGATTATTTTGGAGAGCTTTCAATCCTCAGGTACTGTTTGGTTCCTGCAGAGGAGTATCCAGAGGACTGCAGCACCTCAAGTGCCCTTTCCAAAATGTCCACTCAAAGAACTGGATTTTGCAGGAAGCTTAGTGATGGGAAAATCAAATCTCTTACAACAGACTTCATGGAATACCAAATGCTTGACAAGACCTTGATCTGTTTGGGCGAAACTGTGGAAAAGGACATGTTCTTTTCTGGCAGTGGCTTTTGGCCCTCTTTGACTCCTGGGCCGAAAGGAGAGTGAAACAAGCTGTTGATTTTCATTTGAAACACATACTGAGGCAGCTTCTCAGCCAGTGTGAGCTCCAGTTAACACCACATCTGAAGTGTGCATCACCGGGGGACTCTGAGCCTTAGTTCTGACTCTCTGAGGGAACATCCTTCTAGAGAAATATACATATACACACACAGAGGGGGGAAAAATATATGTATGTGTGTGTGTGTGTTCATACACAGTCCAGCCCACATGGATCCAAGCCACAACATGCAACTTCTTGGGCCAGATTCCTCCTTTTCCCTGTGTCTTAGGGAACAGCTGCTCTGTTGATCTCAGACATATATTTGAATTATACTTTAAAAAGTAAACACAATCTTCTGTTCTGATGGAGTCTGCCAGCCCCACACCATTGTACTGCTACGGTCAATGTTATTTCCCACAGGAGAGAAGCAGAAACGTCCAGGTGCTTTCTCCCGGTGCCGGTACAGGGGGAGCAGTCCCAGCTCCAGTTCCTCAGCATTCCTGGAAGCTCTGCCCGATGCCTTGTGTCACATCGCCCCCACAGGGACGCGTCCAGCACTGTCGTGGCACCGCTGGGAAGGGAGTCCTGCCTGTCCACACGCTTTAATCCCGGGTGCCAAATTCTGCCACAGATGTTTGCTCTGGGCTTTTGCCTCGTTTTTAGTTATTGTCCTTCTTCTGGGGCGTCTTGTCCTTTAGAGAAGCACCTTGAACCTCGTACAGGGAGTCACTTGTGTTCTTATGATCAGACACTGAAATGTGCGTCACCTTTATTTTCAGAGGCCAGACACGGGAAATGGAAATAGATTTGTTAAGGAGACAAGGTGCCAGCGGAAATGTGCTGTGCTGTTTGATGTGCTGCAGTGGAGGTCCACACACAGCTGCCTCCCGCTGAGCTTCTGTCCACTGCACATGGCACAGAACACACAGAGCTGCTTGACCCACTTCCAGGAAAACTTCTATCAAGCTGAGACCCTGCATTAGAATTTAGCTGCACTCTGCTGCTTTCTGTTGGTATTTTCCATGCCAGCATCTGCCTCAGAGTTGCACCTGCACCAAGTAAAGGACTCACTTCCCTGTGGTGGGTTTCTGTGGTCTCCATTGCTGTTACCATAATATCTGAATGTTGCACTTCTACACCTGTGGGAAATCAGAGGTGAAAGCCTGATCTATCAAGTTGCTACAAGGTCTGGACTGGCATGGAGTGTGTTCACAGTGTTTGCTGTGAGAAGCTGTGTGGTGCTTAGCTGCCAGTCAGGGTTAAACCACAACAGTACTCAGGGTTGTTGATATCCTTTTCAGATGAGTGTTCAGGGCATCAGCCAACCTCATTCCACACGTTCTGAGTTTACCACTCAGAAAAGAAGAAACAAGCCATGGGAGATGATGTTCTTTCTATCTCTATGCACTTCATCTAGAAATGGAGGATGGATGTTCAGCCATAGGAAGACCCAACGTGTGTGCTCGGCACAGAGCCGGCCTCTTTTCTGAGCTGTACTCGAGAAGGATGTTACTCCTCTAACTAAAGCAAACACGTCTCCTTGTAAAGAAAGGAGTTTAAATAACTTCCCAGGTGGCATGCAAAGATTGTCTGGCAAAGACTGACTTAGATCCAACATTTAAAGGCTACATTCATTCCACTGCTCCAGGGCCAGCCCTGCTTCATTCCACGCTCTCCAGTCTCTACAGCAAATGCAGAAGTCACCTGAGGCAACAATCTGCTTCACTTGATCCATGAGTGATGTTCATCTGGTGATTATGAAGGAAGCCAGGATCACAGGGAAAATGTGCATCATTAGACAATATAATAATTCATAAGCATGGGAGGCAAATTAATATTTTCAAATATTTAAGACCACAGGTTTCTGAGGAATACAGCAGAACAGAATAACTCTCCAGGCAAACTTCCCCACTGTAAATTCTTAGAATATATGCAAGATACCAATTCAGGACCAAATTCTAAGCTCAGACACTCTCAGATGGAGCCTATAGCATAGATGGATGGCTACATATATCCCAAAAGAGTGTGGAATATCTCTGTTGTAGTAGAGATGATGTGCTATATTAAATATAAATTTCTAATTTATAATCCTAAATCACAAGCTCCTGTTCTGCACTGATTGCACCCATTATGACCATGCCTGTAGGATTTATCTTGACTATCATCCGAATTACTCTGATCTGAACTAGGATGGGAGCAAGAGATGAGATTCCAGTTCAAAATCAAGTGATTTGTACTGAAGAAACCTCACTGAAAAAGCAAACTAAAAAGGAAAATTATCCCCAGAGCTTCTACTCCAGTTTTCCTCTGCATTCAACATGTATGTCTCACTGAAAGCCACTTGAAAATACCCTTGCTGTAAGTAAAGCTTCTGAGATCTGAGTGCTCTGAGTTGCATCAGTCACCAATTATTTTTCAGTAGGCAAAGAGCTTGCATTACAAATATACTTGTCCTTATGCATCCTCACATATGTGACAACTGCTGTGCATTGTGACTTCCCACTAGATCAAATCATCCTTACTGAAGTATTTATCTTGGCAAGCAGAGATAAAAAAACATTTAAAGGCTACCACATTTGCTGTGGGCTTGGCAACTGAAACAAAGAAATATGCAAATCTTTGTGCAAAATTACACTTTTCAAAGAGTTGCACTGAATGGCTGTCAAGCCACAAATGAAACAAGGTAGAAAACTCCATTATTATCTGGCAAAGGAACAAGGTGGAACAGTGTGGATGGTTTTGGTTCCTGAGCATGAAACATCAGGGATGGAGGATGAAGGGCCTGCCTTGGTAAGCTGACACCTCTTCATTTAGCAGTTTTTCACAGCTAAATGCTGCCTAGAGAAGTCATATCTGGTGTCTGTCATCCCAGGAAATGCTGTGCTGAGCAGAGTTATGCAGTCCCTCCCAATCTCCTCATCATTCCACACACTTTCTCTTCTTTTGTCATGGGGATTTTAATAATTCCCCAGCAGGGGAGAAGAGACTTTTTTGTTGGTGCCTAATATTGGAAGTTAAAGTTGCATCTTAAAATAAAGGTACTAGACCACAGTCAAAAGGCTTCTTAAATTAAACCAAAGTCATGCTTTTGTTTTTAGTTTGAGAGGTTTGCAAGTTTGCAGCCGTCTGGACTAAAAAGAGGAACTCTTAAGAGAAAGCAGGACATAGGCCCTTGATTTTGAGTAATTTTTGAGGATGTCTTTCTTCATAGTCCCACTGTGACTGAGCAAGGCCATACTGAGCCAGACCTTCGTCCTGTTTGCTCAGGCAAGGAATTGGTTCTCCTCTCCAGGTATATTGTATCAACTGGAAAGTCAAGAATGGCAGAGCTAAAATGAAACTAGACAGCCAAAAGCACACAAACAAGTTGATTTTACCACATTCAGTCCTTGTTAACCAGTTTCCTTACATCTGAAAGACTGCCAACATAATCCACACAGAGGTGAGAACTGACTGTGTTGGTTAAACTCTGGTTGCGGAATACTGAAGGCCAAGAGACATGGGCACAAGGGGAAAATGAGCAGAGCAGATCTAACTGAGGTTTCTTACTCACTGTTTGTGTGGAAGGAGGGGTGGGGCACAACAAGAGCATGAAATATATGCATTGGTTAGAAAAGACAGAAAGCAACTGCAGTGAAACCATTTCTTTAATTTAATACGTCTTCATTATACATTGTGGCAGAGGATAGAGAATAAGCAAAAGGACCCCTTGGCTAATGTAAAACATGACCCCCTTTTTGCTCCTTAAATTTGTGCAAGTAATTTTTAGATGTGTATCAAAGTTGAGTTTATGAAACAAATTTAAATGTGGTCTTCCCTGTTAATTTTTGGTCTATTCATACAATATTTGTTAGAAAACTATATCATTACACGCCTTCTGTAAAACCCAGAAAATATATGTTGGGAATGTTACTTACCTGACTGATCAAATATAACAACTTTGAGGGATGGGGGAATATGTGAGGAAGCTCCATGGTTTTGTGTCAAGATAACATTTACAGCCATTATATTCACAGTTTGGTATTTATTGCCTAATTCTGCTTCTAAGTGCACAGCTAGAAATACAAACTATCTCCATGGAGTGTAGTCAAAGTAGTTTCTGATGCTGTGGAGAATTGGATCTTTCACGCTTTGAATTCTTCTCCCTTGTGTAAACACAGTGAAAAAGAACAAAGGGGGTAAGGAACAATGTTCTACCAAGGAGATTTGTGACCACCAAGACATCTTTGATATGAATATTTAAAGTATCTCATCTGAAAATCCATACAGAACTGTCAGTCTCTAAAATATTCTCCTGTGAAATAGTGCAGTGCTGTGTAAAATACATTGAGACAGATGCTTTCCGTGTCTACGCAAAGGTCACACAACAGGCAAAACCAGTGGCAAAATTGTATTTCTCACATTAGTTACGGTCAGAGAAAAGGTCTAAAACTCCTAATGTGCAAAAAGTCTCCACTTCTACAGGTATTATGCTGGTGGACTTTTTTTGCTCTATGTGAAAAGGAACTGCATATTTGTATGATCTTGGCATAGGCAAATTGCTGAGCCAATTGCTGTGCTTTTATTACCACTTACAGGTTACAGTCATAGAGCGGGAAATTCAGTAACAAGCCAAATTTAAGGCCATGTAACTCTTTAAAAAAAATCCCAAGTGCGAGGTGACAATATTTGCAAATAATCAGCAGAGACACAAGATAACCTTGAAGCACAGGGCTCCTGAAGGCAGAGCCCAGACCTGGAACATGCCCCAGGCCGTGCATCCTGCGGGAGTCAACAGGGTGGGTGAGAGGCTGGATGTGATCCATGGGCACATCCTGGGCTCATCCAAAGCAGTGAGGGCAGCAGGGCGGGGGGATTCTGCCCCTCTGCCCCCTCAGGGGAGACCCCCTTGCAGAGCTGCCCCAGCCCTGGGAATAGCACAGCAAGGACATGGAGCTGCTGGAGAGAGTCCAGAGCAGGCACCAGGAGGATCAGAGGGATGGAGCAGCTTTGCTGGGAGGAAAGGCTAGGAGAGTTGGGATTGTTCAGCCTGGAGAGGAGAAGCATTGTGGCCTTCCAGGACCTGAGGAGAACATACAGGAAAGATGGAGACAGACTATTTACCAGAGCATGTAGTAACAGGACAAGGGGGAATGGCTTCAAACTGACAGAGAGTAGCTTTAGATTAGATATTAAGAAAAAATTCCCCCCCGTGAGGATGTGAGGTCCTTGCACAGGCTGGCCAGAAGAAGCTGTGGCTGCCCCGTCCCTGGAAGTGTCCAAGACCGGGTTGGACGGGGCTTGGAG